>VZSE01003223.1:0-141722 GCA_013398275.1 Promerops cafer | reverse complement strand
CCCCCCCTGCCGCCTCCTCTGCCGGCACAGGCTCGCTCGCTCTCTCTTCTGGGGTTGGGGGGGAAACAAAAGATACCTCAGTGTTTTCTCCACCCCTCAGTCCTGCAGGAGCTGGCCCGGTTCCATTCCCTTCCACCTTCTCTCTCTCTCCGGGGCTCCGGCCTACCTCAGCCTGGGCCTCCATGGCTCCCCTCCCCACCCAGCCATGTGGCCAGGTGGGGAAGAGACAGAAAGAGAGCGAACTCTGGGAAATCTCTGCTTTTAACCCCGTGTGTCTTCAGAGGTGACTCACGTCTGCAGTGGTCACACCAGGTGTCAACATTCAAATCTGACCACTGATTGGTTTAACTAAGACTTCCCAAAAAACTCACTTCCTCCCAAACCGAGACAGATGGGTGGGGTTATGATTTATTTTCTGCCCACTGAGGAAGCCTCAGTCAATAAGGAACAACTCTTCTACAAAGCTGTACAGGTAACAATGCATAGAGCAACATCAGTTTGTGTGCAACAACTTGTTCAGCTCTGCCTTTATGCACTTGGGCTTTATGGGGGTCAACTGAATTTTGAGGGTAGTCGACTAATAACAATATCAGCATGTTTATTTTATTTTTTTTTTTTAGATCTCCCTTAACTAGATGAAGAGTCAATGGGCTGGTGTGCCTCCACTTATTAATTGTGCAAGGCTGGAAAACCTTGAAGCTCAATGTCATTGGTGTGAAACACCCAGCTATACAGGAGCCTTACTGATATATACAGATTCTCCATGACTTTTTAATCAGCTTGATCTAATAAAACAGATTTTTTTTTTCCTCAAACCATTTTAATTCCATGTTTGCAGTTGCATGTGGGTCTTTAGAGGGCTCTTGAAACAGGGAGAAAATGTAGCATAAAATAGCATAAAGAAACTAAAATTAGGTTTGATTTAGGCTAAATTTCACATGATAACTATCAGTCCTCTAGGAACATCCAGGTGAAGTCAAACAGTGATTGAGTAATATTTTCTACCTCACCTGCAAGGCCTACAAGTTTCATTTTATCCTTATCTTACCTTAGGTCAGAGCAGAGAATAGAGCCCAAAGAAAAAGAATTCCATCCAAAATCCATGCTGCCTCCAGAAAGCCATTTGTGGAAAGTAGATGGCAAACCAATCAAAATGTCTCATCAGCAAAATTAGTATTTATGAAATTAGTGATGGAGCAGAACAGGCAGAGTGATTGCATTATAAACACTCAAAATGTAGGGGGAGGGAACAGAGATTTTGCTCATTTTCCCTCCCACTGCTAAAGCACTGTATTTAATTGACTTACAATTTTTTCCCTAATATATTTCTTTATGAAACCTGCCTTGAGCAACGGATACATGATTGTTCACCGAGGGTTGTGCCTCATTTGTTCCTGTAGATTGTGCCTAATTAACGCTAACTTGTCTGTACATAAAAAGTACAATAGGCTGTCCTTTCCAATTTAATTCCGACAGTTTAATCGAATCTGTATTCTTTCAAAAATAATTAGATCATTTACACTTCATTAACATGTAATGTAATGTTGAGGCATTCATCATAATGATTTCTTATTTTTCTTGTGCAATATTATCTCCTCTAATGAAACTGTTAACACCATGCATGTCTTAATTAGCTTTATCATATCACTGACAATTTCAGAGAGCTACATTTTTTACAAATGAAATTAAATTAGTTAAATAGGTATATTTGAAGAAGAATATGCTCTATTAATGCAAAAATATTAGAACCAGACTTACCTTTATATGTACCATCTAGCAGGTTCCATAATAATATTTTTTTCCATCTACATCTCTCAGCAATGAGATGTCTCATGTGTATACATCACTTTTTTCTTTCCTCATCCTAAACACAGCAGTGATAGGCTTGTCTCAAATATATTAAGCCATCATAGGAAAGACTGATATTAAGGGAACAGAGACTGGAGAATAACTTCCTACCTCATAATCAAATCCCTTTAATTTTGGGAGGAGTTCTTGTGCAAATCTTTGCCTCCAACATCCAAAAGTGTTGTTTACATAATAAAGTTTGAAGGGATTTTCTCGTCCCCTCTGTGAAGGATTTCTGTATCCATGTTTGTAAACCTTGGCTGAAAATGAGTGGTGCCATTCTACTAAGATGCCACTATTTCCATGGCCATGGAAAACTCCATGTTAGCATATATCTTTCAACAAGTATTTACAAGCCATTCATATTCTGACAACATTGCAATCTCGGATTGTTTGTAAATGTTAATATAAAACAAATTGCCATGAAGCATCTCCTGAAAGGTACTGAGTACCCATAGACCCAAAAGCCAGTGACAGTGTTGTGCTCAGCATTCCACAGGAAGGATTCTGCTCCTCCTGGATTGAGCTTTAAACCAGCTGAAGGTCCTAAAATGTTTTAGAGACAGATAAGCTTCTTTCCCTCAATTCTTGCAGTCTTGCCAACAAAAGGAATGTGCCATATTCCTGTCTACTGCAGCTGAATGAATATTGTGAAGCAAAACAAAAATTGCAGGCAATTGTTGGAATAAAATAAACAGATTTGTTGCTATCAATATTCATGATCTCTTTAATTTTGTTCTGCATGAACACTTGTACAAACAATTATTTATTCAAAGAATTTTTCCTGAGCATGAAAAATCTGAGGAGTATGTGAGTAAAGACTGTAAACTTGGGAGGAAATCCATGTGACTAATCCCATATTTTATCCAAAAGTAGCCAGTGGCAAGCAGTCTCATATGTGTATATATATATATATATATATATATACACATACACGTGGGCCCATCTGAGAGTAATCTATCAGCAAGCTGGAAGGCTAAATTAATCAAAAATCAAACTATTTGCTATAAATAGATTCACCAGCACTAACTACTTCTACTTGCTTTGCAAATCTGAAGCAGAGATAATTGTATTCATTTCTCTTTATTTATGTGCTGTCAAAGGTTGTTGTAAAAAGTCAGTTAGACCATTGATAATGATAGTATCTTTGAGCCCCAGAGGTCTCATCAGCCTTTTAAAAGAAAATGCTACAGGTCACTTTTAATAAATTTTAATACACCTTACTAAAATCCATGGACATAGTACAGATCAAAAATCAAATTCTGACCCTTCCATGCTAACCTGCAATAGCTTTTAATTTCCCTAGTCTTATTTTACATTTTAAGGAATTATAATATGTACTGAACCTTTATGTTGTAAATTGATTTTTTGATCCTCTCTTACTAACCTTTTGAAGGTTGATTTGCAGTTTTCTTGATGCTCGTTTTTTTTAAATAGTAGTGTAACATAACCAAGGCCTATTATGCAGCAGCAGAATGTCAGGGAAACAGTTTTTAGACTACTTTTTCAACTTAAAGCATGCTAATAAAATTTAAAATAAAAAACTCTAGCCATTACAAAATGGCAAATACGAGGTTGAGGGGTTTGTTTATGAGTTAGATTCTTCTCTCCTTTTCCTAAGAAGTTTGCAAATATGGAATTTTAAGAGGATTGGGGAAAACACTAAGTGGGATATTTGCTGACATCTTCAAATAGAACCATAATGTTACCAGAAGTGATCCAAGGTTTCCTGATTATTTTGAAAAAAAGTTGTTGCCATATTCTCTGAATTATCACTTAAAAGTAGCTTGAATTGGTAACAACAAATGTTATTTCTTATGGGAGTTGTGTGCAACATTTGTAATGTTTGGTGTCATTTGATTCATTCTACTATACTCTTAGGGAGGATCAAAACCAGCAACTCTAAAAATCTACAGTGAACTAGCATAGGAGGTAGAAAAAGGATATTGATTTTGAAGTGGAGAAAAATTCCAGCTTGTCCCAATTCATCACAAACAGGAAACTTCAAATGTCCTGGTGATGGTGTCACAGCCTCTTTCAGTACTGTGGGATCAACTTCTTTACATCTTTCTACATTCTCCAAAGATATGATATCTTGAGTCAGAAAATGACCAAATCTGAAAGTTTTTGGAGACCCTTTTTGAAAAGTTTTGTTAAGTGTAAGACAAAAGAAGTCCTTCTCTAATACATTCCTAAGAATGGATTGATTTGTAGACAAAGCTATTTAAATTTAAATCTCATCCATTTGCTATATGCATTAGGGAACAAAACATACCTATTTGTACAATGATTTTGTGTTGGTTAATCACAGGGGATGTCTGTAGACATGCAAACAATTTAGTCAGGTAGATAAGAGATACATATGGCTCTTTCAGCAATTTTAAGATACTGAGAAAAACCTTTGGTTCTTTGGTTTTGTTTTAGATCTTTATTTACAGGTATATAAGTGTTTGCTAACTTATAATGGCTTTGACTTCATACATTTGTTTGCATGTATTTTACTGGCATATTTTGCATTAAAATACTATTTGCATGACAGGCAATAGCCTGTAGTTATGTGCTAGCAGATTTATAGAGGCAACATTGATGTAGCCGCTCACACGTTTTACCAGGCTTTTTGCTTGGTGTTATGCTGCTTGATAGGCAGAGCCTAAGAAACCTCCATTTTCCCAAAACACCCTGGACTGCTGACAAAAATGCAGGAATTTCTAATATTTATTTTCTATTTTATTCTGATAACACCCACTAGAGCCATAGTTCACTACTCACAATTCCCATTTCAAAACACTTCACATTTTAGCAAATCATCCAATTCAATGTGCATTAGTTTGCAGAAGTGCAGCTCACAAGCATAGTATTTTTCTATTTCAAGTTCTTCCACTATCCCTTGAAAAATAAGTAAGTAATATGAACAATTTACAGAAGTGAAAACTGAAACGGATTTTAAAAGTCATTTTCAAAAAGAAGTTGGGCAAACTGTAAAAAATGCTCCCTGAACAGGCGCAGTCCAGACTGCCATTTTTTCAATAGAAAATGGTAAAGTTAGGGAAAATCAGGAAATCAAGCCAACATCATGCATATACTCTCAGATGTGCAAAATGTGGAGTATTTGATCTCAAAATGGAACTGATCTCAAAATAATTGACAATTTTTCCAAAAGTTTTCTAAGCTTTACCCTTAAAATTGACTTGACATTAGAACTTGCCATTTGGTGTTCTTGGGTTTGTACCAATGTGTGCTCTTTCGCTGCATAAATAATACAATATTTAAGAAAGCTAAAATAATGGCAAAAAATTGTTAAGTAAAAATTAAACATGCAATTTAATGATATATTGTATGAATATAGCCTTAATGGTAAGAGGCTCAAATGAAATGAACTGTCAGATTATTCCATGAATAAATGAACACTAGTTTTTACCAGCAATATAGGAGTAAATTTCTTCAAAATATTAAGTCCAAATTATTATTTTGTTTACAACTATTTTCATCCATCTGCTGCAGCTGAGGGAAAACAGAGCCTAGGTCTCCTCATTCTGAGAGGAAATCTTAATGTTGATTTCTTCAAAGGCATTTCTCACATAACATGTCTAAACACTGGAAATCAGATACAGCACTTTTTTTTTTAAAACCATGGAAAGGATCACCAGTGGAAGACAAATAGTTGATATCATTCTACATACACTTTTCAATAAATATGTTAATTTATGCTGTGAACTGATTTATTTGAGTATGTAGTGTTATTTTTAGCGCTATATTTGTGTAGTTAAGGCTTGATCCTCCCTTATCAAGGGGGTTATAAATGATTAACACATCTGTAAAATAAAACTCTTATTAATATGTCTAAGTATGGATTTAGAGCTCTATATTAAATAATCAAGCTTGGCCTTCATCATATTATGTCAGTTTACAGGTATTTGACATATTTGTGTTTGGATTAAAATTTCTTTTTTAGATTCATTATTCTCTTCCAATAGTTATCTTTCAGATTCTCCATTACTTGGGTATGTGCCATGTCAGGTATTCTTGCATAATGATTTCTATGGGCCAGCTAAATTAAGTTCAGTTGTTTATACAGTATCTATTTGATTTATGTCTATATTTGTTTGCAATTGTCTTTATGGTTGTTAGTGTTAATTAGAGAATCAATAGAAAAGATTTTTTTAATGAAATGAATATATAGAAAAACACTCTGTTGTAATATAGTTTTATTTCTATATCCTGCCATCAGTATCTTGTATTGCTTCCTTTGCACACTCTTACTGTGAACATCTACTGGAACCTATTTCAAAGGTACACAAAGGAGCCTTTTACTTCTCTGCTAAAGTGTGTCCTGAAGATGTTCACCTGGACATCTTTAGGTTTTCCAACATAATTATTTGTTCTGGAACTATAAGTCCAGAAAAAAGAACCTGTTGATCTACTCTTAACATTTTTTCTAGATCTTGATTCTTCTTTCTTTTCCCTTCTCTTACTCTTTTCTTCTTCCATTTTTCTGGCACCATGAAGCTTCTCCTAAGGTCACATGATAATAGCAATGCCCCCTTTCTGGATCTCCTTAATATGTATGCATCTGGGCACAAATTTGCTGAAGTACTGTGAGACCTTCTGAGTTACATGGTTAATGCTGTTCCTTCATTGATGCACTGAGAGCTCAGCACATTAGTAAACATTTTTCTGAATGATGCCCTTAAAGCTCTGCAACAAAGTGCATCTCTGTTTCCTTGTATTTGACACTGCATCATCCCTCCAGAAGGCAGAGTTGTCCTTTTTCAGTCAACATCTTGCAGGGAAAAATCACAGAATCATAAAACAATTGGAATTAAGAGGGAACTCTAGAATATCTCTAGTCTAATAAATATCCTGCCCAAACAGGTGTAAATTTAAAGTAAGATCATGTTGCTTACAGCCTCATCCAGTTAAATTTTGAAAAAAAAATCAGTGAAGGGAGGAATCTGAAATACATTTGTGACTAGCTTGATACAAATATAGTAGAGCAGCATATTAGAAATCTGTCTTTTCTTCTCCTCCGAGCCCCACATCCCCCAAAAAAGAGAACTTCAGATACAAACTATTTGTTTTCAGGTGCTCTTGGGTTTGCTGCAGTTTTTTTGGGGGGGTGGTGTTGTTTGGTATGTGTTGGGCTTTTGTTAGCCATCTAAAATTACTCCTGCTTTCTACTAGGTGTGTCACCACAGCCATTCTTAGACATTTGCTAAGTGCAGAGAGATCTGGATTTTGTTTGGTTTGTGTCTTTTTTAGTGGCCTGTTCAGATTTCTCCACCACATTGTTTAAACGGATGTTGATCTATTTATGCAATCACACTGTGAAAGATCCTGCTCACGACCACGGTGGCAGGAGCTGCACTAACAAAGGGGACAAGGATCTGAATTGCTTCTGAGCTTAGTCTTTTGGACCACTTTCAATCACACAGACTTCTTCTCCCAGCCTTGTAAATCCTCCACCTGACTCTCCCCTTTACCTCACTGCCTCTGAGGTGCCTCCCCGCTGGGATCCAGGTCTAGCAGAATCAACCTCTCTGTTCACACCATCATTCACAACAAAGGCAGACAACACTGCTTTTGCAGCTTCTCAACTCCTCTTTGGTTAAAATAATTCAGTGTCGAACAGCTGGGCTGCCTTTCCTACCCTGTTCTGGAGCATTGGTGTAGTCCAAAGCAGCTTTGACTGGGGAGCAATGCCATGAGTCTTGAGGGAAAATGCTGGGAGGAGAAACTGATTTTATCTCTCCTTTAATATCTGCCCACTGACTGGTGTTTTCCAGCTAAAAAAAATTTGAACTCTCAAATCTGCTTCAGAAATCAAAGCCCAGAGGAGTTCAAAGCAGCAGTCCGTCTGCAAAACATGATTCATTCCAATATACTTTTGTTATGTACAGATACTTCCAGTTTCTGCCTTCCCAGGCACACTCTGAGGTATTCAATCATTGGATTTGCTACTCTCTCTCTCTCTCTATATATATATATTTATATATATATAATTTTTTTATGTGTCTTACTGGAAACTTATTACATGAAAATACAAAAGCAGGTAAGCTTTTATGTGATCCTAAGCAGTGCCTCTAGCTCCCTGAGTTATAGATGAACCAGTTTGAATACCAGTTGATGGCTGAAGCTTATGCTCTCTTAATTTCTGTGGCAGGAGTGCTTTAAGCCAGCAGCAATAAAGCACAGAGATGTCAACACCTCCTGCAGCACCAGGCCAGGGGGCAGGCACAATCTATGGGCAGCAAGATGGCACAGCCTAACACAATAGAGAGGCTGGTGCAGTGGAGCTCTGCTCACCAGAGCCACACAACAGGCCCATCCACTTTTCTTGGTAAAGACAAAGAATAGCAGCAGCATTACATTTAGGAAAATCCTTTTCTTTATTTAGGTCAGGCTGCCAGAGATGTTGTCTTCATTCTCTATGTCCTGTTACGTGCAGAATAAAATTTCAAAATCTTTAAGAATAAACACTGATGCTTTAAAATGCCTTCTTTTCAAACAAAAAGCCTACTTTGTAAATATCCCAGAGCAGGACAAGGGCTGAATGAATCAGTTTGCTGAACCACATTTTAATCCTCTCTGGAATGTCACTAGGCTTTCCCAGCCGATGTTTGCTCTAAACATTTGCACCAGGTTGTCACCTGTTATGCCAGTGTAATTCTAAAGTAAACTACAGTGATGTTACCACAGTTTTGTCTGAGTGAAAGCAGCATCCCGCCATTTGATGGCAAGGTATGAAGGGGACATGAACTGTAGCACCCTTTGCCTGTAGTAATTGTCAAAATCGAGGCAGGATTGCTGAACTGATTAGAGAAAAAGCCTGAGAATAATTTTTGCAGTGTTTCTACAAGAGTCAGCTGCCCAGGTTTTACACTGCCAGTGGAAGGTGTCTGACAAGAGGGAGCTCGCCTTGCCATCCGTGTGGAGGGAGCCAGCAGCAACACGATGGAAGCAGTTACCTGGAACTAAAGGGGGATTCACTGAAATAAATATGCCAGGGGGCTTGGAAGGCTGAATTGGCTGCCATCTGAAGAGATGGCTTCACGGCCTGTTTACACACATTGTTGAATCCAGAGCATTGATTCTATGTTTGATGTGAAAAGAAATTAAAGCCCTGGTCTCATTAGATAACCGGTTATGGTTAAAGATCACAGGGAGACTCTCTCTTCCTTTGTATGTCACTGAATGGGTCTCAGCAGGCAGCTCCTTGTGCACAATTGATTTCAAGCAGAGTTTTGTCTGAAAGATGCTTCTAGATTATGGCAAGAAAGCATTCTATAATCCTTCTGCCAATGTAGTTATGTTTAACAGACATTCAACTCTTATCACTGATTGATAACACTTAACTCAAAACATATTTAAGCTTTAGGAATGTCAATATTTTGCCGCCAAGTGAAGGTGACCCTTGCTCTTCTTGTTTGCTAAGTGTGCGCAGTGGTTTGCTGGTAAATTTGTAAGGGTGGTTATGTGGGCAGGCTGTTATGGATTTGCTATCTTAGCCTGAAGTGTTTGCTGCTGATTATGTGATTAAATCAATAATAATTTCTGTTTGGATCCTGTGCTTCTGGATTCATCTTCTTTCCCATGTTGTGGAGCAGAACAATGGGCTCTCGCACTTGAGCCTGGAGTGCTTTGTTGCTAAAGAAATGCCAAAGGTACGGCAGGTGGCTTCCAAATCTCTTTAGAAAGCAAAATATTATAACAGCTCTACAGGTAAATAAACCAGTGAGGCCTTTGTGGCAAAGGAGGTGAACATGACAGGTGCAGAATAGGGGGCTCCTTTTAATCAATGCTACTGTTTATTCTGGCTTACCTGAAGTAGTGCATATCCTGCCAAACTGCCTTCATTCCATATTAAACAGATATTCTTTTATTCTGATACAGATTGAATTTACATTTAAACAGGCACAGCACTCGCATTCACAGCATATGGTCATTCTAGCCACCCCGGCGGTTTTACATTACAACACAGGAGGTCTGTGTGATGCACTTCACAGGACAAAGAGGATTTCCTCTCTCTTTCTCCCTCTCTCTCTTTTTCCTTCCCCCTTGCCCTCCTCCCTTGCCCCTTATACACACAGAGACACAGAAACCACCACCAAGCAAAGTATATTAGGAATTCCGCAGCATTCTGCATGTAGTGTGAGCAATAGATCTACATCAGGGAAAAGCAGCCTGTTTTCCTTAAGTTGCTCTAGGCTCAGGGTAGGGGGGTTGTTGTGTTTCCTTTTTTTTTTTTTTTTTCAGCTTTTCTCCAGCAAAGGAAACCATCACACTTTTTTATAAAAACTCATGTATAATATGAACCACATTGGATGAATCTTCAACACTTAGAGGGGGATCCTCCTTTAATCCTTCTTTCCAAACTCCTTAGTGGCTAAAGGGGCTTTACCTTGCAAGCAACTTTTGTGCTGCTCAAGCTCTCAGCAGGAAAATCTGGGACAATTCAATGTCCCAGCGGAAATCACTAGGACACCAACAGATTTTTTAAAATCAGAACATCTGGTCAGTCACCTTATCCCATTTGGGTAAACAGAACTTTCTTAATCCGGCTGTGTTAGAAAACTGATTGAAACTGAAGGTAGTTTAATTGTTATAGGATAGCACTTGGCTAATGTTTTAACACTGGAAGCATAGCATACTGTGATGGACAACAACTGTGCTAATCAGTTCTTTTAAACAACAAAGTGCTTGTAGCAATGTTAAATATCACTTTTTAAAAACGGCACAGCAACCTCAGGGAACATGTTCTTCTCTGCTTATAAAAGAGGAGTTTCCTAAGGTTATCATTCATCTATTAACAGCAAAAGGCACTGCTCATTCAATACATTTAATTAACACTGCAACTGAGGCTGGACAAATTCATTTTCACTCATCTCAAAACTGTTTCAGAATTCCTAACAAGCTCTCATGTTAGGGACACGTGGATGGCACTCTCATAGCACAGGTAAAAGAAGCAAGGAATGAAGGAGGAATGAGGGTAGAAAAATATTTATTTTGATTAAGGTTGGAAAAAATGAAATATCCCAGGCTTTTGAGGAAGAAGAAAATTTGTCTTCAGACACATCAGATACTGTTAGGAAATTCACTATAATGATATGTAAATAAAAAAATACTGAAGACTAAAGATTTGAGTGTGTGTGTGCAAAAAAAAAATTGGCACTAAGTGGAAGACTGAAAGAGAGCAAAAGGAGATTCTATACTGATATGCAAGTTTTATAGACCCCAACAGCATAGCTTTCTTCTCTCCATTTCTAAGTGTATTAAAAACCCCTGATTCCATATGCAGGGTGCTTTTTCAAGCCAGTTTTACGCAGGAAGTTCTGTAATATAAACCTCCCCACTAAGGCTTATCTGCAGTACAGAGGACTGTCCCTGTTTGTTTGTTGCACTTAGGCATCTGAGCAGGATGTGTCCCACAGCAGCCATCTGTGTGTGACCTTTGTTAATGAAGAGGTACTTCAAGTGTACCTGGTGTGCAGGGCTAGGTCTGCAGCTGGGAAGGAGGGGGATGGAGGCCCCCACTACCAACCCACTTTGTGGGTTTCTATCAAATTATTTGCTACTCATAGTGAAAAGGAAAGGTGGGTTACTGCAGGAAGAGACATTATTCATAATTTTAAAAGATAGTTGTTGTGAAAATAGTAAAATCATCTAAGCCTAGGGCAGATAGAGGGAAATTCATGGTTCCACACTCTTGGTTAGATCAATGTTTACAGCAGGGGAAAAAAAGTAAGAAACAAAATAAAACAAAGAAAGGTATGCTTGTCTTGGCTCACCTCATTGTAAATCAGGACCAACTCCACTCCAGTCAATGGATTTACACCAGTGTATGATCAAAATTGATCCTACTGAAGTCACAGTTGCACAAATATTTTCAGGGAACCTTATTCACAAATTTTAGGGACACTGACACTAATTGCTGGCCTTGAAGAGGAATGATCATGACTTGGTAGTTTCCTACCGCTCCAGGTGTGATGTTTTTCAGTGGCTTTGTTGTTCAAAAAAGATAACAGTGAGAAGGTTTTGGTGAAGGCTTCAAGGGAAAATTCACAGACAAAATGGGCAGAATCTGGCCCCAGCGATGAAACCAGCTATATTATGCTAATATATTATACTAACTCTTTGCTAGTACTGTGCTCTTGAGGAAATGTGGAATATGAAAAACAAGCTACCAAAAAGGAACTGAGAGGGGGAAAGTACCAGATGTACAGTAAATAAACAGGATCCTTAAGTGAACAACCAGTCTGTGTAAAAAGGACACTGTCCCTTTTCTGGTGCCATGCTGGTGGTTATCATCTGCCTATGTGAAACCCTCACATCCCCAGAGAATAAAATGGCTGGAAGGCCTCAGATACACAGAATCCTCTTGTTGTCTTCATTTGTTGGCCAATAACTCTCATCATGCTAATTATTTTAATTCTTCCATGTTAGTGCAAAACATGCTGCACAGAGGAGGATGCTGCAACAATGAAGGTCGTATTTGATCCATCTTTGTGTGTCCCATGCTTTATTTTCCACTCATCTTCATTACTTCTTTGGCAGCAATCAGCAGAGAAGAGTGACAGGAACTAAGAGAATTCAAATCCTCCTAAATCCACTGGTATTTTTGATCCTTAAACACACATTTTATAGCTTCTGAGGGTACTCCCACAACTTCCCATTGTGAATCATCATGAGGGAAACAGTGTAGTCTGAAGCTGTGTGGTTTTGAATAGTCTTCTGGGTATGCATTTTCTGGGTAAAAGTGCAAAGTGAGGTGACAGGCTAATTTTTCACCTTTTTTGAGGAAAATCCTGTGTTAAATTTATTTTGAAGTAAGACATATACACTCAAGGGTTACCTTCCTTTCTTTCCTCCAGTCTATTCTGATGTTAGTTTGCCATCTCTTGCCTCTGCCAGTCTGGCTCAAACATAGAGAGGAAGACCCAGGCACTCCTAGAGGCATAGTGCTTCATAATCTGCTTTACCTAATCGGGACTCGCTGATACCCAGGTATAGGTATTCCCTATTATCTGTCTACATTTTACATCAAACTCTTGGAAATGCTGCTAGACTGATGTCCAGAAATGTCCTTTCACTTATACAGTGAGTCAGAGAAAAGAGTTCTGGACTTTGTTTATTGATGGCTAAATTATTTAAAACACAGGAATTACTTTAATACAGGAATTACTCTTGGAGATTCATGCAAATTCCATGGATTTTCTTTTTGTAGCTCTCATCTCCATCCATTCTTATGGTTTTGGGGTTTTTTTAAGACAAAATCACTCACCGTTTCTAAATAAACCTTGTATCCCTGAGGAGTGGATCACCTACACTTTGCTGATCTTGGAGGCTTTGTGTCAACCAGTTCCAAGCTTCTGTGGCATCTCTGGGTGGTTCAAAGTAGGCTGCCCACAGGAGACCCATCCTCTCAGGGAACTTGAAAGAAGGTTAAATTTGGCTGTCCATCAGACCCATTTTTTTTGTAGGAGGAGAATCTGCATAGCCACTTGGGATGCAGAGGTGCAGAGCCTGTACCTTCGGAATTGTCTGAGTATTACCTTCTCTGACTGATTCTGAGGGCAAAAAGTGTCAACAAAGGGTTGTGCTTCATCCTTCACCACATTTAGTCGGGGTCATAATGTATATCACTACACAGACACATGTGCAGATGTTTGCACACGTTTGTGCGTCTACTTTTTACATTTCACACACACTTAAGAAGATTTTGCCTTGCATTTTTGTTTGTTCAGATACAGGCTCACCACTCTAAATAATTCCACTCCACACCCCCCTTTTGCTTTTTGTTGATGTTATACTCATTTTACTCTGAGCAAGCTAGTTTGTCCCTGTCCTCTGAGGAAGTTCAAGGTATAATGAGCAAAGCATCCGGATTAATTAAGCAACCTGGTGCAATTTCCCCTCCCCCACCCCCCTCCTCCTCCTGTGGACTAGATTGGATCTAATCCAAACCAAAGCAGCCCTCAAAGTCAGTCTTCAGCCAACAGTCAGTCCATTCTGCTGACATCCAAAGAATGGTTTTACTATATAAATGATAAGAAATACCCTTGCTAAGACAAGAAGCCCTTTAAAGACATTACTGTCACCTTCTCAAATGTTTGCAGTGACTCCGGGCTCTTTCCAAATACTGAACAACATTTGCAAACTTTTCTGTTGTCAAGTACCCCAGTGAAATGTGATGCTTCAGAGCATATGAACTGGATGCCCACAGCAACTGACTCTTCTGAATGCCTCGGCACCACACACACAGCAGCCTAGACAAACTCTTTCCTTTTTATTTATAGTAACTTAAACTTGGGCTTGGGCAGCACCAGGTATGTCAAATTACCTTGCTCATGAATCTTCAGGAAATTATTGCTCTCTCTACATAGTGCCATGTCCTTTAAAATGTGCAAGGGGGAGGGCATTGTGTTCCCAATTGGGGAGCTGCTGTTTTAAAGCGTGTAACTGATACTGATTTATGCTCTAGACAGAATTTATAGCAAGATGGAAAAGGTTATGTTTTCATTGAAAATTTACTTCCATCATTTTCTTTAACCATCTATCTTTATGCAATCTCAGCAACTATCTCAGTCAACCAAGTGAGTCATTGGGCTCTAAATGAGGGGACTGCTGTGGGTTCTTTGTGTGTCTTCCTTCTGGAAGATTGCTGCTATTTACTGCAGAGAGGTCATTTAAAATAGGGATCACAAATATATTTCTATGCCATGCATGTTTTGTGCATAATTTAGATTACTGCATTAGTGTATCTTTCTCACAGGTTTCCTGCTTCTTGCACAAACCACTTTATATTGTCTTCTATAGGCAGTAGATGTGATACACAGCCGACTCAAACAGATAAAGTATTAATGCTTTGGTCACCTGAGGTCACTAACTTTACTGATGTGACAGGATAGTTCTGGGTTGAGTGAGTATGTCCTGGACACAGGAGGCCAAATAATGCATAATGTTCTTGTTTTGCATAGTGGAACCATATCATTTTATGTCATGGGGAGGCAGAAAAGCCCTAAAGATAAGTTTGAACAGAGGGAAAGCATAAGATTTATTTATTGCTATTTTCTAAAAGAAGAGTCTGCAGAATTAAGGGACCTGGGGATCCATTCTCCAGCTAAAATCATTAGAATCTTCAATAAGCATCTGCTATTTGGCACTCTATCTGTGCCTCCTACACAGCAGTGACTCTCTGGTCAGATGAGTCTTGTACATACTTTTGAGGCTATTGATTGATAGGAGAACTATATTATCCTCTATCCTCCCACTTTATCTCATGTGACAGTTAGAGGGAGGGAGGATGCTAAAAGTCTCCAGCAATGGGGACTGCCTAGGGGTGAAATGGCAAAATGACCCATTCTCATCACTGTCTGCAAAAACAACTGAGCTGAATGCTGGACTTCGCTCCTCAGACTCATCGGTGTGCTGTGACCAACTGGTATGAGAGAAGTGGGCAGCAAACAAACATCTTTCAGCAAAATGCCATTGCCTGGAAATTCTAATGGGAAGGGAATACTTTAAATTCATACCTACAACACTAAGGTTGATGAAGTGTAAAATTTCAGTGGCCCACAGCGTGCTGACTTCTTCTGAATAAATATTTTAAAAATACACCTTTTTCCATATGAAAACCCTTTGACAGGTGTTGAGTTTTATACAGGACTCAGTAGCAGAAAGCTCAGCAGCTGCATCTTGCCAGATGGGGAGCTGCACATGACTGTAGCTAAGGAGCATGTCTGGAAGAACTGAGGGTTTTAGAGATGCAATCTTCTCTTGATTTCCACATTGATATTCCACAGACAGTGGAGAAAGCTTCATTTTACTAAAGGCAGACTGCAACACAAGAGATATTTGTAGTGCTTGTTGTTCCTCTGCAGTTTAGTGGGAGCTCAGAGCACTGCAGGAATTGCTGGACTACATGGTCAGTAATTACACATTCCAGAGTTCAGGGTATTCTCCTTGAAAAATTTTACCCCTAGTACTTTAAAATATACTGCAGAATAAGTTCTTATAAATTTAGAGATAGGAATTACTTTTTCCTAATCACCATTCAGTGTAGACCAGCTTGAGTAAGCATCTGTTTCCCTCATGGTTCTCTTCTTTACTTTACCCATCTGCACAGGGTCTCCAGCAGTGACACCATGAAATGGAGAAGCACCCAGGCGATGCAAAGGTGAGCTCAGAGGGATGCTTAAAGAAGACTGGATTTGAAGGCCTCTTAGTGATTCTGACCAAGGTGGAACTGAACTCAGCATCTTGAGGTTAAAGGTTGGTTGTTATTTTTCTTTTGCCACTGCATTCTTGTACCAGGATGAGCTTCCTTCATAAGCCACAGCACAGATGTCACACTCTTCTCTCATTCACTTTTGTAGAATAGTCCTTATTTTAAACATTTTACATCAGACTGCAGTTAAATAATGGAAACTTCATTGTACTCTCTGTTCTCTGATATGACATTTAAATGATTGGTACATGCCAGATCACAAAATCAGGGTTTCCATGTGAGGCTCCATTAGTACTTCCCTAGTCAAGATCCACCAAGCAGCACCTGAACACCTCACCAACCACAATCTCTTCACCACTGACACTTATTTGCAGCTTTCTGTACTTTTTAATATAAGGCATTTTTCAACAGTTCCATACTGTAGCATCATTCTCTGAAGCTTCAACAAATGCTAGATAATACTGGCTGAAATCCTAAAGTATTTTTTTCTCATCAGAACTTTTCTGAGTATCAAAACAGCTTCTCAAAAAATATTTTAAAATAAGTGATGAAGCAAATGGAAAGAAGGAAAATTATTTTGTGAAAATTCAGTCTTTGTTTTGTGCTTCAGTTTGTTCTATTCAAAATCAATACAGCCAGCTCTGCAATAGCTAACTAACAGCCTGGAATTAGTGCAATCAAATGGTTAAAAGTTAATTGAAACCAATGTGTGTTGAGATCATAGTGTGTTTTGTTTAGGGGTTTTTTTTCCCCAAGCAAAGTGCTATGTGTTATTCAGTCACAGAGCATAAAACAGGTCAAAGTCAGCAAGTCGCACAGAGAGCAGGATTAATGCACTCTGGTGCTAGTGGGCTAACACACTGCAGCAGCACACCGGTGGCTAAATATTTAAATTATATGTATGTCAGTGTGCAGAACAACTTGAATGCAACCTGCTCTCTCCTTCGTATAGTCCGGCTGTGAATCCTGAATAACATTCAAGTTCAGAGCAGCCACCCCCTCTGACTATCACAGAGCTAACTGGCCTATTGTGGTGCTGCTGCCATTTTTCCCCTTCATTTTTTCTCCCAGCATACTGGGGGTATTTTCAATTAAGAAGAATTCAATTTTGAATCACAGTTTTGCAAAGGGTTCAATGCTAATGAGTAAACATAGGAGGACTCAGTAATAATAATTCATAAGCAGCAGGAAGAAAAGTGTGTGCTTTGTTGTTGGACTGGTTGGAGCCAGTTCATTTTATAGAATTTCATGCCAGCTACACTCCATAAATTTTTTCCACAATGATCATAAAATACCTTTTTATTTTATTTTTTTTCCTTTCGTTGCTCTCCAGAGTTTATTCATTACACATGAAGCATATCTGTGCTGTGAAATCCGTTACTAAATACCTCAGGACCTGTCATGCCACTGTAATTTAAATTGAATGTAACAATAATCCAGCCTGATTGCCCAGCTCACTAGTTAATGTGAGGATATTTGACTCTGTTAATCACCACAATAGCCAGGTCACATTTCCACCATTGCATAAGTAAACAGATTAACCGGCATGCAGTGCAGCCCTAACAAACGTCTCGCCGGTGACATTTGCAGCACAGCAAGCTGCAGCCTCACCTCCAGAACAAGAAATTGGCTCTGGCACTGCAAACCGCAATTTTAATCATATACATGAAAACCCCAAACTTTTAAAAAGGGGCTTAGGTAAAATACACGTGCATTAGAGAATTAACCGTTCTGAGCGCGGCATCCGAGGCAGGCGGGTTATTCAGCACATGCATATTCACACACAGAGCTCACTCTTTCTCACACTAAAGCTTTACTGCCCATCTCAGAAATAGCTCAGGCTACAAAGAGATTTAGGTGGATTGATTTTACATTATGTGAGGTCTGCCTCTCACTGTGCAACGTGTTATGATAATCAGATTTTTTGTGTTTTGCTCTTTACCTTGATTATACACTGAGAATAACTGTGAGCAACTTCTAAATTCCCGTGTTAGCTACCTCTCAGGTCACAACTTTGGGATTTCCATGTTAGAATGGGTAAAAGATAACAGTAAGTCCTGTAGCAAGATTCTTTTTCTTCTTTGTTTAGTATATTTTAGAAAAGAGAGAGAGGAAGAAAGAAAAAGGAAAGAAAGCACAACAGTGATGGTAAGAACTGATAAGATTCAATCAGGTGAGATCACAGGCTTGCTATTGTACCACTATTTTTCAAAATTGCCCTTCCCCCTTCCCCTCTTAATCCACTTTATGGACCCAGCAGTTGGGATAAGAGCCGGAGTGGATAATATCATTTTGTTTTGTCCCAGCTATATGATGCTATCAGGGCGTTGGCTGTTCTTTTAATTAAGGGAGAGCACGCTAACATGTTGGGCAAATATACGTTATAAATCTATTTCTGTATTATCTGGAGAGCAGTATTGTAAGAGCTAAGATCTTGAAGCTAAATCTAGGCCTTTGGGATTTCTTTTGCACCCTGGTGTCTTGCCTGCCATGGAAGTGCTCTCTTTTAACAATGAAAAGGTTATATATCCACCATAACTTCTGTTTTGTGCATTTTATAGGAGGTCCGAAGTTATCAGGGTCTCATCACGTTAAAGCTGCCACCATTCAGCCTTAGTGGCTGATATGTATTTTTGACACAGAGTAATCCAAGTAAGGCTACAGCCCAGCAACAGCAGTTCCTGTTGTATTTTTGCCTCCTGCTGTCTACTTTTTCCCTTCCTGTTGTTTATTTTGAGGGACAGAAAAACAGGAAGGAAAAAAAAAAAAGACATTGCTACTCAGCCAGTAGTAAAACTTCTTTTATGGGCTGGCCTTGTAGCCTAACACTACTGACACCAAGGATTTGAGAGAGGATCCTGGAGAAGCAATACACACAGCTCTCCCTCCACTGCTCTGGCTCATGACCTGAGGGAAGCGCTGAAGGGGCTCTCTTCATCTCTTTGCTGCCAGAAAAATGATTGGCTCAACACAGGTTCAAGGATGAGAGACACCAAGCCAGGGACAGGGAGGGACTTCACTTACTGAAAGGGGCTAGGAGGACAAAACAATTTCTCTTGCAAAGAAAGAGAGGCAAAATACCTGAGAGCAAACATTGTAATAAGACAAGATAATATATCGTCAACACGCAGCAGGTACCAGAACACAAAGTTATGACATATTTTTTGCCCAAGAAAATGTTTACAGTTCACACCCCATCTAAAATGCTGCCACTATTGAATGAGGCTGAAAACAAAGCTGACTTAGTGGTTTCACATGCTTTTATATAACCCTATAATTTTTTTAAAGCGCTTTGTTTCATAAAATGAAATTATGTAGGCAATTAGTCTATACTGTGCACTAACCCCTGTTATGCCTTGGCTAGGAAAGGGAATTTAAAAGAACAGAGTTATTTCATTTAAAAACAGGTTATTTTGTATGCCCTGCAAGTTTTTCATTAAAAAATCTTACATTTATTATACAAATGAATTATTTCACTGGTCTTCCTCGTGAATGCTTTGAAAGCCATTAAAAGATGGCATTTACTTGGGCATATATATCCAGAGCCAAAAACTCTATCTGCCACTTGGGAAAATAGGTAAAGTAGAAGAGGATGGTGACTTGAACTGGAGCCTGTTACACAGACATTGGGGGCAGTTCTGGGCTGGAAACTCTTAGAGAATCAGCTGGTGTAGTATTGTTTCACCACAGCTCTCTGAGAACCTGGCTTACATATAGTATGAACTGACAGCTCAGGGAAAGAAGGGTAAGAACAGAACTGGAATGGACAAAGAAGCATCCTCATAGTCTGAAGTAATGGTCACTACTTCTTGTAACCTGCTTCTTGCTCAGACAGGGACATGCCAGATAGGAGACTCCCTGCATCTGACAGACCTGGGGGCGGGTAGACAAAATGATGTTGAAGTGTTTGATCCTTGAAGGGCTCAGACACTGGCAAGTCTGATCTACCAACTCCAATAGATCTGAGCAGAGATTGTTTAAATGGCAAGCAGAAGGTACCAGCTGTCTCTTTTTGTCCATTGTTCCTGCACTAAGCAGAGCTCATAGGCAACACTGTGCACTACTGCAAATTCTCCAAATGTGTAAGGTCCCCACGCCCAACATTTGCACAGCAGCATTAGAGGTATTCAGACTAATTCTGCTTGGGCTGGGATGCTGTCACAACCTCTTGCAGATGTCAGGTCATTAAACATGTGCTGGTGTCTGTCTTAGCATGGTACAATATTTGGACTAATTTACAGCCATGTACTTCCATTTCTGAAATGTTCATTGGCTGTGTCTGTTGTGCATAAAATAGCAATACTACAAAGATGCTTCTTCTAGAATAGTAAAATGAAAACAGAAAAATAAAAGAATAGCTAAATTGCATCCTTTTGCCAACCGTGAATTAATAATCAAGAACTCAGATTTCTTTGACTTGTAGGAAGAGGACAGAAATCACTCCAACTTATAATAATTTCATTCAACATTTTTGAGTTACCTTCATCACAGGCTACATTCTTTTTCTCAGCACTGTTCTCCTCACCAGAAAACAGCTAAATTAGGTCCTCTTTGTACCACTCAGTGTGCTGAAACTCTCTTTTTTCCTATATGGTTTTTTATTCCATCAGGATAAGGTATACTAAACAAGCATTCTCCAAAATTATCAATACTTTGCAAATACCTTTCATATAACTTCAAACAAAGCATTAAATGATACACTTCTACAGAGCTACACAGACTTTAACTTGCTCCATGTGTTTTTCTAAGTACTGAAGAAGAAAACTATCCATGAAATAATAACACAGCAGAGTAGATCAGGTGGAAGGAATCAGAATGCATGGAGAGCTCTTCAGCCTATTCACAGGTTCAAGTTCTGTCAATGACACCTGACATTCCAGTAGCAAAATACACCTTGATAACTATAGGTGTCAGTGAAGGGCAGAGCTCTGAAGAGCTGCTCGCAGAAACATTACCCACTGATTTTCCTCTTCAGCTTATAGCTGCTTGACTGTTTTCTTTAAACTTTCCCAAAGAGGAGCCAGGTTTTTTTCCAATTTGATCAGAAATCATGAAGATTGATAAAATATTAGGTGTATATAGGCAATTTCTGTTAATCCCAAATATTCTTCTCTGGTAGGGGTTCAGATGTAGAGAACTTCTGTAGGGGAGATAGGTGAGTAGGAGCCACTGCTGCCCAAGTGACACCAATGGTAGCAGAACTGAGAGTTCTTGCTTGCCCTTGTAGTCTTAAAAGCATTAGCAAAACTAACTGCATCACTGGGGTGATTACAAGGTAGTGGCCTCATTCTGAAAACATGGAAAGAGACTTGCTGTTATTGTCAACTTTCCCTTTAGTTGGTTTTCATGGTCCCAGTTGCAATCATAGGCAACCTTCTAGGCTGCTGTTTTCCAAGGTTTGACAGAAGCCAGATGTAGTTGGGAAACCCTATGATGTGGTCAGCAAGAAAATATGCAGTATCACAGTCCCCTAATGCTGGGCAATGTTATACACCACCAGGAGGTGTGTTTGTTTTGCCAAGTTGGTCTATAAGCATATTTTCTGATTACAAAATAATCTCTTTGTAAAGATAAAACATTGTACAGGGTTGTGAGACATTCTGGTGGAGGGCCATATGCACCACAGAATTCAGCTGAGATAAGACTACAGCAAGAGCATTTGGAATGCACTGGTTTTGTGTCAAAGTGTACATATAAATTTAATACTGTATTGGCTGTTTTTACTGGGAAAAGAAAAAGGCAGAATATGGGTTTTAATGGTGATGACTTTGCCTGTATTTCATTTGCTTTCAAAGTTGCAGATTGAATCCAATATTATTTTAAAGTATTTATGTAGATTTACGATAGGATCTTCAAATGAGTTTAAATTGCTGTTGTTTGCCACTTCAACAGAAAACTTCGCCTTTGTGTTCTCAAATCTTATCTCACTGATCATCCAAAAGGGAAAGGATGGAAATTAATTTTAAGCATACCCTTCTTCCCTGACCAACAGGCCTGGGCAGCGCAAAGATACCCCTAATTTGTAGTACAAAGAGTTGACACAGCAGTGGCACAAATTATTCAGAACTGTTCACGGCTTCTGGCTACCCCTTCAAATGCTCCCCAGCCCACAGAAAGCCTCTTCACCATTCAGGTGGGTCCATTGCTCACATTATTCCCCAACTTGTCCTCAGAGAAAAACTCTTCACAAAGTAGTACTTCCCTGCAATTCCCCAAAATCAAGTCTGAGCTAATAAGGCACAATTCTGCCCACTGAGTAAAAAATTGTTCCAAAGGAGAGGTGTGTGCAAATCAATTAACCTGGTGAAACCCATGGTTTAAAAATGTTAGGTGGTTTATGCCACGTAAACAGGCATTGTAGTTATTTCAGGAAAAAGTCTTGACTGATTTAATTTCTGCTGATGTCTGATTATAAAAAACAGGAGCATGCCCAAAGATTCACACGAATTCTTCAAACACCAAGATAAAAAAGAAGAAAAAAAAAGAAAAAAGAAAATACTTTCAAGAACGTGCTCAGCAAGAGCCAAACAGTGTTCTAGTCATAAATCCAAAACACAGGATCATATGGGCACAGAATCTGGGCATAAGAAGAACCACTCTGACTGTAATACCATTATGAATGCACCCCAACATTACGCATCTTGTATCATTAGGACTCAACCTTAGGGCTGTTCTGTTGTGCCTGACTGTCCACAGAAGTCCCCAGTGAACTATTTCAGGATCTAAGTACTGCCAGAGCATGAAGGCAATCTGCCCATGTCCCATTTTTCTAGGTAATAACATTCCAGTGAGGAGCTGTCTGGAACTGCAGTTCTGGGTTGCTGAGGCAGTCAGCATTGTGTCTGCTTTGACCCAAAAAGTACCCATCATGGAACAGATGCAGTGAGGCTTCTGTTTTGACCTCAAATCCAAACAAAAAATAACCTTTAGCATGCCATTTTTTATGTCCATAAGGAAGAATCAAATCTACTCATTTTTGCCAAACCCATGCTAACAGGACTTTCTGGATATAAAGTTTCCAGAAGTCTTAGTGAAATATTTGGGTAACACAGAAATGGGAACCAAACTCCAGAGACCGCATTAAGAAGATGACTCTACTATCTTGTGTCTGGGTCTGTCTTAGATTACCATAATTGGTATCTGTTACTGTCCTTTTGAATGCTAGCAGACATTCCTACTTGTCCCAAATATGCTGCAGGAGATGCAGAACATATACAGCTCTCTTTACCGTGCTAAAATAGCAATTAAATAGCAAGATTTACATTTACCACCTCCTCAATGAAAGGAGAGCAGTGTTGGGTTCCAGGTTTTCTACTGATGTTGCTGAATATTTCCTCAGTTCTCTTCTATTGCTCTTTTCCTATGCAATTTGAAGAGAGGACAAAAAAATGAGTAAGAGGGAAACAGCATCCTTCTTTAAAGTCATCATGTCTGTGACCTGCAGTAATGTAGGCTACTAGAAATACCCTTGTCTCACTCAGTGCTGCACATCTGAATATCTTTTTATCAACTGCAAAATCTATCTGAAGGTTGTTCACAGCTTGTTGGACTTTATCAAATTTGTTGAAAGGGAGAATTCTCCTGACCTGGCAGACAGTGAATATTTGGACAGAATCTGCTTACTTTATTTGTGAAGTGAGGGCGTAGTTCTTGATCATTTCTATATATAACTGCATACAAGGTATCTACAAACAATCCAATATGCTGGTTTTGGGGCCAGAAAAATACGGTGCTCCTTATTAGTCTCAACAATTTCACAGACAAAACAGAGACAGATAGTCCAAACAGGAACCATGAAATGCCACAGCCATGAAAGGGAATATTTTCATTCCCAGGTGCATTACTTGAACACACAGTTATCACCAAACCTTGTAACTACCTACTGCACAGTAACAGTGCTCCTTGAAAATGCCCTCAAATGCTGCTTTTCACTGTGCTTGCTCAGGGCTCCAGTAAAGACTCACCAACTTCAATGATTTTAACCCAGGTCTCAGCAAACCGGGCATGTGATTAAGGGAACACATGAGTTATTTTTGGGTTTTTTTAAATATACAAGTTTTTTGTCCTACCTCATTTTGTCTTCTTTACTATAGACACTTAAATTCAACATAATGCTTTCCAGAAAGTTCAAATTCAATTCTAGAAAATTAGGAACCCAAATTAGCACAGAACAAATGAGTGCATCTCTAAATGAAGATCAGAAAAGGGTAAAATAGACGTAAAGGCTGAACTTCCACAATTTCAATGTAGAAATCTTGATATGATACCAAATTAAATAGGTGAAAAAGGATCCCTTTGAATTTAGTTTTTGTGATATATCAGGCCTATGACATAATTAGTCAAAATATTAATGAGAACACCTCAATTTCACTGCCATTTATAAAGACTACTGAAAAAAATGGACTGAAAATAGCTTCTGCTATTAATGCTTGTTATTCATATAGATGAGAGTTTGAGTTTTGGTTTTTCTTTAATAGTGAGACCTTACTTTATAACTTGTATTCTGCATTTTATCTTTTCTTAAAATGTCATTAGCTGATGTAATTTTAGAAGAGGATTGGGAAAGTAGCCTTTTCGCATGAACAAAAAATTAAAAGAAGTCCATCCACCTTTAGCTGGAGTCTGGATATGAAAATAGCTATACTTGGCATTGCATCACTGGTCAATGAATCACCACAGTCATCCTATGAAACCATGTATCTACTCAGTATTTTCAGTTAAAAAAATTTATTACAAGGGAGAATACCAGACCATGGCAGTTCTGACAGCAGACACTGCTACATAAGAACAATTCTTTTAAAATTAAAATCTAACTGCCATTGTTAACCTATTCATGACCAAAAACTTAGTCGTTTCTTCTTATTACTGGGATTTAGGAAAGTCAGGATTATTTTTGTAAGACACACTACAAATGACAAAGCAGTGCACAAAGTGCTGCACTTCCTCCAGTGTATGCATACCTTCAAATAAGTATATCCCACTGAGACTTCTGAACACTGTTGCTGTTGACAATTAATGTAGCTGGCAAAGATGAACAGGCATCAGTTTTAAAGTGAGGGTCCAGCAGTGTTCTGAAAGTAGAAAAATCCATTTTTTTACATGAACTCTTTTGGCAATTCTAGTTGTGAATATACAGCTAAGGGCTGTAGAAGTTTGGCAAAACAGTCCATGAAGTGACCTTTCCTGCTTCAAACTGTGGTCTCCATCTCTCTTCAGGAGGCCTGCCTTGCACTGCTACATTCATCAGCTCTGTGGTTAGTCCTGCAGGAGAATGGATTTGCTGATTCCAGACACTGTTTGGAGGTGCCTACCTCCAGACAGTTTGACCTGGATTTACAGAAGACAGCTTACATTCCAATCTCTAGATGCAGATTCACTTCAGAAGAAAAAGGTCACTGATCTAAAATCCATGAGCATTTTCAGCATCTTACCTGTTTCCAAGACTGAATGAAAAGTTGTAGGTCCCTACAACTGAAAATTTTGCCTTCAGTCTTATATTTCTGTATCTTTAGAAAATGAATGTCATATCCTTGCATTTGTGTCTCCATTATGCTTCAGAACATGATTTGAAGCACTCCTCTGGCCTGTAAGGTGGATGAGCTTAGTTTTCACAGTGAGGTATTACTGGAATTTTAAAAAAATGTTAACCTGAAGCAATGTCCCCATTTTCTGTAACAGCTTCTTCTGACCTGACTTCAGTTTCTGTCCACTAGTTATATTTGATCTGGATAAAAAACAATCTTTTTCTAACTTCTCCTTCTCTTTCTAAATTGACAAATTTCTTCCTGTGCTTCAGATATGAAAGGACCAACCCTCTTTCCAGAGACAGGATGTCTTTGATAATATGGTTGTGCTTATGATAATTTTCACTTTAAAGTTGATTAAAACCTAGTTAAAAAACTAGTAAAAAAATTTCAGTTTATAATACATGATTGTGATGGGAAACTCATTGTCCTCAGAGAAAAACTCTTCACGAAGTAGTACTTCCCTGCAATTCCCCAAAATCATTGAAAGACATTGAAAGAAAAAAAAAAATCATTAATTTTTGTCAGAAATAATTAACCATAACATGCAAAGTCTTGATTTTACTATGTAATATTTATTTGCTTTGCGAACATTAATTTTAACAGGCCTTTAAATTATCTGTAGTGTTTTCATTAAATGTTGCTATGAAATATTTATTTGTGGGTAAAAAAAAAAATGTTGAGCTGATGTGGTCAGACAGTAAACCGCAATTGAATTTAATTCCTGGGGAAAAAAAATTAAATATCAATTGCAAAGTAAATTTTTATTATATGGGAAAATAAATAAGTTTTTTCCTATTTAAAATAGATGATTTGCTTTACTGTTTATTTCTAAAAGGAAAGCATAAGTTTCTGTTACAAGAAAGGAAGGTTTATTGTGTTCACTGGTTTTGCCTTCAAAGACCTTTTCAACATGATTTAAAAGATTGCCCTTTTTGCAGCTTGTCATGCTCCAATTTGCCACTACTAGCAGGATAACAACAATCAGCTTTTGTGGAACACAGGTACGAGGCACAGGTAAATCCTGTGCTTCCTTCATTATTTCAGAGTAACATTGCATTTCAAAGTGTGTAAATATGTAACTGTAAAAATGTGTAATCTTGTGCAGGTCCTGACTTCACAGAGCACATGTGCTACTTTTTAAGTATGTCCTTAAATACTTGGTTGAATTTGGTAATGCTGATGGCTCCAGTTATATTTCCTTAAGCCCCCGTCATCCCAAGTGAGGGAGAATTCCAAACTTGAACTACCATAAGAACTAGATCCTAACATGAGCTGGGAGAGGAGATCCCACTTCTCTTATGACTATCCATCAGACAATAAAGGCTATATGGATATAACCCCTAAAACTGGGTTATAGGGTCTTACTCTGTCCAGCCCCTCCTGCATAGGCTATTAAAAGGTAATAGCTTCTCTGGAGTTTCAGCAAGCTGTCTTAAAAATTCTGTGAAGCAAAATATTCCCTTGTTCTTTTAATATGGTTATCTTTGGGTTTTGTTTGGGTTTTTTTTCTCTCTCACTTGCCTCCCCTCCTATTATTCTGTTTTGCAGGTACAATCAGACCATGAGATGAGGAACAATAACCAGTTTTTTCTAGGTTCAAATATTTTTAATATCTTATTCAGAACAGCAGAAATGGTCTAGAAATGGCCTTTTACATCCAGCACAGTTTTTTCCTTATTTCTTTAAACATTGTACTTAGAAATGTATTTGGACTTCTTTCACCACTTCCTCCCAATAAGTCAGCTTGATGCTTGTTACCTCCCTTAGTGGGGCAGAGAATGTGTGGTAACAGTAGCAGCAGAATTCCAAGCTTAAAAATTAAAATAATCATTTATGGGTTATTTTAAGGTGATAGAAAAAATTCTGTAATGAATTGGTGAAACAAATAAAATGTTGAGACAATCAACTCGGGCAAAACATGTCCTGTGAGGAGCACCAGAGGGATCTGGGTGTGTTTAGCCTGGAGGAAAGGAGGCTCAGAGGAGACCATACCACTCTCTACAACTGCCTGAAAAAAGGCTGTAGCCAGGTAGGGGTCGGTCTCTTTTGACATGTCTTAAGTGAAAGGATAAGGGGAAGAGGGTTTAAATTGTGCTAGGGGAGGTTCAGGTTAGATATTAGAAAATGTATTTTCACTTAAAAAAGGTGTCTAGGCATTGGAATACCTTATCTAGGGAGGTGGTGGAATTTTCAAGAGGTCTCTGGATGCGGCACTTGAGGGTATGGTATAGGAGTGATTATGGGGTGGAAAATTAGACTGGATGATCTCGAAGGTCTCTTCCAACCTGTGATTCTGTGGTTCATTTATATTTATGGCCAACAAAGAATGAGTGAATGAATCTCTGTGAAGTGTTTTCAGCCTACTGGTGGATAGGTGGGGAGAACAGTAGTTGGGAGGATTGCCAGGACAGGAAAGAGAACCTAGCAGCCCATAACTATTACAGGAAGTACTCAGTCTAGGAACTGGAAAATGTCAAAGAACTGAAAAATGACAATAAATGCATGGAGATACCAGAAAGTTGTATGTGGGAGTGGATTTTTTTAAGTGGACAGAGTAGATAATGAATAATTGAAAATTAAATTACAATATAATAAAAGGAAGTACATGCAAGAAGTAATTTTTGGATAGTTGTTGAGCAGAAAAATATACAGTAATGAGACAAAAGACACTGAACCTTTGTTTTTGGACATGGGTGTATAACCAGAGGGACCAAGGTGAGAGCCATGTCCCTGAAGAAATCCATCTCCTGCTCTGCGGGCTGGCACTCGGCACCCTCCAGAACAGCAGCTGCGCCAGCCGTGGAACTGTCCATGGTCCTTGGTAAGAACCTCCCTGAGGCCACTTCATTCACAGGCACAACCAGAAATCCGTGACTAACCCCTCAACTGGATTGGTTTCCTCCTTCTGACAGAAAACAGATTATAAGAGTTTGATATAAGTTATGAACATTTTCTTCTGAAATTTTATGTACCAGTTTTAATCATTTGACACTGGGTTCTTTCTTGTGATCAAAATGTCACTCTTATTTAAGAAGGAGCACATTCTTGGTGGATAAGGAAAGATGCACTTGAAAAGCTTATCCTTTTTTTTCCTCTTTCTTTTTCCTAGCAATTTAATTTTAGTTCAAAAGTCTTTGCTTTTATCTTGAAGGAGAACTGCTTAGTGCCAACAGCAGCCTATGGTTTCTCAAATTAAGCTTACTCTTAATAAGAAACATGGACTAAAGCTGAAAAAGAATGGAGAACTTTTGGGTTTCTAAGATTTCTGCTTCCATTTTTACTTAGCTATATTCTAGAAAACATATTTGCAGCTTATGCATTTATTGCATTGATTTAGTCCATTCAAATCTCTTTTTGTTTCTTTCAATTCCATTCAAAACACAGTCTCTAAAAAGTATAATTTTATCAATATTATTGCATATCAAAAAAAGAAAACTAAAGCATATTACATGAAAGAGAAATAAGATGTTACTTCTAAAAATTCTTAAAAGTAAATAATCTATGCAGGTTGGCACAGGCCTATCCTATCATACAACTTTAAAGAGACCAGTAACAAGTTATTCGAAGCTGACATGTAGCACAAGGCCTCTTTACAGATCTTCAATCTACATTTGGGTTACTTTCATCTTTCTTTCAGCAAAGATCCATCTGAAAACAATCTCTGGAAGAGTTGCATGAGTGAGGAAGTACATGTTGTTTTTCAGACAAAGCAAAATCTTTAAGGTGTGCAGGGGGTATAAAAAAAGGGTTAAAAATTAAATGGTGTAAGCTGGAATGCCAGCAGACAGAATGCTGAGTGAGTAAAATCTAGATGCATTTTACTCATCTCAGTGCCCAGTGGGGAAACTTATAAAAAACAAAGTGGTGGGGACCACCTTCCAACAGACCTACCCGTTTCTAATTCAAACACATAGCTAGAACAAGATGTTTTACAATCCACATTGGATGTACTGCAATGGAAAGGGACACCTAGGATTCATAATCAGGGCCCTTGGATCTAGTTGTCGACCTTGCTAGAACCACAACCTCAGGAAGACCAAGCGGCACCATAAATGATTGATCGATCATATCTGTTTACATTCACAGGATGCATTTTGTTTTTTCTTACTGAGTTACATTTGATATTACTTCTTTCATTTGATCTCTTATGCTTCAGCAACTGTCATAGCTCTAAATTTCACCCTTTCATTTGTATTGTAGTCATTGATCAAGAACAGAAAACTATTCTTTTTAATTCCTGACACTGAAAATTCCTCTAAATATGATCCTAGCACAGAGAAAGGACTACTGATTTTCACTTTCTGCTAAGTCACAGTGAGGTAGGTCTTCAAGGACCTATATAGCCAAGGAACAGTACAAAGACAGACTTAATTAAGATTATTTCCTTAGATGTTCTAGGATCTATGGGTCTTTTCAAGGAACTCTAGAGTGCAGATTTAATAACAACTTTTCCAAGATTGCTGATTGCAGATTTTATTTTCACCTGTCTTTTCAATTCTTATAGTTAGTTTCAAACATTTAGAGGAAAATTTTTCTTTGTATTTTGAAATACTATCTATATTTCCCCTCCAATTTTGATTACAAGTCTAATTTCTTGACAACTACCAGTTGCTTGCTACCTGTCAAAGCTTGGGAAATTCAGCTTCAAAGAGTTTTCCTGAAGAAAGTACTCATTCCTAATTTAAATTACATGTATTCATTCTTATAGTGTTATTTAATATTCTCAGGTTTAGGTATTTTGTTGGTTTTTGGCTGGTTGGTTGGGGGTTTGTTTGGGTTTTTTTACCCACTAACACACAGACAAACTTAAAGTATTGTCATCATCCTTTCCTTCTCAAGTATTGTCTCTACCAGCTTCAGTAATGATAGAATATAATTTGAATAAGCTGTCAATAATGCATATTATCTGTATTTTTAGACATTCAAAGGTTAAAGTACTTTTATTCCATTTGTACATTTTAATTTTAATAGTGTCATTGTGGCTGTTCTTGTTTTCTGTGGTTTTTGTTTGTGCTGCAGATCTACCATGTTGAATTGATACACCTCTTTCAGACATGTATCTCCCTCCACTTGCATGCCTCAAGTGTGTGCCTTTATGCTCAGAAGTGAACATAAACTGTCTATGTGTTGACTGGTTCACAAAAGCCTGTTCTGTAGCAAAACTGCATTTTCTCCCGTGCATTGAATAAGTAATGGTAGAAATTATTTCAAATTTACTATGCCTCTATACAATTTTATTGTTAAAGACTGCTGTAGGATTTGTCTGCCATTCTAGTTCTATGCTGTTCCATCTCTTAGTGTTGTTATAAAACTTCACTTCTTCAAGGCCTGGAATAATGATATTCACAATGCTTATGTTTATTCTGAATGATCAAACTAGTTATACCTTGATTAAGCATTGCTTATACCTACTAATGACTAAGAAGAACATCTGATATTCAGAATTGCTGGCTACAGCTGGAGTTATTTATGAGATACACACACTCAGACACCAGTTCATCTTTTCACCTGCAGGAATTTAAGAAGTCCAGGAAAAAAAGTCACAGGAGCCTAAGAAACTTGTAATTCTATTCTGAAGTTATCATCCATACCATGAATGAGAAAGAATAATCTCTCTTGGGTGAACTTGAAATGTTAACCAGGAGAACTTACTCCCAAAGTGGTTTGCAGGTATTTATGGTCCCCCATCAGCAAACCTACAATTTGAAAACATGAGATTATGGCTACTCCCACAGTATTTTCTGTACATTGTTAAGATACATCTCAACTGTTCTTAATCACCTGTGATATAAATTCAGGAGCTGATACCATGTTAGAAGAAGCAGCTAGTCAGAGAACCAGAGTTCTGCTATTTCAAAAGTCCTGGGGCAGGCAAGTTCTTGTGCGCATATGGATTCTGTGGATTAACCCTGGCAAATCACCTGGAGCAGAAATACTGTTACTCAGAGCCAGCAAGTCCAACAAATAGTTCTCTTCTGACAAAATCCACATGATTTTTATGTGTTTTCATAAACACATTAATATTGCACCTGAAAGAGGTACTGCACATCCAGTGCAGTAAATATCTGCAAGTGTAAAATCAAACTCCATCCAAGTCATATATACAGTTTAAAAAAACACTTTACTTTGCAGCAGCATAGCATTATACCAGTTCTTGTAGGGATGTAGAGCTGCAATTTTATGTATCATGTACACTAGAAACCAGAAGAAATCTTGGCCCACTGTTCTGTTTTAGCCAAATTTTAGAAAAGATTTGGCCAAAATTCTCTATAAAATTGATACTGTAATATTCCTGTCCACCCTATATTTGTGGAGCACTCAGCAGCTACTTCTTGTTTTGATTGGAAAAGACCTTTAAAATCATCAAGCCCAACTATAAACCTAACACTGTGAATCCACCACTAAGCCTTGTTCCTAAGGACCACATCTACACATATTTTGAATTCTTCCAGGGTTGGTGATTCATCCACTTGCCTGGACAGCCTGTAATACACCATTTGAATCCATGTTACCTGTTAAGTACAATAAATCTAAGATAGTTGACAGAAAAATTATAGATTTTTTTTCCAAAATGAGCAATTTTTACAATTCTGTAATAGAAAGGAAAATCAATTCAATAAGAGAAGCAATCTATTAGGCATTGACTATGAACAAAGGGAATCATGAGGCATTGAGCAAGGCATTCTAAAAGACAGAAGAAAGTTTATAATATTTTTATTAATAGACTATAAATGAAAATTACTCCAGTTACAAGTCTTTTTGTATTTTTGCTAAAATGTAAGCATCCTTCAATGTGCTATGAAGCCTATTGCCCTGCTGTAATGTCCCACTGATTCTTGTGTGACTAGTCTATGTCATTTATAAATATAAGATCATTACATAACAGAAAGGGAAAAGAAAAATAAGAGACATCAGTGTTTGGAAAGCTTTTGATGTGCACACAGAGTTTAACAAGTACACATTGTAATTCAGAAGGATTTTTGTCTTTAGTTCATTGTAACAGTGGAATGTGCCACTGAAGTTGAAGGAATTATGAAATATGTGAATCTAGTCTCTTCCAAGTTTGAGGTTTCCTTTTTTCCAGGCCTACCATTTCAGATTAATTGCAGACATAACTAAGGAGGGAGGTATGCTCACTTTCTTGTTGAATTCTAGAAGTCTATCAATTCTTACCTGTAACACTTCCCCTCACCTTTGACAATTCCCTCACCTGTAACACTTTCCCTCACATACAATTATAATTTACTTTTCTACAGGGAAAATATCCAGGGACGTTCCCTTCAGAACTCGTAATATTAATCCAGATAACATAATGAGAACTTTATATGTGTAACAAAGGAATCTGCCTGAACAAGAAGCTTTTGGAAAGCAATGCTGTCCAAAAAAACTGATGGTTTGGAATTAACTGAGCAAACAGAGAAGATACTTTAAAAAAGGACTTTCCAATATATCAGAAATAGTAGCTTTGCCAAGGAGGCATCATTCTTGCCTAAAAAATGTTGATAATGATATGTCAGTCTGTGCTATGTCTATGTGTGTTCTCTACAAAGAAACAAAGTGGCTCTGAGTAACAGTAGTAGAAACCATGAATATACACTTCTGGGAAAAAATCAGCACATCAGAATTGGACCATGCTATAACTCTGAATGGAAGGTATAAGAAAAAAATCCTTTTTGAATAATTTAAACCTGAGTTAAGACTAGAACTCTGTGGTCTCTCCATAATGGAAAAACTTCGTTACATTGCAACAAGAAATTTCGGTACAGCATTAGTATCTACTCAAACGACATGAGGCAAATTTTAGATGTCCCAGGTGTTCAAAACAGTCTTCAAATCTTTGAAGACATTCTTCTTAATGAAACCAGACATTTCCCGCTTACTATTTGCCCAGTTTCTTCAGGCTCAGTTAATAAAGGTCTCATGTACAATAGATATCTGTATATTAATATAGCACCTGACAATGCTTGATTTATGGAATGAAAATAGTTGTTATTTTATGAGCCCAAAAATGAAAGAGACTACTGTCCCTACGAAGGGAATATTGCAAAAATAACATATATACACTTGTGAGGAGAAAAGAAAAGCTACAAACTGTGCCCCTATTTTCCACTGTGCTCTCGGCATAGAAGAGAAATTCCAGCTGGTCATTGCAGAGCTTATTCTCCTTTTGAAAATGCTGCCATACAATAGAATAGGATCTGAAGAGCAACAGGTTTTTTGCACCTATGGGCATTCAGAGAAGAAGGGGAATTCGATAACATCTGTTTCATGGTCGGCACAGATTTTTCTCTTTCCAATGGATACTGTTATGCTCACAAGAGAAGCACTTAAACAATTTCCATGCAGCTGGATGGATTGTTTCATGTTATTCCATGTCATCCTGGGATCCAACCCAATTGTCATTTTGACATGACAAAGCAGATGCCCCAAGTTTCATATGTGAGGAAACCTTTTTCAGCAGCTGTGAATCAAATGCTTACAAGAAAAGTAAGTCTAATAAGTGCCTCCAGGTTATTTTCAAATTAAGACATTCAAATAAAATGGTTTCGATATTGTCAATCTTTGCACAAGTAACTGATTTCAATACAGGCTGAAAGGCTTTCCTCATGCATTCAAGAACACACTGGAAAGGGAGAAGTATCCTGAAAAAAAAAAAAAGTTAAAGTATAAATAACTGCTGCCTCCTTTCAAAATACAATATTCTATCTAGAGCTAGCAACTAAATAAAGAAAAAAAATGGGGGGAAAAAACTGTGCCTAGTCAATTGCATTGTGTAGATTTACTTCTTCTAGCCTGACATCTCACACTGCCCACCTGCAGTCATTTACCTCTAGCTGTGTATATTTTCATTAGTGCTATGTCCTCTTGTAAACACAAACACTGCAGCCCAGCAACTTCTAAACTGTCTGTTTGGAACTTTTGTAGCCAGGAAAGAAAACAACAGCAAATACTGAAGCTTTTATCAGCAAGGATGGCATGGAACCTTCCTGTCAATCAGTCAGTGGAGAGACATGAAACGCATGCCGCATCTTCCTGAGAGAGTCTTGTTCATCATTTCTTCAAAAACACACTAAAGGAAAGTGATACAATTATTTCAGCTAAATATGAAAAGATTTGTCAGTTAGTAGCCACTTATCAGCACTGAATTTCAGAATCATAATTTTGTACCACATAGGTCTCTTTGAAAATGTGAGTTGAAAAGTACTGTCAATGTACACAGTGCTGAATGAGACTAAGAATCTCTGTCTTTGATGGAAGCCATGCAGACCATTTCCTCAGAAGTGAGGCTAGTGATGCCACACTGGGCAATAAATAAAAAAAAATTAATTGCATCCTAATTTTCTAAGATTTGTTGTTATTTCAACATTAGAAAATACAAGCATGGGAAAAGAATTTACAATTACATGCATTAAACTACATGAAGATATGGAAGAGTGGTGATTTTGGCTGTGGCGGAGTTAATTTTCATCACAATAACTTGTATGGGGCTGTGTTTTGGATTTGTGCTGAACACAGGGTTGATAACACAGGAATGTTTTCTTTATAGCTGAGCAGTGCTTACACAGCATCAAGGCTTTTTCTGCTTCCCTCCACACCCCACAAGCAAGGAGGGTGTGGGTGCCCAAGAATCTGGGAGGAGACACAGCCAGGACAGCTGACCCCAGCTGACAATGGGATATTCCACACCATATAACACCATTCCAGCATTAAAAGATGGGGGAGGAAGAAGGAAGGGGGAAAATTTGAAGTCTTGAAACAAAGAAGATGTGCTTAATTGCACTGGTCAGTGTTGTATCTGACAGATGTCATGTAAGAATATGAACATGATGCACAGGTCAGACAAAGATGGTAACCACAGGTTGAGTACATGCTGTGAAACATGGGGACTTTTTCAAAGGAGGCCCAAAGATCTCATGAACCTTGTGTCAAAAATAGGGGGGGAAATGTCCATACTTTAGAGAACTGCAAAACAAACTTTAATGATACTCACTTCAGCCCTACTGAGTGAATGTTTTTTAGGATTTGGTATTGCAAATGTTCCAGAAAAAAACACAGGATTCTACATGTGGAAATACATTGGATTGCAATATGAAGGAAGTATTGGCCTTATCGTTTATTACAGGGAAGGAGAGAATGTTGTTACTTGGGCTGCAGAACACAGTAGATGCCACTGATGTTTTTTGTTGTTGTTACCATATGTTTTGGATGATGATATGACTAACTCTGAAGTCACAACTGACTTCTCTAATCCCTCACAAAGGATAATAAAACGTAATTGCACCCTACATCATTATATAAGGAGAAAGATAGCACTTCTGTGTTTGTTTGTTTACTTCTTCTGGTTGCTTATGGGCTCTGTTTTTCAGGTCTTATAAATACACTGCAGTAGAAACTAAGAAAAACTATTGCATCTCTGGTAAAAGCTGAAGTCTTAAAACTTGCCAGAAGTCACAAGGTCCACAGATGACAAGTTAAATTAAATTATTGGGTGGATTATTTGTGTTTACTCCTTTAAATGTAACTACAAAATGGAAATTAATCTGAGGTTAAATATATATATATAATAATTTTTTACCATAATGTAGTAAGTAAAATCTCTGGCTTTTAAAATTATTTTTTCATTTGTTCTTTTTTTATCAACTTTTCTTCAAAATAAGTAGATTCGTTTTGTAATCTACTCAAGGCAGGGAAATTTTATGCATGGATTGATTGTTCTTAGGTAGTGTGACATGGGAATTACTGGGTGACACACTTTACTCATTATTATTCAGGCATTCAAAGTAAATGATTACAATGTTCCTTTTCAGTCATAAAACATATGTCTTTATTTATGGGCATCTTAAGCTGTGTTGTGTACTGCAAGTTTTTGGGATACTGATCTTCAGCCTTGCTGATGATGCAATCTGTAATGATAACAATTAGGAAAACAAACTCTAGGAGAGTCCGGGGATCATAATTAAAAAATAGATATTTTTAACTTCATTTTGTTAACTCTTGTAAATCCTTACAGTATTTACAAGATTCCATGTCTCATCATAAAACAATGACATGTTGAAAATACTGCCATATCATTTACATTCAACTTCTAGAAAAAATCGTGCCAGATTAAAGGCAAATTGTTTATCAAAACTTTTCATGTCTTTAACACCTCAAAACTTTTATGAATAGAAGTTGATAGGTGCCAGGAGAGATGCCAGGATGTCCTAGCATCTAGACAGAGCTATTCCTCTGGCTGAGCTGCAGTACAGATCTTGAAACCTGATCATATCCTCTGTGCACTCGCAGACCAAATATGCCATGGATTTAATATGAACATGATGACGCTCTGTGTAATGCTTGTGGAATAGGCCTGGTGCTTTTCAGAATCATCAATCTGACTATGAAGAGCATACAGGCACGTACTATTGAGAAAATCCCAGGTAAAATTATGGTAAAGCCTAGCCAGGAACTAATTTTGGTAGTAAGGACTACCAGTGTCACTGCTTCCAGAGGAAAACTTCTGTGTTCCATGGGAAATGACAGAGATTTTGGGCCACAAACTCTACAGGAAGGAGAATTGGAGCATGGCTGTGTGTTCACTATTTCCACTCATGACAATCTTCCAAGCGTTTCATGTTCACAGAATTGCAGAATCACAGAATTGCAGAATCACAAAATAGGTCAAGTTGGAGGTCATCTTGTTCAACACCCCTGTTCAAACAGAGCCACCTACAGCAAGTTGTCCATGATTGTGTCCGGATGGCTTTTGGGTATTTTCAAGGATATCCACAACTTCTCTGGTGAACCCAAGCTAGTGCTCAGCCACCCTCACAGCAAAAATGTGTTTTCTGAGATTCAGACAACACCTCTTGTGCCCAGAATCTCTGGTCCTGTCACTGGGCACTACCGAAAAAGTCTGGCTTCCTCATTTTTGCAACCTCCCTTCAGGCATTTGTATATATCAATAAGGATCCCCCCTGAGCCTTCTCTTCTCTAGGCTAAGCAAGCCATCTTTCTGAGCTGAATGTTGTCCAGGATACCAGCAGCCTTCTTTGCATCAAGGGCACTTCTCTGGCTCATGTTCATCTTGGGGCCCACCAGGACCACCAGATCTTTTTCTGCTGAGCTGCCTTCCAGCTGGATGTCCCCCAGCATATATTCATGCACAGGTTTGTTCCTCCCAGGCACGGGACCCTGCATTTCTTTTTGAACTTTATGAGGTTCCTATCAGCCATTTCTTCAGCCTGTGGAGGTCTCTCTGGATGGCACCACACTTCTCTGGCCTATCAGTCACTTCTCACTGTTTTGCACCATTTGAAAGCCTGCTCAGGGAACACTCTGATCATCCAGATCATTAATGAAGATGCTAAACAGGACTGGAACCTGTACTGGCCCTACATCACTAGCTACTGGCCTTCAACTGGACTTTGTACCACTCTGTATCACCAGATTGGTAATGAAGACAGAAAGCAGGGGGACAAAAGAGATGTCATTTTCATTTTCATTACAGCACTGGAGAAAAGGTGGTATCTTGCCTCAGCTATAGCATTAAGCACAAAGCTGCCTGAAGCAGTGTGTATTAAAGCTTCTGCAGAGACCATGAGCATGAATGATTTTCTTTCTAAATTATTTTTATTCTTGGGAGTTTCAAAACTGTTGTTCCACTCCAAGGACATTGGAAAAGCCAACATCCAGTAATTCTCCTGGTGGTGTCAAAATAAGTGCAGTATCATATTTCAGTGTGACACGCTGTATCCTTTCCTATGTGCCTAGAAGTCCTTGCAGAGAAAGATGGGCAGTGGTCCTGCTTGGGGCAGGCCCATGTGGCTAGAGCATGTGTATGTAGGCAGTGAATGTGAGGCCTCACTGAAATCAATGTATCCTCCTGAGGGTCTCCAGTTTCAGAAAATGGGACTTCAATACTGAACCCTGAAGGAAAGGCTCTATGTTTGAATTTCCAGGGCAGTGATCTTTATTATAAAAAAAAGCTACAGGAAATCTCACCAGCAAAAAAATGCATTTAAATTATTAACAAATACAGAAATATTGTTCTCGCTTGCATGTTCGAATTTTGTGTAGTTTATCCAACATTACAAAAAAAATACAGAGACTGAGCAAAAAATTCCCCTAGGCACTGATCTTAGAGGGATGTAAGAACACGCTTAATTAAGCACTATGAGTAACTCATCGTGCATTAAAATGAAGTATATGTTTAAGACTTTGCATTACGACATCCTGGGGCAGAAGACCATTCTCCCTCAAATGATCCAGAGAGGTTAGAGGGAATGTGGAAGAAAACAAACCGTGCATTTTCCCCTTTGCAGTCACATTTGTGCATTGGTTTTGTTGGAATTAGATACCGTAAGAAAAAACAGAGGAGACGGTAAATTGACAATAAAAATGTATGTCTCCAAAACTGGTGGAGTAAAAGGGGTATGATATCACTGGCAAGTCAGTCTTATTGCATACAAGCAGACAGAATGCAAACATTACAAAGACAAGAAACTTTCTCCTACCAGGAAGTGCTGTCTGGCTGCCTCTCCTCTTAACACTATTGATTATGCTCCCCAAAGGTCATAAATTACTGGAAGAGTTATTTTTAAGAATATTTGCTGAGCCTGACCTGTCAAGAGAGGTTAATCTAATGACTTTCCTAGCTTCAGTCTGCAGTAAGCTAAAGCAGGATTTCTTCTCAACTGCTGTTAAAAGCGCTCACGTCTTCCAGATTCATCCCAACTTGTTATTAAAAGATATAAACAAGTCAGGTCACAAAGTGGTTAAACTCTTCTGCACAGAAGCCAGAACAAGGGCACTGAGCAACTCTTAGTGAAAAGAGAGAGTGTATGTCTGGCCATAGCAAAGCAGTGTATTTCTTTGCATGGGGCAGTCCTACACCAAAAAAAAAACCCAAAAGTCAAATAACAACAAAATAACAACAAAGAACTCAAACGTTTGCTTTCACCCAGAGGTATATTTTTTAACAAATATCTCTGGGGGCAAATATTAATAAAAAAGGAGGGGAAACGTCCTCTTTGTCATAATGGAATGATTTGTTTATGCTGTTTCCCCCAGGTTTTTCAGTTTTTGTGGGGTTTTTTTTTGTTTGTTTTATGGGGTTTTTTTGGGTTTGGTTTTGTTTGGTTTGGTTTGGTTTGGTTTGGTTTGGTTTGGTTGGGATTTTTTGTTGTTATTTTTTTTTATTTTGACATCTCAAATGTATAGAAACTTTGGGAAATGAAACTCATATTGCTTCATTATCTAAATACCTCCACAGAAAATATGAAAGGAGAGACAAAGAAATTTTTTTTCAAAAAAAGAATAGGTTAAGAATGAGAAAGAGGTGGTTTTTTACTCTTTGTTATTTTGGTACAAACAGGTAATACTCTCCTAACTCTGATGACTTTAACTGATATATATACTTTTACAGGACAGCTCTTAGTATTTCAGAAAGAAGAGGGTAGATTTATAAAGGAGGAAGAGAGGACAAAGTGAATCTTTCACAGAAAGAATTAACAGAGATGAGGAGTAGTAATGCTGGATTAGGATGCAGTATTTACTGTAGACACTCAAAGGAGGAAAATACCCTAGCAAACTTCCTTGCCACACTAGCCTGCTCTGTGTCCAGACCTCCTGATACATCAGAAAGGTCCTATCAACCAAAGGCACAGCTTTGGTGAGTGCTAGATATGGCATAGGAACCTTTAAATGTATTTGCCTCATCCAGTTCTGTAAGAATTCCAGACATCACTAAGCAGTGTGTTGAAATTCACAAAATACAAAAGTACAACTTTAAAGGCTGCATGAATGCTGCTTGGTTCTATTTGCTCTTTGATTTTTTTTCTTCCGTACTTGGAGGCAGCTCAGATTAATTTTACTGCAGTTGAAAATCATGCAAATATAGTTTAGAAGGAGGCATTTAATTCTTTATTGCTCTTGCACACAACACAAATAGCACCTCCAGTACTAACACAGCTAAGTGTTTTTAGTGTTATTCCACTATACAGTACATCACAATGTTAATTTTCCACATTACTTTATTTCTTCTCTAACCCATATTTTACAACAGAGAAAACAAACTGCTTGTAATTACACTGCATGCCAGGACAAATTAAGTAAACACGCATTTTTAATGCTTTTGGCTGTTAGGGTGAGAAACAAAGGGCTCTGGTTAAGGTCAATATTAGAGTTATGCAATTGCTCTGGGATACAAAAGACAAATGCCAGTGATTGAACATTGGTGAAATGGAAACTGTCCATTCTGTGCAGTGTTTCTGAACTCCTGAAAATAATATGCTATGCTGAGATGAGGTCAGTTCTTTGTTTTCATTTTCTTTCAGGATAACACTAATACCAATAATAAATAATAATAATAAACTAATGGGAAAATCTATTGTGTCATTAGTGAAGTGATAAATCAGCAAAAAGTAAATGAGAGAACGGCTATTGAAGATCAGCCTTGTGTTGTGTTTGCTAATGCTACCATCTCAGTACTACAGGGTGATACTGATAAAGGTTAACAGCAACTATAGGGGAAACCTAATTTTGCTCTCACTGATACTGGTGTAAATCTGACTTCAGTGGAATTATACCTCTCTAACTAGCAAGCAGACAGTGACCTGATGGTTATATTGTTTGGCCATGGACAATGAGGAGTTTTACGTGTTCTTGCCTTTAATGGTATGGATTAGGCCAGAGGCACAACATTCAGAGGCAGATGAAACCTCAAGGGAAAGCGTACTCAGACTCATCATCTTTACTCAGCCAGCCACAGATACTGGGCTACTGGCTAATGTACATCTCTATTTTAGTGATAAATTAATCTTTCTCCAAGAACAAGGAATATATTTCTGAGACATTGTCTTTGCTAGCAAGAATGCTTAGTACAAGAAGAGCTGAGGAAAAGAAAGAAAAAAAAATCCTCACAACACATTTCACATGGAGAAGATAATGGAAAGAAATAATAGTAAGAAAGAGATAATAGACAAGTCCCTAGAGGGTGATACCAGCCCATTTTATGATGAATGGACATTCAGAACATGGAACAGAAAAAAGTTTCCAGTTTCAAGTAAGAAGTAAAGGATAAATCCTTAAGAATTTGAGAGGAGATATTCAGACAAACCAACAACTTCTTTGGCTGTATCTCAGAATCATGACTGATGTAGGTAAATGGGATGATAAGGGCCAGCCACAGTGTCTCAGTGAATGAATCTCTGAATGCTCACACTATCACTTACATTCACAGCTCTTGGCAGATGGAAATATTTCCCCTCATTGTAACATCATCTACAGCTGAAGTGTCTCCTTTCCATGAGAACAAGGATTGCCCCTTATTTCGGCACAAGGAGCTCATGCAGAAGTGAAGAGGGTAAAGGCAGACCTGTGCTGTCACCTGGCCATACTCAGTCTCAGCATTTACCAGCACATTAAGCAGTCTCAAGGAGAAGCTCTGCTGGGATAGTGTTTTAGTTGGTCCTCCACCTCGAGGCAAGGCTGTGTCCCTGTCAGGACCTAATGTACGAGTAAACCATTTCCAATGCTAGATACAGTGGGCCTGTATTGCTTTTGTCTGGTTCTTTCACTCCTTCCCTCTGCTACACACTTTGGGTTATGTGGGATTGCATAGCCAGAGGCAATATATTGTGGACTAATTCCAGCTCCCAGTCAAATCCAGAAGCCAACTGGTGCAGGACTGGTGCAGGCTTACAGCAGGGATAATGTTCTTAAATATTTATTGATATTCTCTTGTGATTTCTCTCTCCCAGCTTCTGACATCACCTTAAACCTCTCTCCATGGTGTTGATCCACATGAACGAAAGAAGTGGGGGGTGAATACTTCAAGAGCAACAGAAGAAGGAAAAGACATTTAAAGCGACAAAAATAAATGTTATATTACATCAATGTGTGGAAAAGAGCTGGTTGAAAAGAGATTGCTATGGCTTAACCCCAGGCAGAACTAAGTACCATACAGACACACACTCCTCCACCAGTGGGATGGAAAAGATAATCAGAAGAGTAAAAGAGAGAAACTTATGGGTTGAGATAAAAACAGTTTAATAACTAAAATCAAACACACACATGCAAGCAAATAAAAATAAGGAATTCTTACACTACCTCCTATGGCCAGGCAGGTGTTCAGCCATCCCTAGGACAGCAGGGCCCCATCACACATAATGGTGACTTGCAAAGACAAACTCCATCACTCCAAATGTCCCCCTCTTCCTCCCTCTTCTTCCCACTTTATATACTGAGCTTGATGCCATATGGTCTGGAATTTACCTTTCGTCAGTTGGGATCACCTGTCCCAGCTGTGTCCCCTCCCATCTTCCCATGAGCCTCTAGTTCCCCTGCAAACTTGACAGTACAAAAAGCAGTGAAAAAAGCTGAAAAGGCTGTGACTCTGTGTCAGCAATGATACAAAAGCATCTCTGTGTTATTAACACAGTTTTCAGCACAAATCCAAAGCCCCATACTAGCCATTGTGAAGAAAATTAACTCTACCCCAGCCAAAATCAGAACAGAGATTAAGAACCTTTGATCTTGGCAAGGGCTGTTGATGAGTGGTTCAAAAACTGGCTCTGATTTTGCCTATGGTTTGTGCTGCTATTGAGTGCAGAAAAAACTTACTACCCTGCTCCAGAATTAGGAGGCACACACACTAAAACAAGGAACAACATTCTAATTTGAAGCAGCCAAGTATTCATACAGCTGTATATTGTGTAGTCACTGCATTACTTTATACATACACAGAGCATCCCCAAATAGTTCAGCTTATTCTATGTGAATCACTTCACTTACTGCTAAAATGCAGCTCTCTTTGTTCATAATCCAAGTAATGCAACAACTGAGTTTACTTCTAAGAAAGAACCATGAGTTTGCTGCCTGCATCTTAGGGTCCCACATGTTTATCTCCTAATGGGGTTGCCATGCCATTCATTGCCTGCTGTAATATATTTCTAAATAAGACATCACTATTTTTTCTTTCTTCAGGCTAGCTTATTAGCTACTTGCTTTCTCATAGTGGCAATATGCATCCATGCCTGTATATTTTATTCCTCAAAAATATTTTATTTTTACTTTGAGAGACCTTACCTGACCTGCCCCTTTTTTTACAATGCAGCTGGAAAATTTATGTCACTTAGCCTGTGCCATGTATGAAAACTGAGAACTGACAGTGCTACATTCTCAGTTTTCTGAATGGAGAAGAGTTGTTTTCTAGAATCAAAGGTTCATAAATGGCTTGTAAAAGTTTAGTGAACAGGGCCCATAACCTATTGATCCCATTGTATTCAATACAATTCACTTTAGTCAATGAGCTCAGCAAATAATGATACTGCTGTTATGAGCATCTTTCCTTCCTTATAAACAACTATTCACTTGTGTCCTGTTATAATGATAATGTCACTGATTTACAGAGGTTGCCCAAGTTACCTTATTAATTAGAAGATGCATTAGGCCTATTGCAAAACATTGTTCTGACTGTGAGCTATCACTGCCCAAGGACCTCTAAAAGACAAAGAATTCCATTTTGCAAAATCTAGTTAACATATCAAAGAGCAGTAAATGTGCAAATTGCTGTCATAAGGAATCCTTTATTGCTTTTCCTTTTCATGATAGCACCCCTCCCCCATCTCTCCATTCTACCCACTTTGACAAGGTCACTCATTGGAAAGAAGAGCAGCTATTTATGTTCTTCAGATGTTTACCTTCAGCAAAAGACACTTCAAAGACTGCTTATGGGACTCTCCTCTCACCCAGCAAACACTTAAAACCCATTGTTGTGATTGATGGGCCCTTCCTGCAGATTTAATAAATATAAGCAGAAGCCAGATCCCTTTTTTTAAGGCCAGCTGTATTGAATAATAGGCAAAAAGCTCATGGGTGGCCAAGGTAGACAGGACCCTTCAGGAAATGCCTAATCATTGTTTGATACATTTTTGTTTATGTGTTTTGCAAGTTTATTGTTTAAGCTTCCTCAATACTTTGTTCTGTTTTCTACTGCTCTGGAGCACAGTTACTTAAATAAATCCCACAGATTTTTATTGCAAATTTTGTGCATTCCCAGTGTTGAATAAGAGACAAGAGAGCTTCATGTTTATTTAGATTTAGATTGAGGCTGAGCTGGTTCAGTGAACTGTGAGACCCTCCAAATATAGGACATTATCAGATTGAAAGAAGGCAAAGAATTTCAGAACTGGAACTAACAAACTGGTCAGGGTGCTGGTACTCAGAAAAAACATCACCTTTAGCTAAGCATATAATGCTACAACATCGCAGTACTGTGACTTATTTACAGAGAGACTGAGACTGGCTTTTTTGTTCAATTCTGTCTTGACTGTAGAGTGAATAGCACCAATATGGCATAGTCAGGAACAGTAAGGATTTCAGATATTCAGCTCAGGGGAATGAGTCATATATGTAAAGTGGAATGGGATGTGTCTGTGTTTCATGTGAATATGATATGTCAAAGAACCATCCAAAACCATTGTGCTAATGTCTTTCACAAAAGGATAGGTCTAGAAACTCTCATTTAAATCTTCTCTAAGATACTTGCATATCAGTTATGACCTGAAAAACTGCTAGTGTCTCTTTGGGGCAGCAGATTGGTAAGGTCACGTAGGTTAACCTGTTAGCAACAACTCAGATCTGAGACTTATACTTTTCAACTAAATTATGCTGTACCTCTTCCAACCAAGTGCACGTTTCACTTTCAGATGAAGTGACTGTGTTTTGTTTGTTCCACGTACAGAATTTGCCCCAGCTCTCAGTGTTGTGATGAAAGATGTGCAGATTTTGGCGTCAATCCTTATTCCTTCCATGGAAAATTCTGAAAATGGCATGCAGAGGCACCAAGGAAACACTCTGTGTTTGCTCTCTATGCCAGCCGCCTACTCGGCGAAGATAAACCCATTGTCACAGTGTTAAGCTGGAGATCCCCAAACAGGAAGATATTTATGTAGAGCCAATGCCCCATCACGTGAGCATATTCCTCCACAAATGTTCTCTAAATCTTCCAGGATTTGCCACCAGTGTCCTGTACTGTGTGGTGGGAGTGATTCTCTCTTTCCTGTTACTATCCTCTCTGTTAAGTGTTACTGAATGTTGTGACTTGACTTTTTCCCTAATGTTACATACTGACTGTTGGCTTCTTCCATCCAGCCACATCTAACCTTCCTCTCTATTTCAAGACATTCCTATTATTATATTTTGCTTTTTCTATGCTGTTCACAGGTAATCAGCTGTCTGACAGAAGTGCTATACAACCTCATATCAGGATACATGGCTAAATAGATTTTTTTCTGTGGAGGTCAATGTTTAGACAGGAAAGCTGTTTGTTTAATAGCTCTGGCAGATTAATGGTGTACACCTGAAAATTAAAATAGAAGATTTTATGTTTTAAAAATTGTGAAGTAAATGAGGTTTCTTTCCTTTTTCAAAGAAATGGGATGCAGCAATTGCAGAATCACTCTTGCTATAGAATCCCCCTCTAGAGTTAGTGACTCGGCTACTACACAATATTCTTGAGAAATTTTTGGTTCTTGATAAGGACAGGATTTCCATGACTAGTGTGCTCAGCTACCAAAAGATATCATAAATTTGACATGAAACATAAAAAAGGGATTTCTGTGAACTCCAAGAGAAACAGGTGACTTTCACCCTCCAAGTGCGAGCTGTGAAACAACATTTGCAACTTGGGCATATGCCTTCCATGTAAGTTATAAACCTATCCAACAAAACCTTCCATAAGACATGAGCCTATTTTTCTTTTGTCACTAGCAGGAAAATAAAAGAGGATGAGGTCAGTCTCTAAATGTCTCCTAACACGTCTTAAATTAAGGTGGTTGGGTGGAAAGCATTAAAGATGTCTGCAAGCTTCATTCAACACTACTGATGTCCATTGTCTACCTCTTCTGTCATCCAACACTCCTCTTATGAAAAAGTTTTAAAGAATGTAATGAATAGTGAAAAAAAAATCCCCTCAAATATTATAAGTAACATACAATTAAGTAACCTGCAATTCTACAGCTAGGCTGTTGCTCTCTCTTGATTAATATAAAATGTTTCCTGATTTCTCTAAAAAGGATAGAATTTAATTAGCTTTAGATTAGATTAATAACAAATTTTAAGTCTTATTTGTTATCCACATACTTTACAGGTTCTGTGTGTTACATGATAGAAGATACTTTCTGATATGGTCTAAAGAAAGGAGAGTCCACTTGAAAAAGCACACAATGATCTGCAGCTCTCTGTTCCACAGTCCTTCCACATCAACCTTTGACTTCCTCAGTACTAAGTTACTGTAAGTCATGCTTACCTGTAGTTCCTGGAAAACAATCTGAGATTTCTAGCCTGATCATTATCCCAGGTATCATTTAGCAAATGTTTTTGAATTACCTGTTATAAATGTATTTCTTTAAAAGAATAGCTATATTACAATGTGTTCTCTTCCTGCCCTCAAGCTGAGAACATTAGACTGTACCTCCAGAAAAATTAAATTACAGCCAGACAAGTTGATTGTTTTTCCAGTGAAAGTATTGTAAATTTTGTCAAGATAGAATAACAATTCCTAAACACATTCTGTTCTGTTAAGGAGAAATCTACTGTAATCAAAATACAAGCTGAAAATTCACTTTCATATTTCTTTTAAATAATTTCTATTATCTTTTCCTTAATATTTCCTTGCAAACAAAGTATTTTCAAAATATCTTAGGGAAAAACTTTACTTCAGAGCCTGCAAGCTTTATATGAACATGCATTCTCTTTTGGTTGGCAGAAAAGTTTAACCTTGCTTTAGTATCTCTAGTTTATAATGTTAAAATACCACATTTCTTTTCTATTTTCCATATGTAAAATTTAAAGTTTTAAATTTGAATGATGAAGTTCACAAGTATGTAATATAGTCTTCTGAACTTGAGAACTGAACTTGACAAAGTATTTTCTGGAGTTTTTTATGCCAGTAATCTGGGGTTTGCTACTCCTCTGTAAGAATTTTTGTATGTCACTTTTAATAGTCTCAATTATGTATTTATTTAACATATAAGAAATGTTCAGTGGCAGCATTTAGTTATATCTTACCCATTTTTGAAAGTTTCTTTTGACACTGGGTAATGAAATTTGAACATTTTTAATGTAAGACCTCAGGAACATAAAATACTTAGCCATAAGGTATCTTTATTCTATTTTCAGACAGGTACCTAACCAGAAATAAATTCCTGCGATGGTTCCATTGAAGTTTTTTTCCTTGAGTATACAATCCCTCACAGCAAATCCTTCAAAAATAAAAACCAAATGAATACAAAACACATTGCATCCATCTTCTGCTATCTTGTCTTGAGTTCCAGGCATCATTTGATAGGCATTTTAAAACCATCCCCTATGCCTAGTCCCATATGTATTCATTAGCAATGAAATGTTATTTGAAGGTTTGGTATAAAACTTAACAAACACTGGATGAGTTTGTGCCCCAACTGATGGCCTATCTTAGGCTCGCATATTAGGCCTCAAACCTGAATCCAAATCTAAGCAGAATTTTAGGGAAGTTTACAGTGTCCTCACATCCAAATTCTCAGACTTTTAACTCATTCATACAGCTGAAGAGAAGTTCTGCGGGTCATTTTCAATTTCAGCTCTAAGATAATGAGATCTCACAGCAAAAACCTCAGATAACCAAAGCAGGCTGAGCTCTATTAAGGTATTTGTGTGCATGCAGACAATATTATTCAGAACACTGATATTCAGAGCCTATCAGGCCAGATTCTGATGCCTGGACCCTTAGCAAGTAGTATGTCCCTATAAGTCTTGCTGAAGCAGGGGCATAAAGATATTTGCCAAAAAAAGTACTTTGGAAATGGAGGGAGGAAAGATACATGTGCAGAGCACATGAATTTTGGTGCAGCAAAGTATTTATCAAATTCATTCAGGCTGTTTTGAGTTCCCAGCCTAAACAGAGTTGGTTTACCCTTGACCTCAGAATGTTATATAACACTTATGGAAGTGCCATGGACCTAAGATGACTGCTGGAGCAGCCTAATCTTCTTTAAAATTAGGTCTGAAAATTACTCTGTATTTTTACACCAGCTCAGCTCATGAGTATAATTTTCAAAATCTTTGAAAGTAAAATGCTTTCAGTACAGGAGATCATCCTTTTGGAAACACTACTATTTGAGCTTAGGGCATCTTGCTGTTCTGCTGATGGCATAGGAGTTAAGTAATGGGAACTGCAAAAACAACCTGGGACATATTTGGTAACACTCTTTACCCCCATCACTCTCCATCTTCTTTTCCCCATGTTTTACTTCCCCAGCAGTTGATGACAATTAAATCTATGGATGCAAAGAACTCACCTCACACCACTCTGCAGTAATTATAACTTTGCTGCCGACTTCCAGATCTGACAGGCTCCGTCTTGTCTGCCCCTTGATGCTGTGGCATTTATTTACAATCTCAATAACATCTTGTGGAAAATGAATTGTACTAGTGCCAAGGATCAGAGATTGATATATTGTGAATGCTAGGAGGAGCAGATATTGAAAGGCAGAGAATAAAGGACTAAGATAATGGATAATTATGTTAATTTTTCAAAGATCTTTAAGAAAGTGACATCCTTTGCATGCCAAAAGAAAAAGAAAGAATATTAACAATTAACCATAGGATGCAAAGATAGTGAATAAACATTCAGAAGAACTGATAGATTTTTTTTCCTCTGTCCAAATGCATGTTCTGATTTTTTTTTCTTTTACACCTGCACACATTTATTGGAAACTCTATTATAAAATATTGTACTCCAGGGAGCATAAGGTTTTCAGTACCATTTGGCTGGGTCTTCTAAAAGCAAATTGCAGATCAGTTCAAGGTGGAATGCCATAAATGCCTTAACCATACCATGAGGACTACATTTTATAGTTTGACAGTGCTTCCAAACTTTTCGCTCCATTTGTACATACTTATGACTTCTCAATCCCAAATCAAGACACGCTCCAAAAGTCACCACACACATCTCTAGCCATTTCCTAAGATACCCTTTTCCCCTCAAGTGCCCTGGTTACTGCAAGAAGGAAAACGAGTTATGCAGAGAGGAAGACATCTTTGGTACACATCTGTTGCACCTGCCAGATGTAACTACACAGCCCTTCAAAAAGGTCTCATTTCTGCATCCTCTTTCTTCCCTTTCTCCTGCTCTTCAAGTACTGCTGCTGCATGGGGCACGAGGTGGGAGGACCTGCTGGAATGGTTTATTTCTCCGATTTCATACTGTGACATCTTCATCAGAATGAGTATTTTTCAAAAGGGAAGGATCATAGGCTACTTTCCTTTCATAAATGCACATTTGGAACAATATCTGCTTGAAGAGACCCTTAGTACCTTGGAAGCTGTAGTGGTTACCAGTGTTCAGCTCAGAGGCTGACATTCCTCTTTTCAGGACCTTTTTGGCATGGTCATGTGCAATCCAGTTAACCTAAAAGTGCAGATGCCAAGACAATGTGTTCTTTCCTACAGACTTGTGACATTTCTTTATGTGGAGCTTGTATAATGTGTGTGAGAATCTGTCAAAATAGTTTTCTTCATTAATAAACTTCATAAAACCTGAACAAAGCTTAGTGTTGTCTGTGTTATTCCCTCGGTGCAGCAGAAAATGTTTTGCTTTGCCAAACAACACTGTTCCAGAAATGCCATCTCTCCAGAGCAGTAATCCTCACATTTCTTACTCATTTGGCAAGAACAATGAATTCTGAAGCAGGGTATAAGCTAAAAGGAGAAGTTTCCAGTTCTCAAAGTGAAAAAACAGAGGACATTCCAAAAGATATCAGCTTGTGCCATTTTCCTCTTTGGGAAGTTCTTTGATGTATTCGGGGAACATGCCAGAGCCTGAGGCTGAACTCAGTTATGATACTGTAAATCAGAGTAAATCCTCAGCTGGCATGGGTGGACTTAAAGTAGTTTGTGTTTACTGTAGTGATCGTGGTTCTGTCAATCAGATTCCCTCCTTATTTATGCTGCATATGATATTACCTTCCTGAAGGCTTTAAAACCCTTTTGCGAGTTGTGTGTGGTAGGAGCACAGTGATTTTTTTTTTTTTTTTATTGTAGGAAGCTAAAGAGTAACTTCCTGCTGCCTGTACTTGACAAGAAGTTCAGTGTGATCCCATGCGAGCACAGCAATCGGTGACCTGTGAGAGACTTCACCATTGGCTAGGAGAATAGTTCTGGGGGAAGAGAAAGAGGAAAGAGAGGTATTTCTCAAAGGCAGCTCACAAGACAGACACAGTTGCCAGCTATTACAGGACAGATCTGTGCGCAGAATCCTTCTTGGTGCTTTCAGCTGCTGCTGCTTGCTATGAATACACACAGACAAAGAGGAAATAGAAAAGAATCGAGGAAACTGAAAGTGCTAACGTATGCAGAAAGAGTGCAACGTTCCCAAACAAGACACAGCACCAGTGGTCTTCTAAGCAGGCTCACCCACTGGACTGATGCCAAAATATTCCCCCCCTGAGTTTCAAGGGTTTTTTTCTCATAAAGTGTCTGTAGTTTTGAAGACAAAGCAAAAAAGTAAATCCTGTTCAGATTTTGGAAATTGATTAATGATTAAACATATTTAGATTGGTCCCTTTCAAAGTAGTAAAGATTTGCTGATGACACAGATGCATTCTTAAGGGAAATGGATGTTAATTGCTGTCTAGACATTTTATTACTACGGTGGGGCACTAGTCATTGACCATCTCTCTTTTTTTCCCCTTTTTACACATTAAACTATAGATCAGGCTAAATTGTTTGTTTGTTTCTGTAGAAGATAACAATGTGGTTTCAGGGTGGTACGTAACTGAGAACTTTGAGATACCAATCAGGGGCAGGAAAGTATCCAAGTGACAGAAGCACTACCATTTTTCAAGTTTTTTTTTTTTCATTCAAAAATACAACTGTGTCTACCGCAATTTTAACAAATTCCTTCACGCAGCGCAAACATTCAGCAAATTCTTGCACCTCTGCCTTTGTCCCTCTTGGAATATACTGAATTGTTTAACTAGCTTCAGAGCTGGATAGGATGCTTTGACTTTGCATACATAAAGTGCTTCAGCACACCTAAGTTCAAGCCACTGTCATATTTTGCTGAGATGAAATGGCTAATGACTGTTTGTTCTGCTTGTCTAGCAAGCAAGCAGTTAAAGATTAATTCAGATGAAATGTAAAACTCATCATCAATAGCCCTCAACACAGGAGAATATATCTGAAGTCAGTTGGCCTGATTCTGATCTTACCTCAATTTTCCATCAGTATAAATCTGCTTCTGCGAGGCAGCTTGATCCTGATTTACATCAGGGTAAGCAAAACAAGATCATTGTTTTCACAGGCTTCACTTATGCTGCTAAGTGATGCTGATTTACTCTAATGAGAACACATCTGCACTTCACAAGGGTAGGTGAGAGCATTCACTGTAGCGGTTCTAGAAAAAAATTGAGGAAGAAATGGGAATGAATGTACGTTGGTTCAAAAAACACCCTGCTGGTTCAAATAACACTATTGGGCAATGAAAATTGCAAGAGTGACATGACAATGCTCAATTGGTTCAAATGGTTCAGTGGTTCAAACTTGTCAGGCTTATTGTATTTTTAAAAAGGCATTCTCACCATTTCCCTTTATCATGCATTTGCTTCTCAGTTCTACTGTCCCTCTGCTTCACAATTAATGTAGCAAAATGAGATTCCTCAGTTTGGGAGTCTGTCTGCATGTCTGACTGTCTAGCTGACCCAGGTACAGAAGAACACACAATCATGACAACCTGGTGCTGATAAGAAAGGTCTACCAGGTTTCATATTCTCTGTCTGTAGTCACTCCTCCTTCATGTATCAGCACAGCAGCCTCAGCTACAACAGAAGAGAGAGATCTTGTGAGGTTCAAGGCTTACAATTTTTTTTTTTTTTTATGTTACGTTTAAAATCATGTTTAGCTAGACCTTTTCAGCAATGGAACTTGAACTGCTTGGCTTAAATATCCATTGCCATTATCACCACTTTCCAAGAATGCAAAATGAAGAAAAACACAAAGAAATGTATATTTTTTAAAAAATAACTTATCTTTGAAGAAAAGGCACCTTGACCAAAAAAAAAAAAAAATTGAAAGATCATGCTTCAAAAGTGACATCTCCTATGTTCATTTCCAATTTTGCATGGGCTGTGGTAGCTTTACACACATCTGACTGGTTTAGAAAGAATGCATGAAAAGGATCACAGAGTAAACCAAATGCCCACATATTCAACCAGCCTCCTTGTCTCTGCAACTTTCTCCTTCAGACAATTTTTGTCTGATCAGAAGTTACAACTCTGATGCCTTATCCTATTCTCTTAAGTTGCATCAGAGCTGGAACCACAATACCCTACTCCCACAGCATTTGAGAAGCCAAGCTGCTATGTAGCATTAAAATAATTTGTAAAATTGCACATAGAAGTTTACTATAGACGTGTGAAGCATCGCTAGTGCTGTTGTGACGAAACCATGTAAAAATAGTGGCAATAATAAAGAAGGCTGAAAATAAATTTAAGTACCATTCTTAAGCAGATTTAAGATCAGGATTGTTTTCAGTGACAGAGGACTCTGAACTCAGCATGCATTGTGGGTATTTGCCTGCATTAGCAAACAGCAAATACTGCAGGTAATTCTTGCAAACTCCTAATCTAAACACAGCTAAACCAGTTGACTATGGTTTCATTTCTGTCAGTAATCAATACAAGCTGAACAGGCTGTCTTTCCCGATTCTTTTTCCTCCAGGTTGCCAGATTTTGCCGTATTTCAGACAGTTAAGCTGCAGAGAATTCCCCTGGAGTTCATCTGGCTCCTTTGGCCAGGACTGGGTCAGGGAACCCGTCTGAAGGGCTGCCAGATCCCACATGGACAGAAACAAGATGCTGGGAAGGGTTGTGACTGTTTCAGTAGGCACAGATAGATCTAGAAGATGTCTGTCTGTAGTCTCTAGAATAGAGAGAGAAGTCCATTTCAAGGCTGCTGTGCTTATTATTATTATTATTATTATTATTATTATTATTATTATTATTATTATTATGTCTTTTCCCACCATTCAGCACCCGTACTGTCCCTCTCTGGCACAGACTGCCATCAGCTCATTTTTGCTGGCAAATCTCCAAAACCCTCTTCAGGTAAAGTCAGCTAGACTGATTCTTTTTAGAAGTATATTAGGGAGCACCCATAAGAATGCAAAGTAATCTCCATTTAGTGAACAGCACTTAGGGCAGTGCTGTCGTCAACCAGACACATTGTACCTGGAAAAGCCTTAGTATAAGAGACAAATATTAGAGGTTTGCTCAGTTTTAATAAGGCAAATTTAATATATAGCTTTACTAAACTGCAAAACTCTGTGGGCCTAGATTTCATCCTCAAGGTTTCTGAGGTTCTAACATGCAACAGTGGAAGAAGAGAGAGCAAGGAAGAGGAGGGACAAATTCTTTATCCTGGAAATAAGTAATAAATTTAATTACTTGCTGTTCTAATAAACAACCATGCTAGGCCTCTCTGTTTCAGTCCCCCAATCATCACATCAGAGTTCCTGGTGCTAACTAGTCAAATCCTCAAATCTTAAACAGGATGTCTACTTTATTAAAGAAGCCCTTTCAGGCAAGAGAGAGGCATGTTTTGACTGGAAAACACCAATCATGTGAAGGGGGGCAGTCAGGGGAAGCATGGTGGTGAGGGTTGCGGGTAATAATATTCTCTGGATTATCTAAAAGTGAGGTTTTCTCTCAGATGGAAGAGAAGGCAAAGAGGAAGTCACAATTTCAGACAGTTTGCACAGATGGTGACCACCCTCAGTCAACATTCTCGTAAAAATGGCTGTGTACCTTTCTTTTCCCCTCAGTATATACAGAGAGAAATAAAAAGGGGAAAGAAAAAAAAAAGGTCAGTGCAAAAGTGCTTAAGAAGGCAGAATCTGTGTGAGTGCGTGAAGGGAGGAGGAGAGGAAGAAAGAATGTCATTTTAGTGGCCTGCTTTTTATACTTTTTCTAACTTGTCTTTCTTTCCTGTCCATACATAGGGAGCTTTTGAGTCTCACATTGTGAACACTCACCAGTTCAAACTCTCTAAATATTAAGCCATAGTCAGCCCAGTACAAAAGAGAGAGTATATAGAGAATGGTTAGAGGGAGTTTCGGCCCCTTTGATGGTTTCTAGACACTGAAGCAAGCAAGGAACCAGTTTAGTCACTGTAAAAGGCAAAGCAGAGAAGCCTGAAGACTCAAATTATTGTTTTGCCCTCCATTCAGAAACACAACACAAGTTCATGGACAGAGACAAAAAGGTTTCAGCTCTTGGTAGGTTACAGCACAGCTTGGTAGGTTGCATTATTGTAACAGTGTTTAGCAGTAAACCAAACATGCATGAGGTTGTTCATTCACAAATAACATGATGGTGGAGCGTGTGTNGCAGTAAACCAAACATGCATGAGGCTGTTCATTCACATGATGGTGCAGTGCGTGGGGTTGCTCAGGAATCAGTCACATCCCAATTAACTGATAGAGGTCCTTCCTTGCTGTGTCTTGCAGTGTAATCTGAGCCTCAGCACAGCCCTCCAGCACAGGGAGGGTTTATGTGGCTCCCTGGGCAAACAGGCTGCCTCTGGCCAGCATCTGGGACCCTGCAGGAAAACTGAACCTGCAGGCAGCAGCTGGCTGAGGATCCAACAGAGTTTTGCTTTACTGGAACAGAATGACTGGCTTGTGCACTGTGTTCACAAAGCAAAAGAGGTGAGTTTGGGATGCTGAGTGTATGTGATGCTGAGGACACCAGATCAGCATGCTACAATATTCCAACCCTAAACATACTGTCTCCTTCAGAACAGGCAGCAAACCAGAACCATATTTGAAAATCTTAATTATGGGACAATTTGATATGCATGTGCTTTTGAAGAAAATAGGAAAAACCTCAACAATATGTTTTAAAGGGCATTTTATTTATTATTTGCTGATATTTCATTTATTTCCAAACACTTTTTAAATATTGTTGTGAAATAAGCCTACGAAGACCTTACATTTCACAGAAACATAGAATGGTCTAGGCTGGAAAAGACCTTTAAGGTCATCAAGGCCAGCCATGAACAAAACTCTGACAGGCCCTCTGCTAAACCTTGTCTATAAGGTTTAGAAAGCATCTTCTCCAGGTACTTTCCTGCCAGGCAGATTTGCAGACACTCTTTGCTAAGCCTGTAGCACTGCATGGAGTTGTTGTGACTCAGGTGCAGGACCTGGCACTTTTCCTTATTCAACCCCAGGCTAGCAATGCAGCCTGTCCAGATCCCTCTGCAGAGCCTTCTTGCCCTCCAGCAGTTGAACACTCACACCCAATTTAGTGTCCTCTGCAAACTGAATGAGGAATCATTCAACCCCCTTGTCCAGATCATTGAAAAGATGTTAAACAGGACTGGCCCCAGCATGGGGAACACCACCTGTGACAGGCCACCAGGCCACCTCCATTCACCATGACTCTCTCGACCTGGCCATGAAGCCAGCTCTCAACCCAGCAAAGTGTATACCTGTCTAAGCCACAGGCTACCAGTTTCTCCAGAAGAATGCTCTGGAAAAGAGTCTCAAAGGCTTTACTAAAGTCCAGGTAGACAACATCAACAGCCTTTCTCTCATCCACTAAGTGGGTCACCTTGTTGTAGAATGACATCAGGCTGATCAAGCAGGACCTGTCTTTCATAAACCCGTGCTGGCTGGGCCTGATCCTTTGGTTGTCTTTTACATGATGTATGATGGCATTCAACATGGTCTGCTCCATGATATTCCTCAGCACAGAGGCCAGATTGACAGGCCTGTAGTTCCCTGGATCCTCCTTCCTGCTCTTCTTGTAGATGAATGTCACAATGTCCAGCCAATGGGACCTCCCCAGATAGCCAGGACTGCTGATAAATGATGGAAAGTGGCTCGGTGAGAACTTCCACAAGCTCCCTCAAAACCCTTGGGTGGATCACATCTGGCCCCACAGACTTTTGTATGTCTAAGTGATGTAGCAGGTCACTGACCCTCTCCTCCTGGATTATGGGGGCTTTATTCTGTTCCCCATCCCTGTCTTCTAGCTCAGGGGGCAGGGTCCCTGGAGAATAACTGGTCTTACTATTAAAGACTGAGATAAAGAAGGTGCTAACTACTTCCTCAACTTGCTAACCTTTTCCTCAACCTTTGTCACTGTGTTTCCCCCTACATCCAGTAAAGGCTGGAGATCCTCCTTAGCCCTCCTTTTATTGCTGATGTATTTATAGAAACATTTTTGTTGTCTTATATGGCAGTAGCCAGATTAAGTTCTAGCTGGCCTTTGGCCCTTTTAATTTTCTCCCTTCATAATCACACAACATCCTTGTAATTCACCTGAGTTGCCTGATCCTTCTTCAAAGGTAATAAACTCTCCTTTTTTTCCTGAGTTCCAGACAAAGCTCTTCGTTCAGTCATGGTAGCCTTCTTGCCTGCTCACTCATCTTCCAGAAAACCAGGGCAGCCTGCTCCTGTGCCTTTAAGATTTCCTTCTTGAATAATGTCCAGCCTTCCTGGCCTGCTTTGCCCTTCAGGACTGCCTACCAAAGGACTCTGTCAACAGGCTTCCTGATGGAAGTCCAAGTTGGCAGCTCTGCTGAACGCCCTCCTTCTCCAAGAATCAAAAGCACTGTCATCTCAGGATAATGGTGCCCAAGACAGCCTCCAACCATCACATCACCCATCAGTCCCTTTGCATCACAAACACCAGTTCCAGTGAGGCACATCCCCTAGGCAGCTCCCTCATCAGCTGTGTCAGGAAGTTCTCTTCCACACACTTCAGCAATCTCCTAGACTGCTTACTCTCTGCTATGCTGTATTTCCAACAGACATCTGGTAAGTTGGAGCCCACCCCAATAACAAGGGGTACCGATTGTGAGACTTCTTATAGGTGCTTATAGAATGTTTTGTCTGCCTCTTCATCTTAGTTGGGTGGTCTATAAGAGACTCCCATGAGCATACCTGCTCTACTGGCCTTACCCCTAATTCTTACCCACAAATACTCAACCCCATTGTAATCATTATTAAGCTCTAGACCATCAAAACCCTCTCTAACAACCAATGATACTCCACTGCCTCTCCTTTCTTCCCAATCCCTCCTGAAGGGTTTACAGCCATCCATTGCAGCACTTCAGTTGTTCAAGTTATCCCACCATGATTCCATGATGGCAATTTTGTCACAGATTTCCTGCTGTGCAATGGCTTCCAGCTCCTCCTGTTTGTTGTCCGTGCTGCATGCATTGGCATAGATGTCCTCCAGCAGAAATTAGGAATAAATTTTGAACTTATGCATTAAACTTTGCAGCATTTCAAAAGGCTTTCTCTCAAGCCCTACATATTCTCTGTTGTCAACTGCAGATGCCAGTAAGTGCAAAATTTATATCCATATTTTCTCGACAGGTCAACAACCTCTCCTTTCTGAAAAATGCAAGTGACTCACTTATCCAAAGCCAACAAAGAAAACACTTTGTCACTAATGAGCCAACACAGTAGAGAAACAAGGAATTCCAGCTGAACTGCTTCCTAAAGGAGGAGAATGGATGAGGTTCTATGAAGACTAATCTTCTCCACCAAAGATGATTCAACTAAAACAAACAGAAAGTCTTTGACAACAATAACTCAGCAAAAGACACTAAAAACCTGAAACACCTTGGTGGATATCACATTGTGTTGGTTTTTCACAGCCTAGTTTTTCATAGTAGGGGGCCACAGAGGTGGCTTCTGTGAGAAGCTGCTGCAAGTTTCCATCATGTCCAGCAAAGCCAATCCCTGATGGCTCTGAAGATGGATATGCCACTGGCCAAGCTTGGGCCAATTACAGATGATAGTAACACCTCTGTGATAACATATTTAAGAAGAAAATCAAAACAAAGTGGGGACACAGTTTTTTCTAGCCAGAGAAGAGAAGGAGGTGAGAACGTGTGAGGGAAACAACATGGAGACACCAATGTCAGTGGAGAAGGAGGGGCAGGAGGTGCTCCAGGTGCCAGAGCTGAGATTACTCTGCAGACCCTGGTGATGACCACGGTGAAGCAGCTGTGCCCCTGCAGCCCTTGGGGATCCACGGGGGATGCAGAGATCCACCCACAGTCCGTGGGGGAGGTGCCCATGATGGAGCAGGTGGATGCCCGGAGGAGGCTGTGATCCGGTGGGAGACCCAGTGGAGAGAGGGGGCCGTGCTTCCAGGCTGGAGCATCCTGTCCTTGGAGGACTGAACCCTGTGGAAGAGTGATCCACATCTCAGCAGTTTTGGGAGGAGTGTCTGCCCATGGTTTGCAGCAGTTTTGGCAGGGCTGCTGCTTCTGAGAGTGGAAGCATGCTGGAGAAGTTCACAGAGAACTGTCTCCCGTGGGAGGGACCCCACGGTCTCAGAGGGGAAGGACTCCTCTCCCCACACAGCAGAAGAAAACATTGGATGCTGAACTGACCAAAACCCCCATGCCCTGTCTCCCTGTGCTGTTTGTGGGAAAGGGGTAGGGGTTCAGGGAAGAAAAGGTGTTTTTAAGGGCTTATTTTACTTCTCATCATCCTTCTCTGATTTTCTTAGTAATAAACTCCTCTTGTATTTCTAAATTGAACCTGTTTTCCCTTGGAGTATTTTTTGCAGGTCCTTATCTCAGCTTGTGAAGCCTTCATTAAATTTTCCCTCCTCTGCCTAGCTGTGGCAGGGGAGGGAGAGTGAGTGGCTTTTGTGGGTGCCTGGCATTTGTCCAACATCAAACCACTACACGTGTCTATCCAGCCCTACAAGTAAAGGTTTGTAATGCATGCTCTAAGATAAAAATTAAACTTCAATTTTGAAGTTATCTTCTCCTTAGGTAAGAGATTAGGATGAGATTTACAGAGATCGGGCTATGACCCTACTGCAGGTTTCATGCAGAGCACTGTTTCAGATCATGGGTGTTGGTGGACCTGCAAAAGAGCCAGTGCAACATTTTCCTTGCTCAGACAATGAAGGATCATTCCTTAGAAGGACCACTAGGAAGGGAGAAGCAAAGCAGAGCACAGGAGATCATGTCTGGAGTTGGGGAGCTGGTGACCAAAATAGTTTTTGTCAGGTCTCTTTGCTCAAACTAGCAAAAGCTGACAGATCCATCAGAAAATTAAACTTGCAAAATTCATCAGCTTCTCTGAGACTCGTTTACACAGCTTCAGTGGGAACATGTGCAGAAGAAACTCTGACAGGGAAATAACCCCTATATAAGTAACTAAAATTAAAATGAGACCAAGAGGAACACCCTCTGTATTGAACTGTTCTGGGTATAAGGAGAAAAACAGTACAGCAGTCAAATCTCAACCATCCCTAAATTCTACGATTGCAAACTTTCTATTTTCATTGGCTGATATTAGAGAGGGAATTAAAGCCCTTAAAACTCTTTGCACTTTTTTTGGAAAGTCTAAGTCTTGCCAATGTACAGTGTGCCACAGTACAAAACACACAGTGTTTAACTAGAAAATTTTTTGAAGTATCTTTCTAATATTTGTGTAAGGTGGGCCACATGTGCATGCTTCACTTCTTGCACACAGATTCACCTCTCCTTCTGCACTGGTACTGGTTCCATTGCTGAAAAGTTCCCAGTTGCCATCACACAAAATGGTGGATAAGCTAATGATACAGTTTAAAGGCTGAAGTACATCTTCTTTTTTAATAGACATGAGGACAGACCTCTCCCTTCTATGCCACCTAGTGCAAGTACTATAAATTAAAATGCTGAGCAAAGATGTAGGATTTAATAGAATTTGAAAGATTCACAAGCTGTAAGATTACAAAGAGGTTCAAACTATCTGAGTGAGACACCACAGTAGTAGAAACCATAGAGAGAGAAATCAGCATAGTGTACAACATATCTGAACTTCTTCTATCTCCCTTCACTAGTTTCTGGGTATTGATTTACATTAAAATATCTTTGTTTTTATTTGTTGAGCAACTCCTTCTTCCTGAATTATGTCTGGTTTAGACCTTTGTCTCTCCTTAAGATTTGTTAACCTGTAATTCAGAGTTTACTTTTTGTTAAAAGCAAATAACTCACAGTGCCTTATTAATTACTGACTGAAATTTGAGCCAGGATTTGGGAAGACAGCAGCCTTCTTTCCTGCTTGCTAACGTTAGTGGTCTTCTTCTGTACATGTGTAAACAGATTTGGCTTTTTAAGCGTTATCATGGGAGGATGACAATTTTTATTTTTTTAATGAGTGCTCTTTTCAGGGCTTCAGAAGGAACATCAAGGTTTACACCAACAAAGTGTTAAAGACTTTTAATCTCAGAACACAAAATTTTTACATACAGTTCTGCAGTTTCAAACTGCAATACTTCATTTAGAAATTGCCAACTCCTTTTGTATGTGGTTTTGGTAGAGTTACCAAATAGATGTCCAAAGTGGAATGGCATCTCAGACCTACGCTCTAATACAGGGCAAGATGGGCTCCAACACTAGTAGCAGTTTTGAGCTCAGATCTCAACCACTGTTCATATATCTGAACACTGTTTTGTGGTGAACATTTCTTCTTCTTCAGTGAGCAAATTAGGGGACTCAGTCTAAAAGGGTGGGAGAGAGGAAGTGGGTGGGATGGTCAGTAGTTTGTTCTTCACATAGTTCTGTCAGTAGCTGTATAAGTATCTCAGATGCTGAGGTCTTTAATTACTGAATGCTGTTTTCTGACATGCAGTGGCTTTGGTCATGTATTAGGCTAGTGTGATGATTCAGTGCAGGATTTCTACGTGTCCCCTCTGCAGTGCACCCAGAAACAAATGGATCTCAATGCCTTGTATAGTAACAAGACCGTATAACCCCAGAGGTTCATGTGGTCCAGCCATCAGAGGAAGACCAACAACCAAGCAGCTGTGTTCATTTCTGATGCATATGAATTCAAGGTTCTGATTATATTGCTCCATTTAGAATTCAGAATTAGCACAGCACTGAGAGAAACGGGGTTTTTTTACCTGCCTAAAAAGGTAGAGATGGGGATCTATCTCCTTGCATTAGACTTTAACATGTAGATATCTATCTCAAAGCTAGAAATCTAAGCCCTCCACATTCAGTAGAGAGAAAAGGGTGAGGTTTATCTCATCCAAATAGAGACATTTAAAAGAGATTGGGTAAGTGATCTCTTCAGAGTATTTATTTGTATCCATAAGAGTGCTGTAAAAATTTAGCTTAAACAGTATACTTACTTTAGTCATCTAAACTGTGTGAAATAAACTCTCCCCAGCCTTCTGCAGTTCAGTACAGAGATAGCCCAGAAATCTTTAAATGAACTGTCTTGGATCACAAAACTTTTCTGCCTAAGACAACCTGCAAAACTGTCTTAGCTTGCACAGATTTGTCTACTTCTCCTACTCACGGCCTTTGAACAATTTAATTAATTTAATGTTTCTTAGGGTATTTCCATAGCACACTGCAATCTACAGAGCAGAGAAGTCTCTTTTTATTACACATTTCAACTGTTGAAGATGTTTTCTCCACACAGGTCAAAGGGGTTTGAATTGATGGGAACTTGTGATCTTGAATGTCAGGTAATTTCCAAATGCTCTAGTTCACCCTGCTACCATGAAATAATATATTTAGACATGGGAATTAGAATAATTAGAGGGTGACTTCATATGTCTGCATAGATAGGTTTCCATTTTCTTGCCTTGATGCATTACTTCAGGATCTCATAGGCATTGACTCAAGACTCCAGTCTCATACACTGGCGTTTCAGAGGCTTAGGCAAGGCAAAATTCAAAATATTTATACAGATCACAAAAATATCTTGCCCTATGAAGTATACAAGGGAATCATATAGTATGTCTGTCACCTGCTGGAGGAGGAGAAAGAAAAATTAGAAGACTGAAAAGGAAGTTATGTAGTGGATGCCATCCCAAAAAACTATGCACTTAGAAACACTGGACTTGTGTAACTGTCCTGTGATGAAGGCATAGGAATGACAAATGTTATTAAGAAGCTATTTACAAATTCTGTGGCTATTAAGAGTGAGATTAGTTTTTACACTTGCACTTCAAAAGTATTTCCAGGCTGGAAGCTGTTTGTGGAAAGGCATAAAGTACTGGTTTAGCTTAGTCAGCATTACTGCTTTTTGCTTTACAATATTTGTTGGTTACAACAATTACACAAGGCTTACAAGTCTGAATATCACAGAGAGGGTGGTGTGCATGGGTGCAAGTGTGCACATGTGAAGGAACCCACAAGCACGGGCTAAGAGCATCTAAAAACAAAGGGCAATGCTCTGATCTCTTTTAATCTCAGCCATAGCAATGTAAAATGAAGAGGAGCTCCAAATCCCTTGAGAGAGGTACACGGGGAGTGAGGAATACTCTAACCCACTAGGTTTGAATGCAATCCACATCTTTCTGAAGGTGGCAGTTTGGGTTTCATTCTATTTTCTCTTGTGTAGTTCTGCAGTTTGCTTATAGCCCAATACCTTATCCACTTGGGCTTCCAGTTGCAAGCTTTGTGAGTATCTACACATACACATCTATATATATATATATACATATATATGTACAGATGTGTGTGTGTCTGTGTGTGTATAAATGAGAATGTGCACAGTGTGGAAGCAGAACCAATGTTTAGTGCACTATGCTTTTGTGTGTCTGCCTATAAGAGGCATAAAAGGGTACAGCTGGGCAAGCTAGCACACGCAGAGCAGTGGGATGGCATAGTATTTTGAAGGGGGAAGGGAACTGATATCCATTCAGGCATCTATACTTCAGCCAAGTGAGTATGCTGAGCTACCTGCTGTGGCTGGGGCAGCTTCAGCTCACCTCACTTCAATGTCTGCTTCTAAGGAGGGAGATGATGCGTTGTGGCTCAATGGGTCTACTGCGTTATCATCTGAGGCACTCCTGGGGTTCTTTTCTTTAAAAGAATATAGGTAATTATAGAAAATAATTTGTCCATACAGACACCTGTAAATAAATTTTTCAAGTGGCAGTGTTCCATACACGTAGCCAGCTACCACAGGAAACCTGGGACCAGCATCCAGATGCGGCTCTTTCAGAGCCAAACGCTATTTCATTTTCTAAAGCATGTTTTCCCAGTACTTGTATATCCCTGCTCTGCTGTTTCCTTCCTTACCCACCACCTTATTTTACATATCTAATACATGACATTTTAAGGTCTTTTTACTTCTTTCAACTGTCCACTTAAATACCAAAATAGAACAACAAACCCAATGCTCCACTGTTTATTGACAATATGAAAAATGTGATTGTTTTTACCTTTCTCATATAAGAACAAAAATAAGGCCTTTGGAGGCAGGGAAGAAGAAGAAAAGGAATAAAATCCATCTATCCAAAATGTTTGTGATTCAGAGTCATCAGAGAGTGATGCAAAGCAGCTGGATGGTCACAGCCAGAGAGTAGTGGTCACTGGCTCAGAGTCCCAGTGAACACCAGTGACAAGTGATGTCCCTCAGGGGTCCATATTGGGACCAGTGTGATTTAACATCTTCATTAATGATATAGATGAAGGAATTGAGTGCACCTTCAGCAATTTTGATGATGACACCAAGCTGAATAGTGCAGTTGTCACACCCTGGCTAACTGAGGTGAGCATCTGAGGTGGCACAGTTGACTTGATTCCTTCTTGCTGTCTCGTGAGAAAACACTGAAAGCAGAATTCTCCTTTTTCTGTATATGTTGGCAGCATAAAAATGATGTCTTGAACATGATTAGCAAATTCCTCCCAGCCTCACATGGCACTGGACTGGCCATATGTTACAGTGAGAAAACCTGTGGACAAGAGTCAAGACTTAGTATGTTTCAGGCATGTGGCTCCCATCAGGGCCACTGTCTTAAAGGGGCATCATAAGGACAAGGCACTACAGTCTTAGGGAATGGATTTGGAACAGTGGAGAATGCTAAAGCACAAAAAAAAAAAAAAAAAAAAGTTAAAAATTCCTAAAGATCATGGAACAGGAGATAAACTCCTGTCATCAATTCCATACTGATTTAGAAATAGAAAACCATACCAAAAACAAACCCAAAAGAAACAAACAAAACAAAAGAAAAAACAAACAAACAAACAAACCTGAAATGTCTATTCAGAAATGGAGACTGAGCCCCAGTCCAACCAACCTGTTGCACATCCCAACAACTTGACACACTGACAAGATTTCTGTGCCATGCTCCCCTTTGCTATTCTCCTGCACCACCCCTCAGCCACAGAGCAACAGCTTAACCACACGAATTCTACCATAACCACAGAAGAATTGGCTGATTTTGTGCATTAAGCCTAGGAAGATGTTTAAAAACTTTCAGATATTATTGTAAATTGGTTTCTTATTTGTTTTTCCTTGCACAACCTTACAAATCTTTTAGATCATGTTTTATTATTTAATATTCTTAGGCCTCTGAGTAAGATTATGTATTAAAATCTTAACACAGATTATACTAATTAGGCTGCCCCACCACAGACCCAATATGGGAATACTGAAGCACAGAAAGACTCTAGCTTTCAAACACACACAATGGAAGTTAGTAGCATCCAGGCAAGAAGCAGAAACACAGATTCCAATCTAAAGATCACTGAAGTCAACAGGAGTCTCTCTCTTGACATTAATGGGTTTTGGATCAAACCCTGAATGACCTGTCCACAGTCACACAGCCCATCAGAGAGAGAAGGGAAACAGGAGACTGCTACCCAAATTACTTTTTCCAGTGAAACTGACTGGATGGCAGCAAGGTAAAAAACTCCCCAGAGGTATCATCATAGGCCCTGACCTATGCTACACATTTTCAAGGACACTTTTTCATAAATGAAGAAAATGGTTCACTGCTCTGATTCTCTGAGGTTATTTTCCTTTCCAAATCAGGTACATCTCTAAGAAATTTCAGAAAATTCTAGTCTGAAATGTCTGCTTTTAACAGAGTAATTTCTGAGTGCTGTGAACAGTAGCAGGCTTTTTGCTGCTTTCCTATGTTTGTCTAGTAAAAAGTGTGGGCTGAGACATGAATTTAGGTCCATCACTGAACATTCCCTTGAGTTCTGGCCCAAAGTGATAGTTCTCCAAACAGTACTTGCAAACAATGCATTCTTTTAGTACTAAAGGCTCACATACATGAGAAGGTCAAATTTTTGTACTGGTAAAAGAAATCTAAACTATGTGTAAGAGTCTGTGTGCAAGTAGATATATGTTTACATGAATGTACAAACAGGCATATCTTCAAAAACAAGTTAAAGTCATTTCATCATTCAAGGTGAACTAAAAATATTCTTTTAAATATTAAAAGAACATTTAATATAAGTGCAGGGCTTTGCACCAACTAGTAATATTCTAATTTCGTACTTCATTTTCATATTCTGTCTTTGGAATAAATGTTATCCCCCCACAAACTTGACAAAAGTTTAGACTAGATATTTGAGACAGAATTTCTGTGTTTTATTTCTCTCTCATCTCCTTTCTTGTATTTTTCCTTTTTTTTTTTTTTTTTTTCTAAGCAGCAACCTAAAAGGTCTGGATTCTGAGTTTTGCAATTAATAGAAAATAGGAATAGTGACATAAAGGCATTTTTACTTACTAGAGCTTCTCTTGTGTTTTTTTCTTCACCTGATGTCTTTCTTTGTGTAATGCCTGCCTAGCAATACTGGCAAATTGTTTCTGAAGAGCTACAGAGAAGAAAATGCTTTGATCCAATAGAAACACATCAGTGTAATAGCAGCAGATACCTTTTATATTCCAGTCTTTCAATGCCCCCCTTCAATTCACAAAACACACACTCAGTGATTAAAAATTCCTGTCATTTTTGTTTTAGAAACTGGGAACCTACAACTTTAAAGTGTGGCAAAGTAAATCTTCTGCCGGAGTGATCAAGGAATTATGCTATTGTCCTGTCTTTATGTTTTCCACAATGCATAAAGCATCACTGTCCTTAATTATTCTTTCATCTCACCCATTGACTTGAAATCAGCATTGCTCTCCAGGAGTAGTATTAGCTTGAGAACTAGCAAAGAAAAGCAAAGAGGCTTAGCATACCTCAGCACTGCAGATTAAGTGCCTCTTCAAAGATGTCACCCCAGATGTGGCAGGCTACATTCCTACTTTCCCCTGGCAACAGCTGTGGAGCCACATCAGTGCTACTGCCTTATGTTCCTGAACATTATGAGAAGGAATAAAAGCTGCCTTTTTAATGGCTTGGGTTTGTGTTGGAGGCATAATTTTCTGTTTACTTTTCAAAAGGGCAAGTAGTTTTGTGTTTTCACTGCTGACAGATAAAGATGAGTTGACATCCCACAAGCATTGCTTCCTTTTTGGACTATTCCATAGTGTACCCTCTATTGGTTTGGTTCGTCGTTCCTCCCAGGGACTGCAATGTCTCTTTCACTAAGCTGTGATTAGAAGCAACTGCTTGCAAATTCTTTAATGACTTTGGTAGATTTCTCTTCCAATTAAAGACTGTCAGTGGTGTGAGTTACTGCGAAGTGGGCTGGAGACAGCCAGGCTGCAGGTACAGCAGGTGCAGCAAGAGGAGGGTTTCAGCAGTGGGCTCCATCGGGGGTGGGACTGTTCACCCAGGGGCAGAGAATGAAAACTGCACAGCTGCATTATGCAAGGCCAGCAGCATCTGCTTTTTCTTGTGTGCCTTGGAAAACCCAGGCTGGACTCAGACTGTGACCAAGAAGTAAAAGTTTCTCAAGCCATCTGAGGCTACCTCTCTTCCACTATTAAGTTGTTACAACTCTGAAGAATAAATGCTGCTAGTGAAAAACAGGTCGACACACCAGCACTCACTCTACATTACTGCTTTTGATTGGCTGTAATTTATCTGTACTCTCTAACAGCTAGTATGCTGGGTTCTGGGGATATCCAGCATTTCCAGGGTTTGGGTTTTGGTTTTTATTTCTATTTTTCTTTTTGGAAACACTTTATGCAATTTATTTTTATGTCTATGTGAGCCTTTTATTTCAAAACATCTTACATACACAATTCAAATTCTATTGTAAAATGTAATCTTTTCCTCTGAAAACTCCCCTTTAGCAACACATGTATTGACTCATCAGATCTTGATTCTCTTGCCCAGATGTGTATTGTCCCTTTTCTTTGTCAGTTTCCTGAAGCTTTTTTTCCTTTTTATCAACCCTGAAATTTTACCTTTTCTGCTAGGCTGCTTCCTTTACCTTACGTCAGTATTAGATAGTCCATTGATCTGTCTGAAGGATTTTACAACACTGATGTCCAGATGCATTTTTGTCTGACCTGTCTCAGACTATAGACTGCATATTTTTTGTTGCAATCACCACAACTCCATAATTTAACACATTGTTAGTGCATACAGAGCTGGTAGAAATATAACCAGAGCATAGTCCAAGATTAGTGGTTTTCATGCAGCTAATTGATTGACTTGGAACCTAGTTTACAAATTTATCACATTTAACACTCACTTGTGAATACATGCCAGTCATTGTCAGAGAGGAAAATTAATTACAGAAACCTCTGGTGTAATCCTCTTGGAAATTCATGTTTCCACACCTCCATAATACAAGGGACTAACCTTCCTGCAGGTTACACACAGTGTATGTAGGAATAACCTCAGAAAAGAAGGTATAAATATCTACTTATACCCTACCCTACAGTATAGAAACACCATTTTAAAAGTGTGACCTATTCATAATTCTCAGAACATTGTTTTCATAAGTGGCAGCTGAATGTTGCTGAATGGATCCAGTTTATCTCTGTATGGTTAATAATTTATTATTATATGTGTATATTACACAACTATTTTAAGGTTCACCTTGATCATAGAGGTATGAAAAAAATGTCTTATTAGGATGTCTCTGTTACCTAGAATTGATTTGTACTGTAGCTAATGAACAAAATGCAATTTTGTTTGTAGTCTGTGTCCTCTACATGTAGGTCATTCCTATGAATATCCTGGCTATTAAATGACATCAATTCTACCTACCTATTTAAGATGCAAGATAAACTAAAAGGAATTTAGTATAAGAGTAATAGTTTAGGACAGCCAGTTGGAGTTTATTCCCCACAGGCCATTGGCTGCTTCCTCTGCTGTAGGGAAGTAACTCTGAAAACAGCAGTTTCTCTGTGCATTCCACACAATCCACAGATATTCAAGTCTCTTGTTAGAGATCAGAATATGAGTGTTTGCAAAAGGGGCAGAACCTTATCCTGGTGCTACATGAAACAGAATAAAATGAGGTGAGTGAATTGCATTTCTCTTCCCAGCTGCATCTCTCTATTGAATAATGCAGAAAGGATTACCATGAGTATGTTGTGACTAGATGGCCCATGATGTCCACAGAAGAAAAATACATTAAGGCTCAAGTGTTTTTCATTTGTAAAAAAACACATTTTTAAGAGCTATGAATCAGCTCTTGATTGGAAAATTCTTGATTACTCTTAATTTAAACTTTTCTGTAGATCTTATTTTTCTGCCTACAAAATAATGGCAAAATTTTTTTGTGATCATCAGAAGATGATGGAAGAACATAAATGGGATTTCTCAGGAAAGAACCATCCTCATCCATAACATCAAAAACCTCCACGGTCACACATCACATTCATCTTAGCATGTAAAGGCTTTCTGTGCCCAAATTGCCTCCAGTGCAACTACACAGGAAAGACACATGGCAAGCCTCTTATAAGTAACATGGGAAAGTGATACGGGAGACCTAGTCTGCTAGGCAGAGTCATACACACTCCTGGTGAAGATATTAAGAAAGTGCACACTGAAGAAAACTGTACAAAAGCTCTCCAGAATGGGAGAAAAATAGAAATTTCCTCACCACTCAGATACTGGCCTGAATTTACTGACCAGAGAAAGGTCTATCACAGTGCAGATGACACAGGAGAAACAACATCCAATAGAAAGGATATTACAAACAGACATGAAAACACTGCTAGGGAAATCAAAGAAACCAGGATAGAAAGCTTTAATTCTGAAAATAAAGGACATTAAATCAGGCCAAGAAGCTAGGATCAAACAACATATTAAATTAAGAAGAAAACCATAAGTACCATAAGCATACAAAGTTCTTTCAGGGTCGAGGGAAAAAATGTGTCCCCCTTCTGCCTTTTATTAAGTGTATGCTTGGTTCTTCCACCAAAGTGCAGCAGTTTCTTCCCACACTACACCTCCCCACACATTATCTTCTAAAACACGTCATATTAAAAATACGTAAACACAAAAGTTCGGTCATTGGGGAAACTTGTGTGCTAAAATTGCTGCTTTATAAAATTCCTAGAAAATTGGGATAGTGGTCTAGCCAGAAAATTAAGCACACCGAAAGCTTTTATCTATATAAAGCTATGATGTGTTTCCTTACCTGACTCTGACACAGGCCACAGTAGTAGCTAATAATTTTCCATAGCAATTCCTATCTCTGAGATAAAAGACAGAGAAGCCATGTGTTTTCTTCAGACTGGCTGACCAGAGTCAATCAGCCAGCATACATTTATTTGCCCTTGTTGTCCTCAGATAATTAAAACTACATCTATGATCTCTTACAGAATGGGGAAAAAGGAATGAGAGAGTGGGGCAGGGGGTGGAGAGGTGTACAGTCAAGAATCCAGACAGAGAGACAAGGGAAACTTAGAAGTAGTGAAAGAAAAACAGTATGCTCAAGATAATACAAGAGGAGGATGGTGCTCCCAAAGTCCAAACAACCTGATTTTACACGGCTAGGCTAAGTGGATTTCTTGAGCTATTTTAATTTCTTTATTCTGTTTTTTTATTCTCTTCTGAATAAGATATGGGAGGTCTACTACACTGAGGAGTCTCCTCGCATCAGTCTGGGAGGAGAATGATTGCCAAATACATAAAGTTGAGAGAGTGAAGATGAGAAAATGAAATTATATGGAAGAACAGAAAGTAGGAGGAGGAAGGAGAAAACAAAGGTGATATCATAACAGAGAGATCAGAGAAAAAAAAATAATGATAGGAATCCATATGGATGTTGAGGACTTCCTGGACCAACGTATGATAAGTGAGCCACAGAGAGCTTTTGCAGTGAGTCTGAGAGTTCCAGACCATCTCAGATCTGCAGCAGTATTGCAGACTAACTTTGATGCACGTGTGTAATGGGTCAGAGACAGCCAGGAGACTTTAAATTCATGGAACATGGTCCAAACAAATGATCTGTGCATTCACAATGGTCACACAGAGAATTTGCAGGCGTCCAGTGGCTCCCACGGAATTACAGTTCTCACCAAATTATATGGTGAGAACCATTATATGGAGAGACCAATTTCTTCTTTCCATTTTCTTGTGAAAAAGAGTCTCCAGAAACTCGTATGCCTGGTGTTCTAAGGAAGCCTGCAGAAACCTTAAGAAGGAGCACAACTGCTACAGGTAATAGAAGGGTGAGGAATGAGTGAAGAAACTTCACCTGCTGGAAATCAGTATCTCCTCACAGTTAGTGACAGCAATTACTGTGATCAGAAGGGGTGATGGTGGAGTAGAAAGAGCAGCAATAATGTCTGTATTATCTAAATACCTACAAGTAAGGCAGTGACACGCATCTAAAGGATCAGAAAAGAGAGCAGAAGGAGGAATTAAAAAGGAGAATGCTGGACTATCACAGTATTTCCCAGTTGTATCAAATTCCACCTGGCTTATAAGACCTATTCCTTGTCAAATTCAACGTTATTGATTTTTTGCAAATAAATCACTGCCTAGATCCAATTTTACAAACAACCATGCCAAGTGTAATGCAATTGATGAATTCTCAGAAGGTGCAAAACCAAAGTAGACAGCTCTACCACAGCCCTGTTCTATACTTTAAAGGCCAGTAGGGTGAGGATGGATAAGGTCAAACTATGTTGCCATTTCCAGTAATCTGAAAATACAGTCTGGCTCAAAGTTAAAGAGCTCTAATTTACAGTGGTGTACAATCAGGGGGAAAAAAAAAATGGGAAAGAAGAGAGTAAATGTTCTGTGAGCCAGTTATGCCTTTTACTCACCAGTTGTCCCATTTCTTGTCTAGCACAGTTAACTGTTTGGTCTGGTGAGAAATTAGTTTTTGCATTGCCCTTTTAAAGATGTGGTGTGAAAGCACTTTATGAGCCATGTGTATTAGTGTTCATATTTGTGTGGGTCTGTTGAGTTTTAATCAATCAGCCTTGTTTCAGAAGACTTTAATTTTGCTCTCATTAAGTATGTGTGAGTTTTGTGTGTGTGCAGGCGCATATATTTATCCCTGGCAGCATTCAGAAAATTACATGGCCCTAGTTAACATATTTTACAGTGCTACAAATTCTCATGAATATCACTTATCACAAAGGGTAAGTTCATCAAATGGAATGGAACGGAAACTTTTCTCATTTTCAAACAACTTGCCTCTGTTAAACACAGAGGTATTTACTATGGTTTTCTATTATGTTTGTAAAGTATAACTGTGCCACTTACCAATTCCCCTGTATTTCCAGAGAGAGTCCCTGACCAAACCACTGTCCAGAATTTCAGACATTAAAATGTCTCTGAAACATATTTAGAGATACAAAACTCTAATATTTTTTACATTGTTCTGATGCAATGACTTTGCTCCACTGGATGACAGCCATCAGTGTGAAGATTTTAAGTAAATATGTAATCCCAGAAAAAATATGAAGGGCAATAAAGCAAACACTAAGATTTTAAGTTTTTATCCTGATCAAATTGAAATTGCCCCTCTGTCATCTCCTAACCCACTAAAACTTATATAACTTGTTTCACTAAAAAGCACAAAACCTCCAGCAACTCTTCTGTCCTTTTCTTTCTTCCATACCCCTTGTAACCTTTAGTCCTTTTATTCTTACTTTGGGCTACAAGGGTATAAAACCTGTAATTAACAACTTCTTTATTGCCTCTGCAATAGTAATTGCCATGTATAGCCTTGAGGTACTAAGAATAAAAAATAATTTTCCTCCCCCTGCCCCTCGAATTTAACTGGCACTCCACAGTTATTATTAGGATCTTGCCAAAACTTCACCTTTCGCAAGAACCTTGTGATAAAAGTGCAATCCCCACACAGTGACCTCTGCATGCAGCAATCAATACTTATGCTGTAATATTTCCCCTTCTTGCTGTTTCAGAGCAGCCTTTAAAAAAAAACAGGCTGGGAAGAGATTAGATTATCAATTATCATGAAACTGTCTGCAACTTCAAAGGGCTGCAGAGCAAGGGAAACCATAGTTTATCAGGACTGTAAGCGTCCTGCAATTATCTCTCATGTCACCCAGATGTAGAGCAGTAGTTGGGGGAATAACTTGGGTCTGTGGTGAGAGACTGGGTTGGTGGAAAAATATAAAAGCAGCATTTTCTTTGGAACATGAATCATTGGTTTTGGGTCAGATATTGACAGTAAGTAGGATCTTGAATGTGTTAACTACGAGCAGCTCGATCCAATATACTCATGTATCTATGCAGCGTGAGCACTTTATCGATAAGCAGACATGGGACACTTTCTTTTTCCCTGAAACTCCAATTTTTACGTAGGTCAACAGATTGTTAATAGTGTGTCAAAGAATGATGCATTGATAGTCAGTAAAACTGCAAGATGTTTGTTCTCAGTCATTCCCACAAGTATTAAGCCTATGGGTTTGCACAGGAAAACAGCTCCACAAGTCAAGTAAAACACAGAAGTTTGGAAGCAAAACTCCAGCTACTGACATCACTTCCTGACGCAATATGGCATTTTTGTTTGGTCTTGTTTTCCAGTGGGATTCATGAGGCTCCAGTTTGACCTGTGATATCTTAAGCCCAGGAACAATGGAAAATTAATGTAATGTTTATTAATACATAGAAAAAGCCTCCGGCTATGCAGAGCACCAAATCAAAACAATTAAAGTAGCATGTAGTCACAAGTCTGGTTAATGTGCAACTTGCTGTGTCAGGATATGATATACTGAATGAAAATAAGTTCATAAAGGAATTTTACTTAGTTATGTTCCAACTAGCTACCCCTTTATTCCTCAAAATACTTAAGCCAAATGTTTACCCTTGACTATGACCCCATAAGGACAAAAAAGTATGATTAACAAAGCTGGACAATGTTATTAAGCATAAACAGGACTGTTCCTTTAAATATGCGTAACAAAGATGAGGAAGTGCAATACCAATGCATTTAACTTACCCAACATGCAAGGATCTCAGTGCACTCCAGAGGAAAGGAGGTAATAACATGAAGTTTATATATAATGGGCCTTACTACAGACATATGATAACAGGTCCCACCTCCAAAAATGTGCACAGGTGAAGAACAGAAGAGCAACCTAACTGGCTTGACATGGTAGAATAGAGTTAGTAATGTTAGGAGCATTATGTTCTTGCTTCCCTTTTGTTTCTTTCCAGTTTTTTCTCTATGAAACACTATTGGGTTATTTGTTGTTATTGACATTTCTTCAGGATTACTTACCACCCAAGAGACTGGATAATCCCTAAGCTTAAACCAAACATCAGCCTATGATTTTCTCATGCTTTTAGACAAGAAAACCATTATGGTGGAAAGACCTAAACTTTGGCAGAGCCAGGAGGATTAAGACATTATAAACTGTGTGCGGAGTGGAATATCTGGACCCCTTTGACCTTTTTATTTCTTGTTAAGAAGCAGGCCATGTACCAAAGATAGTGACATTTTACATTTTAAACAAAAGTTCTCAGGAACACATCTGACCAAGAACTAGAATTTAGTTCCTCTCACAAGAAACTAGGATGGAAAAGTGAAACCATTCACAATGTATGTGTTATTTCTATCTCCAGGTGGCTGTTAACCAGGCAATGTAGATTCCTGATGCCCCTCTGAGGACCTGCTGGGCATAAAGCACAGTATTTCAAATAAATAGTAAATACAGAGACTATGCCCCACTGCTTCCTAGGGTACATGGTATCTACCCCATTAAAGGCCTCTGACAGCCTGCTGAAATACCTAGAGTTCAAAGGGTTGAAAAATGGGAGAAAAAAAGGGAATCAAAATAATTTTTTTTTTTTGTGGACAGTTTCATGACTCATCTTTCCACAGCTGTCATCTTGCCACCTGCTGGTTTTTAACCTACTTCTCTACAAATAAAGTGGCTGTAGCTGAAACCTAATCCACTGATTCCTCATACCATTATAGGGATAAGTCTAAACCTTGTATATGCTGAGAGTCTACTCTCCTGAGTTGGTCTACATTTGGTCTTGTCTAAAAATACCAGTGGCAAGGAAGGATACCCCAACTTTGACCACTGCATGGTAAGGACCTTGAAAGATTGCAGGATAATATTTGGTGTAAGCTATTGTGAATAGGATTGGACTTCTTCTGTTGCTCATTTTTCTTTAGACCTCATGTGTTCATGTGCAGAGTAGGATGCTTCTATGAAAAAAAAATCTTTTCCTCCTGTTTGGAAATGTGTTTTGCCCCATCTGACACTGATACAACTGAAACTTATTTCCTTTGCTGGTAGCTGAAAAAGAAAGCATTTTGAAACATACACTGCATTTAGAGTCAATATGTAGAGAACTGTTTTTCCTTAGTCAGAGATAACTTTAACTTATGTAGATGTATGCTACTTTTTATACTAAGCTTTTTTAAAAAAGCTTAAAAAATACTAAAATTTTAAGTTTGGGTTTCCTACAAATTTACATAACCTTGTATCTAATCTTCAATGATGTCATAGTGCCAGATGAAACAGTTTCCTGGGGGGAAAAAAAAGTGCAGTTAATCAGTTTAACCCACTTAGGCATTAACTTGAGCATCTTATTGTCAGAGTTAACTCTGAAGATTGTAAATGTTCTTTTGCCAGTGTTAACAGCAGATACACAACTATTTCATGCATATTTCAGATGAGAAAGGTGGAAGATATCTCTTTTTCTAAAATATTGTATATCATATCTGTTGTAGAAATGCAGGTTGGCCTTGACTGGGTCAGGCTTCCTTTTTCTGCAAGTTTTGCAGAAGGAAGATCCTTTCTAGAGGAAATACATGTGCATTCTTGTAATAAAATTAAATGTTACTTCACACCTTCAGCATTTCAGACAGTCAAGGAAATGAGCACTTTCCTTTGTCATTTAAAATTGACTATTTTCATGTGCTTTTCTCCCTATTTTTTCCCTCAGAAGGCAGTTAAAGAAGGTGGAAAAGACACTCTGTAATTTCTAGGCAAGTCTGGCTTGTGTCCTGAGCTGGACAGAGCCTCCACAACTGCCTAATTAGTCTTTAAATTAATATCAAGTCTGCACTTCTGGAGCAAACCTTGCAATCAATGCCATGTACCTGTCTGTAAGTGTGAAACGATCTCAGAGACATAAACTGGACTCTTCTAGGGTGAAACTGTACCAGAAGCTGCACTTCCACCTCTAGGGTACATCAGAGTTATTCTGAAAGAAACCTCCCCAAAATGCACATGGCATGGTGCCAGGTGCTCAGCATCAGCTGTTTCCTCCATTTACCGGCTCTGTGCTGCACTACTTGCCAACACAGAAATTGTCATCTTCTTTTCCCAGCTTCCTAACAAACTGGGTGCAGGAGCAAGGACCAGTCTGAGCAGTTGCATAGTTTGTGCTGCACGTGCTCATCTAAGCATAGGGACAATTAAATACAACATTTGACATAAAAAACGTCCCTGTGGAACAAGGACACCTTAATAACCAAACTATTATTTATGTAACTGGAGGGTTATATAAATCAGCAGGCTTTGGGGGTAAAAGCCATTTGTTTGCCAAGCCTCTGTCTAGTGTCTGGCTCAGGGAGGCCCTGATCCATGGCCTAACCTCTAGGCACAACTAAAACACAATAAGAAGAATTTGCCTGGCCATGGGGCAAATAGAAGATGAAGATAGCTCAGGCCCTGCAGAATATACTTCTCCTGCTAATAAGGGGACTGGTCCTTCATATGAAAACAGAAAACTTATATTTGTTTAGATATCAGGAAACAAATTGAGTATCTACATCCACACATTTCCCCTCATTAAACTACTGCATGATCTGAACTCTTGGCAATGAAATGATCATTTAGAAAGAAGTTTACCGAATTCAAAAAGCCAAGACACAAACAAGAAAATGCATTCGATATGGTCAACAAACAGTACAGCATAAGCTTTCAAATATAAGTAAATTGGGGCCAGCTGGTAGAAGCAGCCACCACTTCATTAAAATGGAGGCAGAGTTTACACCTGATTTAAAAGTTTATACTTTTAAAGTATCTGCCTAGGTACCCTCTTTGTCTGTCACATGCAGACATCCCAAAGGCCTTGTGCAAATGCAGGGTTTGTGTATTCAGCACAAACATGGAAGTGCTCTTTGCAAGTTGTAACCCTATATACAAGTGTATGATACTCTTGCTGCCCCAAATATTTGCTCATTCAAACTGAGAAATCCTTAATTTTTTGCCCCTTGGATAATTTCCTGGCTGAGCTGGCTCAAGCTGCTTCTGAACCTCTAAAATATACAACAGAAACTTCAGCATCAAGTTGGTGCTAGGTTCCTCATCTGTCTGTGCAGTCAGTGGATGAGCTGCTAATGTGAGTCATGCCAACTGTCAACTGAAGAAAGAAAACAGAGACTGAATTTTAAAAAATTAAAAAAAAACTAGACAAACAAAAAGGCATTGGAGGCTCCAGTGCAGCACCTGCAGAAGTGAACCCTGCCCATGTCTGACACTTGCTTTAGGAGTTTTGTCCATGGCAGTGTCTCAGACCTCCCCAGGGAGGTAGGGATATGCCTATGTCCTGGCTTCCACTGATGGATCTAAGCACGAGCAGCCCAACAATGGGATATGGAAAGGATCTAGCCCAACTTCTGCTGGTCTGAGTGAGAGTTCCACAATCAGCTGTTTATGGAAGTATGGCTCAATGAGAATTGCTGGTGACCTAAGACAAAAGGTCAATTTTTAGGTTTCCAGTATGTAATGCAAACAAATGTTCTTATTTTAAGTGCTGCAAAACTTTGTTTTCTTTTTAAACATTCATTTAGTCTGAAGCACTTATGAAAACATCACAGCTCTTTGCATACATTAGTATAAAATTCTATACATTACAAAATGTAGCAACAAACATCATAATTCCTTTGGGATTAAGCACAGTGAGCACAGAGCAATAAGGGAATAATGTTTATGAGCAGGAAATGCTAGCTTGTAGCAGACTGATATATTTACACCTGTTCACTCAAATGTCACATTTACATATATCTATTTTTAATTATATGTGGGCACTGTAGTACTCAGACTTGTTTACATTGAGTGGATCCAGAGTTCTGATTGCTGGTTTTAAATATAAATGCAAGAATAAATCAAATAAATACAGTGTGAATGTGTAACTGGGAAGGTGAGATGATGAAATACATAATTTCCAAAAATCCAGATTTTTTTTTATGTGTATCAAAATACAGTGAACCATAGAATATCCTGAGCTGGGAGGGAACCACAAGGCTCATCAAAGTCCAGTCGTATTGAATTTCAGACCAAGCCCTAGTTACTGAGCCTTGCTTCCATAGACATCCCTCAGAGGATCTCCATTGACATCAGCAGGTCCAGGAGATCATATACATAAACCCAGACTTTTTGCCATGTCTGCCCTCCCCTTCATGAAGACTATAATGCTGAAGAGAAATGTTTCACTTCTGCTCAGAGCTGACATAAGGATGCATAAGAGAAAAAGAATCATGGAAACAGAAAAGAAGGCCCTTTAGCTACAGAAGAGATTATACATGTGGTTGATTTTGTCTGCTTATCAAGTGTCCTTATCAAGGGTACTTGTATTTCTATGTAGATTTTGCTCATTACATTTCAAGTTGCATGGGACAGGAGATTTTTTGTTGGGACAGGTGGGAGATGCATCGGGGATGGAAATTTTAATCTAAACCACCAAAAAAAGAAGTTGAATGGCAACTTCACTGTTCCAGATAGATTCTAGCCTGATGTGTTAGAAGATAAAATGTACCTGAATTGTCTTCCCCCTTCAGCTTCCCACATGCTGTTGCTGCAAGAAAAGGCAGAATGCATTTGTGACAGTGCATGACATTTGTTGCTAGCATTGTAAGAACTGCATTCAGAGCAGCAATCTGTTTTTTCTACAAAAGCTCTGCTGCTAATCTTTATTTAAAATAATAATGATTCCTATGCATCTTTAAAAGTTGAAGCCCAACTCGTTAGTTTAAAAGAAATACTGAAGCCAGTGTAAGGCTTATTTTAATTCCAGGCCATGTTGGTGTGAACATTATCAATTGATCTAGGATTTAAGTGACCTGTCTGGAATGCTTGACAAACAAATTTTTCTCATGAATTATACATATTACTGAAAACCATACTTAATGGGAGACTGGGAAGAGGGCAGGTATTTCCATCACCTAGGGGTGAAAGCCTTGCAAATTAACAACAAGACGGTTCATTGAAGCAGGTAATGGATTAGTCTGTGAAAACAAGAAATCTTTGTGGGAATGACTGTGATTATTCATATAGTCTGTTTGCTAATTATTGCTAGTATGAACATTATTTTAACTGCTTTTAAGAACCTTGGAAATGATGTGGCTTGTCAGCAGTGTTGTGAAACACTGCAATATAGAAGAGTTATAAGCAGTACACACTCATTCATGGGAAAAATTTGTATTTGATCGTGGAATCAAAATATGCAGACCATATTTATTCTTACATAATGAATATGTGTCTGCCTGGCAAGAGGAAAGAATAATAGATAAAAGGATTTTTTAAAAATGGGAGGTATGATATGTCAGCACAAAGAAGTGATGTTAGAGCTGCAAAGATACCCAGCTAACACAAGGCAGAGCATACCATGATCTGACTAGACAGGATAGGATAGGAAAAGGCTAAACCTGCAATGCTCATTCCTGCATTCAGATTCATGACTAATAATGTCTAAACATACTTGTGGTTAGAGAAGTCAGTGTCATTTGGAGAAAAGCTATGTCTTCCTAAGAGCTACATAGTACAACATACATATATAAATATTTTACAAAAGCATTATTCCATTAAAGTGATTTTCTTTCTTTCCTTTGCACCTGTTAGCGTCCAGATTTCAGTGATAACTTTGGGGTGCATTTTGTGCATTTTCTGAGTTTCTGCTCTTTCCAGTTTTGTCACTGTTCCTTTGAGAAGGCCCCTTTGTGCTCCTTTTCCCATTTCATCTACTACTTTCAGGTATTTCAGGAGATTTTAAGTTTTGCAGTATCATTCATTACATCCTCTACTGCCAGTTGCACTTGCCTTTTGAAAGGATACTAGATAACTAAGTTTAAAATTACGTATCGCTACAGCATCTTTAACTTTTAGCGGAACTTCAGTCTTGATTGTCTTTATTTCCTAGAATTAACATTTCAAACCCAGAATGACTTATCTAAAGCCTTCTCTAGGTTTCTACATAATACTGGCCTTCAGATTTCACTCCTTTTCCATTTAAGTTCTATGTCTTTCAGTAGCTCTCCTGCATGTGACTTTAAAGCCATGTACAGCAAGATTCATATGACATGTTCACCTGTGAGCTAGTCCTGAAAATTATTTATAAAAATATAATAAAAAAAGGAAATAGTATCTTTCTGTCATCTTTCCCTTATCGTTAAATGCTCCCAAAGCAGATTGCATGATCCAAGTGCCGTTTGCACATATTTATGTTTTCCCATCAAATACGAAGAAAGTTTGGATGTCTTACCCAGCAGCACAGGTCCATGCTGAAGACATCTGAAGTTAAAAAACAGGGCTCACACTCAGTTTTAATTTAAGGCCTTCAACTGAGGAGAAAACCTCAAATTCCTTCAATGACTAAATATAGTGGCAGATAAAAAATTGCATGCGATTTCTAATCTGAATCTGCCTAAATTTCTAGTCTACATCTGCTTAAATGGTGAAATCTTTTTCACTATTGGCACTTCTCTCCATACTCAGCTTCATTCTTACTCTGCAAAGCTGTGGATTGATCCTGTCTTTAAGTGATGCCTTAACTGTGTTTACTTTTACAAGGGCAAGACTTTTATGCATAGTCTCCTGTATGATCTCAGATTGGAGGAACATTTTTCCTTCCTGAGCCTCTGTGATCAGCCTGGAGGAGTAAGCACAGGATGCATGGTATAGTTTTATTCCGTCTTCCTGTCCTTCCTAGGTATTTCATAAGCAGGTCATATTCATTTATCTGAAGTGATAGTGATAGTAAATCAATTAAGCGTCTTGATCCTAATTTCCTTGGTGCAATTTCAGGTTGAATCAGGAATCTCACAGTACCTGTGGCAAGGTTTTGTTAGAGGCACTGGGGAGTTACACAGAAGGAGAAATTACTTTCAGGTCAGTACCTATGACATACTCCAAGATCATCCAGCAGCATCATTTACCTTACCCCAATAATGGAAACATTGGTCCTTGTGGAATAAAACAGCCAGAGATTGGCTTTTACCAAAACCAGCCACCAGAATCAAGTTGTGTGCAATATTTTGACTGACTTTTAGAGACACAGTTTAAGTAACTTTCTTTGCCAGAAGGCTAAATTATTCATATAAGATGCTTGAATTTTGAAATCAGGAATCACAGAATCATAGAATTTTTTTGTTTGAAATGGACTTTAAATGTCACCTGTTTCCAACTCTGCTGCCACAGGAAGGGGCACCTCCCTCTAGACCATGTTGCTCAAAGCCCCATCCAACCTGGCCTTGAACACTTCCAGGGATGGGATATCCACAACTTCTCTAGGCAATAGACTTCTCTATTTTTAGTATATATCAGGTGTTACCTCTTATTTATTAGTATTCCACAATGTCTCAGCTGTGTTTTTTATAATTGGTTAGATTTGAAAAACGTTATGGCACAATTATTGCATTCAAAAAATTTAATATATCTTTATCTGTGGCCATGCAGACCAGATCACAGAAGATATTTCACATACTGAACATGCTTCAATGAAAGCAATGGCAAAATAATTTGTAGAAACTATTTGTCTATATATATGGTTCACTTGATTTCAGTTCTCCTGAAGGTACTATTACAAATGATAATACTACTTGGTAGAAGATATTTCACTAGCCAAAGCAGGTTAAGTTGTCTCTTGTATAGATATTATGTTTATTTTACCTGCAGTATACACCAGTGATGTTAAGCTTGTGGAGACATTGTAGATGTAAGAGAAAATAATGTGGTTTTAGAAATAAGTAACAGAAATTTTGATAAACATGGTTAGGTGAAATGCTATTAAACACACTGAAAATTTTCATTTAAAATATTTTTGCTACTGATAGTCCTTTAGCTATGGATACTCATATTAATTATTATAAACTACCTGAATGAATATTGTGTTGTATTGATACAGTCAACAATATACTGGTTGCCCAGTTGTAAGCTAACTTTTTCTGCTTCCAAGAATATTAGGAAACTAAGAAACAAACCACGAGACATAACCGGACTTGCACCATCCTCCATTGGAAAAGTTTCCTAGCAGAGGTGGTTTTTAAAATGTTATTTATCTTGAAAGCCTTATATAAAAGTTCATAGGAGCTTATAAATATCTGAATTTTCTCCTAATGGGCATATAGGAAACCTCAAGTTTATTTTGTCAAAGGTCTTTTTATCATTGGTTGTGTAGGCTGCCAGGGTTCCTGCATGCCACTAGCTTTTTAGATAATATTCAGTATTTTCATTGTTATTCTCTGGTTGTAGTCATTCATTTACAAAGCTTACTTGATCTGGGCTAATAATCTTACAGATCATGTCCTGCAGGCTGTCTGCTAGAATTTTTGCCAGAAGTTGAAAATTCCAATTAATTATCAACAAGGACGAAGATTCCTGAAGGCTTTGAGAACCTTACCCAAAATCTTATCTCACCATTCCCACTTTCTTGACTGCAGTGAATTATGTATATTATTCAGCTGACCACATAATGTGTAAATTCAGCCTTCATAACTAATACTCATCCCTAATATCTGCTAATTCATTTTGCAACAATCAGAACTTGCTATCTTGGCTTGTTAATCTTTGGTTTCCCAAAAAAAACAACTCTGGCTAGAGCTTGCTTACATCCCTTCTGTATCTAAGCATAAATGTATTAATACTGCAGCAAAAAACTACCAATGCACTGTGTTAATACCATAATATATTGCTTGCCACCATCCACATGGCAAGTTTTTACTAAGTGTCTAATAAATTCTGACCCTGGCAACACACACTGAGCAGTCAACACACTAAGAAATGGCCTGCGCAGGCAACCAGTCTGGTTTCTGTAACTGATTAGGCAATTTAATTCCTCTTAGACATACCAGTCCCATAAGCAGAGACCCACAACCATGCTGCTGCAAATCCAATCCCCCTGAAGCTGGCCAGTGAGGCTCAGGGCAGCCCCCTTCCCAAGAGCGTTCCTCAGCTGGGATAGCTCAGTGGGGCTATCGGCGGCAGGGAAAAACAGGAGATCTTCAGGCCGGGTCTCAGGAGTTTATTGAAGCACTGAGGATTCCAGGTCCAAAGACCTCGGGGGTAGAGGGTCCAGGGGTTTTAAGGGGACAACTCAGGGAGGAGTCCAGGGTTCAAGGTCCAATGGTAGGAGGGCTAAGGGGGGGAACGAAGGAGGAGCAGAGGGCCCTCACCCAACAGGGATGAAGGGAAGAGGATACATTGTTCAGAGACCCAATGGGGCATGGAGTATAACAGAACTTTATAGAACTGGGGTATGAACAAAGAGTGATTGAAAGGATGATTGAAGGGACAATCAGCTTGGAAGAAGGGAGGAAAGAGGGGAGGGGATCACAACTGAGGTTACATCATTAAGTTTATGGAAGGATCTGGGGCCTGTTTGGGGTTAGACTCTGTTCTCATCCCATGGGGCTCAGTCTACCTCTTCCTGAGGGCTCTGGGGTCTCACATGGGATGCAGCATCCCTCACCATCTCGTCAGGCATCATCACAAAGTGCTTGGTCCCATGGTGAGTCTCTGAAGACTGCAGCTCCTTTTCTGTATGTGAAAACAATTCCTGGAAGGCATCAGTCAGTCCGAAGAGCCCATTGCCTGTTTTGCTGTTGGTTATTCCCTAACCATTGATCGTGTTTTCTGCAGAAAATCTACATCAGATTTAAAACAGAAAAATAAAAATCTTGATCTATGTCTAGAGTAAGCAAATAATCCAGTTACAATAAGAAACTAAATCTTAAGATTTCTAACTTCCTTCCTAGAAAATAATTAAAGATTTGTGGATGGGACAGGAAAAAAAGTAGTCTATAACTGTTGAAAGGTGTCTCAATCTAATTGTTATAAAGAAGGAAAATGGAACACGCTGTGATCAAGTTGACTAAGTAGCATGCAAAGTATTCTTTGTTAAACCCTCCTCTGTTCCTGCAGAGACCAAAAATAGGGGATTTTCAGCTTAACTTTTAGGGAAATCCACTCAGGTAACCAGAACTCATAATTAACAGACACATCTGTAAGACCCTTGGTTCTTAGCAAATCACACAAACCAAGCACATTTAGGCAAATCCCTTTTGCAAAAGCATCTGTAGCTTTTCTATGTACACATGCAATAGATAGAAAGATAAGTCCCAGCAGCACTCAGAGTGTATAATAGGAAAGAATGTAACTGCAGATGTTTGCACAACAATCTAATGTAAGTCTAACGTTCATCCATCAATGTAATTAGACCACCTTTGTGTTTTCCAGTGTAAAAGCTCATATTGTATATTCTGTTCAAGTTCCTTCTTCTGTGTTCTGTTTCTTTCCCAGTCTTCAATTTTTACTCCTGTACAGTCATTTCTGGCTTCACCTTAATTTTTCTATGGATTTTAGTAATCTCTCCAACTTCTTATACAACCTTTCTTCAGCTGCACGCTAACTCATTGAGTTTCAGGTTGGACTTGAAAGCTACAGTGTCAGAGCAGGTTTGAAATTTAAAAAAAATTAGTTTCTTCTTTCTTAACCTATAGTAATAACTAATGGCTGTTATATGAATTACGTAACGTTTCTTCTCACCACTACATGAACACAAAGAAAATAGATTTTAAAGGCAGATATACAATGAAACCCCAGATTTCCCAGCTGGAGCCGTAAAGGGGTTTAAAACTAATACTAGTTTTGAACAAGATTGCAGACCAGGCTCGTTTCAGAACATCTGATTGAGCCACTGACTTTTTGTAATACTCAGAGTCAAAAGAGGAATGAGCAATTCAGACTGTTTGGTCTCCAAAGCTCTGTTAGGTCATCTCTGCTCATAGTGGAAAGAACTGCAGCAGTGAGGCACCTACAGCACGTGATGTGCCTCACTTAGCACTACAACTGCTCTCTCCAATGCCTCAACAGGAGAGGCAGCCCTGGCTCGTGGTGAACTGCACTTCTTTGACTCTCTGGCACTTTGGCAATATTCTAAGCACTTGACATCACTTCAGAGGGTATGAAAGCATGATGGTTTCAGAAGGGTCTTTTACATTTGACTAAGGAAAGGAGGTTCAAGTCAGTAAGATTTATTAAGTTTTCTCCATAGTTTCTATCACATTGAATTGTAGGCAGGAAATAGGAGAACTGTGCTCACGAACTGGAGCAATAATTCCTTTGTTAAAGGTCGCCCAGATGGGACACAGATCTTCAGAACCATTTTAAAGTGTAGTGAGAGCTACAATTATCTTGCTTTTTTTCAAGTGAGTTTGAAGTTGCATAAAAGACATTGGACCCTCTGGAATAAAATTTTAAGTTTCTTTCAATTAAATGCATGTTCTTTAACTTGTAAGAAGGTGGTTTCTTTTTCTCCAAGAGTCAGAAATAATTCAGAAGTACCAGCAGCTTTACTAAAGAACAGGCCACCACTTTTCCAGACTTTCAGGATGAAGACATCTTACAGCAGGATATTTTCATTACAACCCTGATTGAGCTCCTTTTAGGGACCACACAACTATGCTTTGTTAGACTTCCCTGTTTGTGCTTTAACCCACTTGACCTAAGTAGTCTGCACATCACAGTAGTTCTCTCTGTCACACAATTTGTAGCAATTAAGAGATTTTTTAAATAGTATAGCAGTTCCTGATCACGTTTGCTGATCACTCCTGATCAGCAGTTCCTGATCATTAATTGCTGTGGTAATTTCAGAGAAGCTGAATTTCTGCAGTATTTCCTTTTTTCTGTGCTTCTTTTGATGAAATCCCATCACCTGGTAATTATGTCACAGATGCAGCCATGGACCCATGTGCTTTTGTGCTTCTAAATTTGTGCAGTTTGGGCTCATGCTTAATCAGCTGAATCACAGTGCTAGTCTCTAATATTTACCCCGCTTGTCATTACCCTTACTGTCACTATCTGATCAGATTTAGGGAGCCATATGTAGTCAGAATTCCTGCTTTTGCTTCCTCATTACACATAACATGGAGAAATTCCTCCCCTCCAGATACCTGCATACTCAGCTGCAGAGAATTTTGAAATATGGACTTAAAAATATTAGAAATCTTTGTTTTATTAACAAGATACTTTTTTCCCCTGCTTTTTTTTCCCCTAAAGTGAACAATTATGAATTGTAATAACTGTACTCCAAGAATGTTTTATTCTGTCAAAATGGAGAGCTCTCCCCCAGGGCCACATTAGTATCTTTTTCTGTCTAGGAATGCAGCTGTTCCAGGGCAGGCTCTGAGTAATGTCTCTAATCGGCAGATATGCAGAGTGCTTAAGCTAATTATGTAATAAGGGAATCACTCCTAAAATTTTATAAACGTTAATATAGACATTTAACTTCAATTTCTTTGAAAGTTGAACAGGAAATGAGAATTCTTGTGGTACTAGTACCAAATGCTCATTTTTATACTGAGGTGTTAAAATGTCGGGTATTGCAGCTCTAATGCTGTATTCAATCTGCAAATTACTCTCTTTGGCATTGAAATATTGCTGCAATTAAAGCTGCAGTAAAGTATTAAAAGAAAAAAAATATCTTGCATCTGACTGCCTTCACACAAAACTATGTGGATCTTCATTGATCTTGAAAGATGGTCCCTGAGATCTGAGTTTTAATTTTTCATACAGATATACTCTCTTCCATAGTTCTTGGGGAACAAATACAAGATTTCTGATTTAAACAGTTCCACATGAAAGTTAACATTGTGGGACCTATCTGAGGCAGCTTCTTTAAGGCAGTTTGCAATCTCCACAACAGCCTTTATTCACTTATCTGGGTGTATGTCTTTGTTTCTACATTTGTATAACCCAGCAAACCATTCATTTCAATGACAGTCTTTTCTCATGTATTTGGTAAACAAGACGAATGTATTTTCAGTCACACTGTTTGAGCATGGAGAGCAGAGGGAGGGGACAAAAACAGTTGCTTTAGACCAAACACACTCCTCTCCTTATTCCATGTTTAACATTTTCCCCCATTCAAACTCCCCCTGAAAAGTGCCAACACTGCAGGCAACCAAGAGAGCTTCCAAGTCCAAGGAAGCCTCATGTCCACAGCTTCTGTGTCCACTGACTGATTATTAAAACACACCTGGGGAAAAAAAAAAAAAAAGGAAACTACAAAACAAGACACTTCTCATATGGAAGATCAAAAAAGTAACAAATTGCCGATGATAGATGCTGATTTTCTTATTTATTGCTCTATTATTTGTCATAAAGATAAAAAATACACTCTTCATTTTGAGAATTAGGCTGGCATTCAAACACGTTTCCTTGCACCCACATTCACTAAACGTGATCCCAAATCCTAGTCCAGACAAAAAGTAGCATGCAACCACATATAAAACTTTCTTTTTGTTGCTATAACAGACTACAAGATGGATTTACCTGTAATATGAATGAGCTTGAATGTGCCATTTCTCTTCATCTCACGTGTCCTTGCCATGGGATGCCACTGCTCAGTCCTTTCGAGAAAAGTTTCAACACCGCACACCAAAACGATGAAAGTGATTTGTTGTCAGCCTGACTTCGGTTGGGAGAGCAAACCCCTGAGTTCTAGGTGTCCCACAGCTTGCTCCATTGGGTGTGCATGTCCACGTTTTGGTGGTGGAAGAGTTACAGGGATGGCTTCTGTAAGAAACTGCCAGAAGCTTCCCCATGTCCAGCAGAGCCAATGCCAGCCAGCTCCAAGACACACCCACTGCTGGCCAAGGCTAGGCCAATCAGAAATACTTGTAAGGCCTCTGTGACAACATGTTTTAGGAAAAAAAAATGTTATTGCACAGATGTAATTGCAGCCGGAGAAGAGCAAAGTAGGAAGGAACAGCTATGCAGACCCCCAGGTCAGTGTAGAAAGAGGAGAAGGAGTTACAGGTGCTGGAGATGAGATTCCCCTGCAGCCTGTGGTGAAGACCATGGGGAGGCAGCTGTTCCCCTGCAGCCCATGGAGGACCATGGGGATAAAGAGATCAACCTGCAGCTCAGGGAGGGGAGACTCATGCCAGAGCAGGTGGACGCCCAAAAGGAAGCTGTGAACCCATGGGAAACCTGTGCTGGAGCAGGTGAACCTGTGGAGGAGCCCACGCTGGAGCCCACGCTGGAGCAGGCTTCCTGGTAGGATTTGTGACCCTGTGGGGACCCACCCTGGAGCAGGCTGTGCCTGAATGACTGCACCCTGTGGAACAGTGACCCACATTGCAGCAGTTCATGAAGAACTGTGCCCATGGGACTGACATCTGTTGGAGAAGTTTGTGAAGTCTTGTCTCCTGTAGGAGGGATCCCATGCTGGAGCAGGGGAAAGACTCTTCTCCCTGAGCAGCACCATGAACATGAGGTGAACTGACCATAACCCCCATTTCCCATCTCCCTGTGCTGCAGGGAGGGAGGAGGTAGAGCTTAGGAAAGAGGGAAGGGTGGGGGGAACGTGGGATTTTTAAGACTTATTTTTCTTCTCTGATTTTTATTATTTTTCTTTTATTGTTATTCTTTTTTATTTTTCTGCTTTGATTTTTTAGTAATGAATTCAAATATTATCCCCAATGCAAGTCTGTGTTGCCCGTAACAGTAATCATTGAGTGATTTCTCCCTGTCCTTATCTCAACCCATCCTTCATTATATTTTCTCTCCCGTGTCCACCTGTGGAGGGGAGTGAGAGAGCAGCTTTGGTGGGTGCCTGGCATCCAGCCAGCATCAACTCACTACACTTGCCAAGACAGGGATTGTGTTAGGGCTACTTGCTAGATTCCACAATCGCAGTATGTTACATACAAAGCCTCAAATATTAAACATATGATGGCTTATTAAATATTAAATATTATTCAGAAGATTTTTTTAAAAGGCAGAGAGAGCATTAATGTCACAACAAACAAAGTCCCAGGCTCAGCATTTCCAGCTCTAGTCCCTCCCAAACTTTTCTTGTCGGTTTTGGGGAACTGTCTGTAAACAGTTCATCTGTGCAGGTCCACATTCTAGGTTTACACAAAGCAGAATATTTTCATGATATTTATAATTTTCATAATAAACAGAACATTTTCACAAAGCAGAATAATAGATGTATGGATTTCAGAGACTGTTTATGTACATAAATTTGAATACAATTTCACCAAAAGGACTAAAATGCATAGATCCCCTCCTTAAGACTGAAGTTATAAATCCACAGCTTTCAAAGGAGCATGAAGACAAAAACTGTGAGCGAAGCCTTACACCTTAAAGGAAAGTAAATATGGTATTTACTAGCTAGGAAGCTACAGAAACATCATGTACTATGGCACATTCTGAATGGGATTTAGCAAGTAAATTTTCAGTTGAGCTCTCAAGACTTGTTCCACTGTCCTGTTAGTAGAATTTCTGCTTGTGCTGACAATCTTGAATTTACTATTCAAATAGTTTATTGAATTTCTGTTAACAGACAGAAAAGTTTTCACTGAAAAATTAAATCAAAGCTGTGGGAGGCAATATGAAGAGCACATGATGGATGCTGGCTTGCTGCATTTTTTTGTTTTCCCTGTTATTCCTTGAGATGGTGCAGCTTGTGTTTCAGCTCTAAAAGTTACAAACACTGCTGGGTGTTTATTCTAAACACAGTAGGATGTTACTGTGGTATTACCACAGACCCAGGTTCAGTCAGAAGTCCTAGGAACTACCAGATGGACAGAATGGATGTTAATATGTTCATATTCATTGTAGTCATGGAGAGAATAGAGGAAGTGAGAGTTCTGGTGTTTGAAGTCCCTCATACACCAATATTTTTACTAGAAGAGGAAGGCTTCACATTTTCTAAATCTTAGTGTGGAACATTTGTTCCACATACTCTTTGAGGTTTGAAGATTCTTTTCGGTGACATGTAGCCCTGGAAGAGGGACAGTGCTGAGGGCCAGGCAGAGCAAGAGGCTGTTCTCAGGCTGATGGCTGTGCACGGGTGTATCCATATTGCTACAGCCAGCCAGCACTTCTCCATTCCAGCATACTAGTAGCTGTCGCTGCTTTTGGTATTCTCCATCAAGGAATTCTGGGAATCTCCAGCAAGTCTGGACTCCATGCTGGCACTTCCCAATCTGTAGCTCCCTGTTCATACTTGCATGAGTTTTTTCCAAAATTTAGACTCATAAAATAAACGCAGGTGCTCAGTTTCTTCATAGTGTCCTGCACAGTTGCATTTAACAAGTCTTTGACCATTACAGAATACAGCTTTTGGAACAGTGTCATGTGTGCACATGCTTCTCACCTGTCCAAAGGGCCTCAGTCTTGCTTTGTCTGAGAGTGGATCTGTCCTTCACATCAGCATCTTTGCGTCTCATTACATAAATGACAAAAGGGACAGTTATTGGCTCAAGGGTATGCCCCTCTCTGTGTGAACACCTTGGATCCACCAATAGAATGGAGAGAAGCTGCCCAAATCTATCACTCTAAGATGCTTATGGTGTCCCAGCTGGTTGCATTACTTTGGTGAGTAGATTTTCTTCCACCTCATTGAGTGGATGTGCACAGACTGACCATCCTTATACCAAAAAAATCAATCTTCACCATAGTAAGCTCAGTATCCTTGACATATGGACACTGTTTTTTCCATTCAGAAACTTTCCCATACCTTTTCTAAACCTTAAACTACCTCTATAACTTCTTCCATTTGGATCAGTAAAGTGTCACAGTATTTCTGTAACTAACATGGATTTCAATCCTCATTTGACATCTGGTGAGATAATGTGAACTACAGAAAGATTAAGTGACTCAACCAAAGTCATGTCATAAGTTAGTGGCAGTATGTCAGTCAAGAAAAGGATATAGATGTCTTAAATGACTTGACTCAGTATTGAAGACATTTTGAACCAGAATGTTCTGAAAAATATTACACATGGATCAACAGTTTTAGGCAAACAGTAAGAATGTTTATCTTTCAGTGATGTCTATTATTATTTGACCAATAAAGCAAATACAGCAGTCTTCTTAAATCATTTCCCAAATACAGCAGTGACAGAAAACTCCAATACTGGAGTTTCATTTACCAAAATTTCAACTCATCAGAAACTAATCAAAATCATATTAAATTTCTTGTATAGGAGACCAAAACAAAAAGAGTATGCACAAAATATGTTAAGGGTTACAACCTTGGACAAGTTCTTTACACAAATGCAGTCCTCTGTTCCATTTCTACATTACTAAATTAACATGAAATGCCACAAACTTCAAACGATAATGTCAATTGTCTTTAGCCATTTCTTTTATCAAAAATAAGTCTTTATGGATTTCATATGTTGACTAAGCCAAAGGCATGGTCAGGACAGAAATGTTTACAGATGGCAGAACTCTTGTTTTTTTAAAAAAAAAAGATCAAAGGGAGGTTGAGAATATACAAACCGTGGTGGTTAATACACACTCATAAACAAATAAATAAACTAGCATGATGTTTGCCTATGGCCAAACTATCTGTGCAAGTGACAGAGGCTCTGCTATCAGACCACCTTTGTTTTGAAACCCTCAGTTTGAGCTCCCCTCACCACCAGGACAATACTCTTTAGATCAGGTTCTGTCAATACCAACTCTGGTTTTTAGGGATTTATAACTTGGCTGTAAAACTTCATCCGAGGGTTAGGCTTGGCAGACAAGGTCTCAGCCTGACAGCAGTGTTTTTATTACATTATTTTAAAATGAAGTGTCTCTTTTTAACCTTAAGGAAGATGCAAGATGCATGTAAGTTAACCAGTTTCAGGAGGTATTTGGCTGCTGCTATAACTCAAAACTCTTGGGGGGGGATGGGGTGGGGGGGGAGTGTATTTCCTTTTTTTCCCCTGCGAAGATTGTGTGTGCATCTGTATGAGTTTCATAAAAGACACTACATTAACAATTACAGACACACAACTATGTGAATACCCACAGACAGCCTTCTTGCAGACTAAAATCACTTATAAAATTCAAAGAAATTAGACTTCACCTACTTGTTTTAGGCAAATAAATTCAATTTGAGTTCACACTGAAAGGATTTACAGTTGATCATCTAAGAAGCACCTATAAAAATTCTGTTTGAAGTGTTTGTCCAGAGTGAAAAGCAGGGGACAGATATAATCTGAGATCTGCTCAGTAGAAAGGTGTTCACTACCCCACAAAGAGATAACAACATAGAATGCAAATGGACGTGGTGTGAGTCCAGCCATCCAGGGTGATGCTCAAAGAGAAGGTCCTGGTAGCTGTAAATAAAAGTGTTTAAAAATCATGAGCATTACTGCATATTCAAACTGCCTCTGTCAAAGTAATCAAACTTTATAATATGTCCTGTAAAAGCATTTGATGGATTATTGGAATAATCTACATCTTTAATTATTTTTAGTCATGGACTGAACCTTGAGATGGCTATTCAAGATCAGTTTCCTGTGGTTTAATGTTGGAGTTTTTCCAGTTTTGTCAGTTTCGGGTGTCTGGCCTGAGACACTGTTACCTAACTTCATTTTTACCAGAGAGTGATAGAGTGGCTGGCCAATAAATCAGGTACTTCTGCAGTGTATTAAGTTGAATGCCTGCAAATTGAGATACATTCCTCAATCTCTTCTGAAAACATAGCTGTGAAGGGTCAGTCAGTAAGGAGCACTTTGTGGCCACTTGGGCTCAGCCTCAAGAACCTGGAGTCAACGTGTGAAAGAAGAACTTCTTTGTCAAAAGAGAAACACAATACATTTAAATTATACAACTAAGGAAGAAAGGGAGTGCTTTACATCATGCTTCCTGGCTCTGTGCATAAGACCAAGGACATCACTTATATAACTCTTTTTTTGCTCTAAGTTAATACTCAAAGTTTATACGAACACGGTGGTGGAAGCTGTTGTGGGACTGTGCTGAACCACAGCATCTGGTTGGCCTGGGCTACAGCAGGGAGGAAAGGATTGCCAAGAATTTCGTTTCAGCAAATTGGTACAGGTGAGGCAGAACAGACATGCTCTGCTTGTTAAAGCCTTTTCTTTTGTAAGAATAAAGCTTAGCAAGACAAACCCAGCAATGTTAGGAGGTAACACAAGAATGCTGAACAGCCACTGACTGTTGATCACCTCTTCCAGCACCTGAACTTTGAATACAGATTTTAACATAGACATTCCCAAAGTTACAGCATGTGTCAAACTATCTGCAGTGTTTCAGCATTGTGTTAGCTCCTTCCAGCCCTCTTCTAAATATCTGAGAACATCACAGGCTTCCCTTTTTCATGGAGGAAAATATAAGAAAGGAGAAGAAAGAGATATAATCATAGACATCTCCCTGTGTTCTGATGTCCAGATGAGTGCTTTGGACTCTTCCAGAGGGTGTGCCAAGGCATGAGTGAAACACAAACCAGATGTACCTTTCCATGTTCCCTGTATAGGCAGCCACATCTTTTACGATAGGGTGAGTACAGGCACTGACAACCAGGTATCCTGCAAACTGAGCATGAAGGTTCAACCAAACCCAAAACTACCTATACACCCAACAATTTGGCTTACCATCTGATAAATATCTTCAAATGTGACAAATACATGACATCTCAGTAACTCTTCACATTTAACTTAGAAATTCTCTGCATTCATATTATGTTTCTATTTCTTTCCTTTTTGCTTAGAGCTCTGGCTTTGTTGCTTTTCCTCTCCCCTTATTGATAGTCCTGCATCAACCACAAGTGAGACACATATTTAAGATACTGGTATTTTTGTTTGTTAGAGGGTTACAGGAGGTCAAGAGAGAACTGAAAGTAAATAGAATGTGGTTGGGCAGTACCCTGTGGTGTGTGTGCTACTAACCCAGCAGTATTTATGAGGAATAATGAGGAGCTGTCTTATGAAAGGAGAGTCACAGGGAGGGATAGAGCAAAGTCTACATCATGAGATGATAACAGGAAAACATAGGAGAAAACATGTGGTTCACATTTTCAGGAAGTCTGGAAAACAGAAGGGGCAATCTTGTGGAATGGATGAGGCACTTCCTGGCATCCAGAGATTTGCAAGCCCAGGCTGGATGGGGGTCTGAGTAACCTGGTCTAGTGGAAGGTGTCCCTGCCCATGGCAAGTGGGTTGGAACTAGATTATCTTTAAGGTCCATTTCAACCCTAAAAACATTCTATAATTCTATGATTCAATAATTCTGTGAAATGTTTGCTCTGAGCCTGTCCAGAAATTATACTGTGTATGATAGTGTTCAGTCTACTACAATAGCGTGAAAAAGAACATTAACCAAAAGAAGTCATTACAACTTGTGCATTGTTTGGAGACTTGTTATCTGCTGAGGATGCAGACTGCATCTTCAAGAAGGACAAGGATGCAGTGTGATCTTGTGTGACGCATGACAGCCCTCAGTGTCAGCTGAGTGCTTGTAAGAGCAGCTCTAAATGATGGCAGCCCTGCTAGAAAGACTATTGTTTTGTCCTTGAAACAGCACATGTAAATCTCAGCTACAGTGGCTGTATCATATGTACCCACCCACTGCCTCCTCTGCCATGTGCTCTGGGGTTACCCTTGCTCCCAAGGAAGCTTATTCCAAAACTGACAATTATTTCAGACAGCATGAGATCAGGTTCTCTGATCTCTACGTGGCAGGAGAACAGAACCCAAAAGAAACACTCGTACTACAAGTCGACTGTCCAAGCCAGGCCATCCAACCAGACTGCCCAGCTTCTCATGAATAACAGTGTGATTTTAAGTCTGCCATGTGCCAAGGGACCACCTGGCTCACCTTCAGTACCTTTTAGCTCTTCTTTTCCTCCTTTATGGCCAGGAGAAGCACACACAAAAAAAGCAATACCGTAAAAAGCAGAAAACCGCAAATGCAGAATTCGAGTCTTCCTGCTAAACCAAATGAAGATGTTGCAAAACTGTCTGTGATGTGTACATCATTGAGCAGCTGTACCATAAGGAGTGAAACTAATGCTTAGTTGCCTGTATCCAAAAAGAAAGCATGGTCTTTAGGAAAACACAGCTGGAAACAACGTCTATAACAACATTTGCTAGACTGGTAGGGTGGGTGCTCCTAACATTTCTTCTCTTCTCCCTGTTAAAAAGCCGAATACAGTGTAGTTTGGAGAGGTGATAGATCCAAATGTGGTGCAATGCAGCAAACATCTGGTCAGATCACTTGTGCTGGTGCTGCTGCTGCTTCCTCCCTTTCTGCCACTCTGACGGAATAACTCAACATTATCTGAGAAGACCACTGGTTCCAAGAATGCCACAGTCATAAATAAACAGATGTAGTTTAGTCTACAGAACAGATCTTCTCAGTCTCACCTAGAAATAGACACAATTTGTGGGCGAGTTGCATTCTCTGAAATGGGACATTGGTAGCACTGTGATGCCCCAATGCTCAAGTTCACTGCTCAAGTTCACTTAAAACTAATTTTTCACTGCACCTCTTCCATTTTCTCAGTACCCACCAGGAATCTCAAAACCTCCTTCTGTTATCTCTTGTCTCCCTCCAGCTGTCAAGCACTAGGAGCTGTAGAACTAGACTAAATCCCAAACAATAGCCTGCAGGTTCAAATAATGCCAGGTTGACTCTGTCCTTTGGCAAAAGACAAAGCAGTCTCTGAAAATAGGAACTGCATCAGTATTTGCATAAATACTTTAATAAGATTTTAATTCCTCTTATGATATGAAATGTCATTAAATAAACTATGATTCAGATCTGTGATTTTAAAAAAAATAATAGTGTAAAAGGGAAAAGGAAACAAAATCTCCCCCCAAAAATAAAAAAAAAGGACTAACGAAGCTCCAAAGTGGAACAAATACCTTAGGCAGAATAGCTCAGGAAGCTGCTATGAAAACCATGCCCAAGTCTGTGCTTAATGCAGGGATGTTATAGTTCGTCAATACAAATGTGCACGTGTTGGCCATAACCTTCTTAAAACAAAACTAAAACAGGCACTACACCCTCTCCTCAACTATCCCGATTTAAAGAAAAATCAAACTAAGCACCCAGACAACACAGGAATTACAGAATACTCCAAAATCCTGCCTCATGTGGATCTTGAGGAGGCTAAGACCTCAGGATTTGCCACTGTACATACAGGAGGTGAGCTTAGGCCCACTGCCAATAACTGTGCTTGCCTCATTCGTTTCCAGAATGCGCTTCAGCACATCGGTGGTACTAGTTAATTCTGATGAACCTGTGATCTTCCAGTCTCTTGTGCAAAGTCACATGCAATGCTATTTTCAAGCATAGATTTTAATATATAAAAAGAAATATAGCAGCCAGGCTGTCAGAACATTGCCTGCTAGACTTTAACTAGACACTGTCATCTGCAGTTCGATCTGGTCGACAGCACAAAATCCTTTGAAGATAAGAAAAAAATGGGTTGGGTCTGTCTATTAGGAGACCATTTGTGGAACTATTGTTGTTTGTATTGTGCTAAGGTGAAAGGACTAACACAGGAATAACCATTACATGAACACTGATTTACTTGCAGAGGGTTAAGGCCAATAAGTTTGATTCTCCATTTCAGGACAACTTAAGAGTAACACCAAAGTCAATGAACGTCCATCAGGAAAACAGAAGTTTGACTAAGAAGGGAATTACATTTAATGAGAAACCCCACAGTCTTATTTAAATGTTATTATCTCCACTGTTCCTATTTATCAATAGTATCAGTGATAGATAAAAGCATGGAGCTTGCATAGTTGCAAGAGCTATTCTCTGCTTAACACATAATAAAGGTTTTCAGCAGCAAGAAAAAAAACTACTGAAAAGTAATTCTCACTCCATCAGTAATGAAAAAAGCAAGATGTCTTTGAAAAACTGCACAGGAGCTACACTGTATAGGTTAATATGTTAAGACACTTTGATTCACTGCCCACCTGTGTTCACTGGAGCTTGTTAACTGTTTTATTTTTATCATGTACAACTGTCAGTGTGGCATCCATCTATCCTTAATTTCATGTGGCATTTCATGAGAACTAGTCAAAATATGTTTTTACAAGTCAAAATTATACTTTCCTGGAAATGCACAAAACCAAAATAATGCGTGCTCTACAGAGCAAGGAAAAGGGAATGATGCATTTTCCACCTCCACGGGAGCCTATTTCTAGTCTCCAGCCCTGTTCACTACTTATGTCTATTATCTTCTCTTTTTGTGTGTATAACTCCTACTGACATTAATGGGAGGCCTGCTCATGTAAGGAGAGAGGACAATCAAACCTTAAACGTGTTCTTAGTTTGACAGCTAAATCCCCGGGTCTGGGAAATTCTACACTTTATGTCAACACATTCCAAAATCCCATTTCAAAAAAAAACAGTATTTATCTGTCTTCTTCCCCTATTGTACAGACAAATCTCTTACATACATCTGATATTAGGTTATATACTGCAGAAATATATAAAAACTGGTGCAGATTACAGTAGAAACTTCATTGAAAAAAGTTTGTTCCATAATCCAAACCCTCTCCCTGAAATTGATTACCTTAATGAAGAAAATGAAAAAAAAATTTTAGTGAGGATATTTATAGGAATAAAGGTTATAGAGTTAGGTTCTCCATTGAAAAATAATTTTTTAGACCAAAATAATCCAAAACAGCCATGCTGCAGTCATCCTCTCAGCAGCACAGCTGACATATAAGCTATACAGTGCTGGGAGATTTCCAGCAGGACCTCCCCTTACCTAGAGTGCTATGAAGTGTGGTTTTAATTGAGATTGTTGCATGAACCAAATTTGGGAACTTTCAGGTCTCCTTTTTACTAATCTGGCACCAATATTTTTGGTTTGTCTAACCAAAAGAGAGATAGGTGTGCAGTATGGGACAGCTTCCCATATAACACTCCTATATCTCTTTTGGTTAGAGGAAGATAGCTTCCTTATGGGAGCTTTGGGGACAGCAGGATGTTCTCACTTGGTTTTGCTAAAGGAAAATGATGGCACTCTACACCCAGGTACTCTTTTGGATGGTTTTGGTGTTAATGCCTATATTACAAAAATAACTTAATTGGCAGAAAGCAAAGATCTATTTTTTCTTTCAAATTCCAATTTGTTCAAGGTAATACTGGCAAACCTCAAACAGCCCATTTTCCTAAGGCACCATGAACTCACCCCTAGGAATTAAATTCTCCTGTGCTAGACCCCAAACTGAGATAATCAAACAACATTTGTATTTGATTTGTCTTGTGTAGTTACAGATCTCGCTTTTCAGTCCTTGTTATTTTATATGTATATATATATGTGGAAGATATATGTGTATATGTAGAAGATGAGGGCTACCTTTTGGAATGTCTGATACAACCAATGGAGAGAAACCCAGTTTATCTGCCATTCTTCTTGTGGTTAGTCTTCAGTAACTGTAAGTCTGCAATGAAACCAGGCTACAATCAAATTTCTGAGGCTAGTTGCTAAACTAAAACACAGTAATGATTCTCACTAAATGCTATGTTCTGACACCTGTGAACTACACCTCTCCAGAATTTACTATATCTGCAGGTTCATATCACCACCCCCAGATTAATACAGATGATTATAATGCCCTCTCTTCAGATAACCTGCAAAAATCAGAGTAAGAGAACAATGTGACAGTAGGATCAATGCTGCTGCTCCATTGCAAGGCTTCTTGCATGACATCCTCAAGAAAGTCAGCTAGTAACAAATCATAAGTATTCAAAGATACCATAATGAATAAATAAATAGTGTAAAGCAGAATGGAAGTTTAGAGAGTGATTTCTGCTCACCAAACTAAATAACTTAGAGCTCCAGACTGAGACCTGGAAAAAAATTAGTATTTTGATTTGGCTTAGGAAGGTACTTTGGTAGCAGTTGCCCATGTTTGGTGAACTTTGGTTTGCACTGTGGTTTCTTTTCTGAGGACAGTAAAATGAAACACGTGATCTGGAAGTGCACTTAATGCACACCAGCAGCAATTGGACATTCAGCCTGTGCTCACTACTTTGAGGTAAAAACAAAATTTATGTACGACAGACATCAGGTCCTTGGCACGAACTGTTTTGCTGTACACTTTTGTTCCTATCTGTGTTCACTACTTCCTATCCAAATTTCAAAGATTTTTATGATGCAAAATTATGTGTATCCTTAAACTTTCTAAATATGATTATCAGTGAGAGAACTGTGGAGAGCTTTCACAGATTTGTCTTTTCTTGCCCCATTCAGTGTTTTATGTAATAAGGAGATTCTGTTGAAAAATTAAATATATGTGTATGTGTGTATAGATATGTATATTTCCAGGACACATTTTTCCAGCCTGTTTCTGATATTCCTCTTATGCAGGTACTCTCCAAAAGCATGAATCTTACAGTATCCTCTTCCTGAATCTGGCATCATTTATCTAAGTCTCTCTGTATCATTAACAGATTTCAACTCTGTCAAGAAGAAAAATATTACCCTCACTTGACAAACTGGAAATTAAAATACCATTGAGTTTATACGATTCATTTGAGATTATATAGGAGTTGTCTGAAGCAGACATTGCATCTCAGTTTCCCCAATGTCCATCTGATGTCCTGTCTCCTAAATCAGTTTTCAGATTCATGGTCTCTTTACCATTTGTAGGAGCTTTATATTCTCAATAATTCATATATTTTGCTCCCAAAACCTGGAATCAATTAGAGTGGACCTTTGGTCTACTGGAAATAATGGGAATCAACATCACCACAAATATACGTGCTGAAGAGCCACCATGCTGGATTGGGACCAGGAAAAGCAAGAGTGTGTTTGTTTTGCTGTGGAAGAGTTTGGGTTGGCACAGGATGCAGTAAATTTGGAAGTCATGAGAACTGGAATACAACCAACAGGCACCCTTGGACTCTGGACTTCTCCTAAAAGGAGCTGTGCTTTACGGTGGCAGTGGGGGCAGCCTGTGTTTCACTGTACATAAAACACTGACAGTAAGCCTCAGAGGGTGCCTCGTGCTGCTCCCTCGGCTCTGTAAGGCCAGAAACAACCAGGTGAGACTTTGCCTTTTGTGGCAGAGAACATGGCTCTACATCAAAGCAAACAGGGACCACCACGTTCATTCACTGCTGCTCTTCTTGTTGGGTTTCAGCCTGCGTGCCGGGTTTTTCCTTGTATAAAGCCCTGCTAGCGTGACAGTGAACATATGCTGTTAGTGTGCAATAATTGTCCTTTAGCTCCTTGTTGGCTGGATTTATTACCTAAAGCAATCATGCTGCAACAGAGGAAAAAGTAAATAAAATGTTTATGATCACGGCAAATCTTGTTCCTCCTTTAAATATTGAAAGGGCTGAATGATCTCAATGGCCAAAAATTACCTCAAAATGTATGTGTGTGTGTGTGTGTTTACTTTGGCTTGGTCAGCTTGATATGATTTTCACCATAAGCTTTCTCTGCAGCCAAAAATCACATCACATGAGCCAAAGCAGATAACAGACACATATACTTCTGAGGTCACTATTGCCTGAATTATTGAACAGGTTTCTGCACCTCTTCTGGGCATGCATTGAGATGGCAGCTTGCCAATAGCATCTCTTTTTCCAGCACATACCGTACACAAAAGCAAATATATGTATTGCAGCACTGTAAATATAGTGAAATAATGGGTGCTAGTTCCCAAGATTTCATCCGACTTCCTCACCAATAAAGTATAAAAATGCACCATTTTTACTCTTTGACAAAGTAACTGGCACATCCACAAGGCAATCCAAACTTTGACTCATCAGACATCACAGAGAAAACAAAGAGATTTGGGGACTTTGTTTAATATCTGTCTATATGGAGGCTCAAGACTGTTTTGAAAAGAAACACCTTAGACAGTTAAATATTAGCATGATTTTTAAAAACATTAAAACAGTGTCTCCTACATCCAAGGGATGTAGGAAACAACAGAAAATGAATGGACTATAGAATTACTGTGCTCTGTTTCTAAGGAATAAGCATAGCCTGGTCCAGCACAATACTTAGTTATGCTTCTACCTAAGGAACTGATTTTTTTTCTTTTCTAGATTGCTAACTGAACCAAAAGTTTTGTGGGGAGGATCTTGTATCAACACGAAACAACTTTTTGTTGTTTTAAGTCTTTTAACAGTTTTTATTGGTTGACCTCTTTTTTTTTTTTTTTTGCTGTTCTATTTGAAAAGTTTGTACAGTATGAAAAAATTCCCTTTTTTTTCAGTCATCCTTAATTAAATTTTTGCAATTCTTTTCAGTGAAACATTAATCTGAAAATGGAAAATCAAACCACTGGACTTCAAAAATATTGTACTAAAACAGATTGGCTTTTTCTGACCCTTCCCTTGGTTAAAAACCTTGTTCTGAGTTTGAGATAAGTTTATTCCATGACCATTTGCTGCATCTCAAAGCAAATAAAACATTGCTCAAAAAAATGTTCTCCCAGTCCTAGTTTTGAGAGTAAATAGCCCTCCTGACACCAACAGCATTAATCACATTTTAAAAGAGGGTGCACTCCAGTCTGTTCTACCAAACATGTGTGAACCATATTTGTTTTACTCATCTGACAGTAGGAGATGAAAAAACTTCCAGGGGTTAGGTGCTGTGCATTAATTAAAGGTATACTGATCCATAGCCTGGCTTACATTTAAAGACTACTTCTCAGTCCTTCTTGGAGGAAGAGACCCACCAATGTGTGTCTTTAGCCCAAGACTGACTGCTGACATTCCAGTGTATTTTTCTGTCATTTGGTTGCTTAACAAAAGGACGCTGCCCAACCCTCTGGGGAACAGGCTGGGACAAACACACTTTAACCTCTGTGGCTGCCTTCAGAAACCTGCAACTGACCCTTCTCCCATAAAAAACTATAAAATACTTAGGCAATAGGATTAAAATAAAAGGCTAATGAATATACAGAATGTCACACCTGTCACACTTGTGAATTATTGGTCTCTTAAACTTCTATAACCAAGCACTGTCAGTGACACCCTTTATTTACCCTTAAGGCGCTTGGCAGCTGCTTAAATGGCTGTCTATGGCAGTTTGGTGGAAACAATAATAATACATTATAAATCAATGAAAATGAAGTTTTTGCAGTGATAATCTGATACAGATTTGCTAACATTTATATGAAATTCAATTCTGTTTGATTGCATCAGCATATGTTTCATTTCTTCCAACATTATTGATTTTGAAGCCTCTTTACCTATGTCTAAATTATTTCTGTTACAATTTTGCATTACTGTTTGGAAGCTTAAATCAAATGGAACCCTTTATTCAATCTTTAGCTTTGTAAAAAGCTGGTTATTCAAGTAATGTGATCTTACTTTTATTTTTCAATAGAGAAAGCTTTTAGAATTCCCAAATCTTCTATATCATTTACCTGCTAAGACTCCTCTGTAATTAAGCGTGTTGTTATTTCTGGTAAAACCACTGAAACACCAGGGAAAAAAATAAAATACGGGCATAATATTGAAGTGCTTAGGGTATTCAAACCAATGAATAAATCCAAGGTTTTTGTGTTGAAATGAATGTTGTTAATGCAGTTAGAGCAGTGATTACTTAATATGCACAGGCAAGTAGCTGTGTCTGTGTACGTATTCAGGTGCTGTGTGTACAATGGTGATAATAACCACGTCACAGCATCCTCTCAAATAAAAGAGGTATTGTTGCTGTTCCATTGATTTACTATAAAAATTGAGGCACAAAATCTTCTGGAATTAGGTACTTTAAATGGCTATAAAAGTGTAAATAAATAAATGGGATTTGAGATCTATGGGATGCTGCATTCCATCGTCAGCTCTTGGCTTGTATTTTATGTTTGAGCATGCAGAGCAAACCACATGCATATTGTCTGTACATGGACTTGTGTGTAGGGCATCACCTTTACCCAAATTTCACCATGTTTTTTTGCACGGCTGTGACACTTGGCACAAGTATCCCTCAGACATCAGTTGGGATGAGAAACCTTAATATTTTCCCCTGACTTTCAAATATTGACAATTTAGCAGAAACTTTTCTTTGGAAAATCCTGTCATCAAAATAACATTCTGCTTCAGCTATGTCAGAATGAATGGGGGCGTATTCTCTAATTATTTGGTTTACTTTTTTTGTCCTCTTAAATATGTCAAAATAAAACTTTAATAACAAACCTTAAAATCCAATTGACCTGAAAATAACAATAATAATAACAATAACAGTTATAAAATTCATTCACTTCACTTCAAAGTACTGACACTTCACTCCTGAAACTTTAATAAAATAGCAGAATCTTACAACCCTTCATGAGAAAGAGTTTCTGCCTACCATGCAGGTCAAAAGGCACTCCAGCCTGTGACTCATTGACAAAGCAGTAGCAGTTGTTGTATGTAACTTCCTGGCACTCTGAATGTCTTTTACTGTTTCTAACACTTCAGGTATTTTCCCTGCTTGGGTGCCCCTGCCATCACTCCAGCAATGTACAGACACCTACCAAGTCCAGTGTCTCTTTCCAGTGGGAGTCACAGCCACGAGAAGTGGTCTTCCTGACCAGAAAATACCCACACCCACACCTGATTTAAAGCACAGAAATGCAGCTCTCTTGCTGTAATGCTGCAGTCATGGTTGCAGGCACACAGTCCCCGAGCCAGAGGAATGACTGGCTCCCTGAATCAGAAGCAGAGCAGCCCAGTGCAGTTTCCATCAGCTAAACCTGTCCACGCCTGTGGCTGCTTCTGCTCTGTGCACAGAAATGTGTCAGATGCTCAGCAGAGAAAGGAGCTTGCCTAGTGAAAGGTTGGACGGTCGAAGTTTAGGGTACTCACTTGACACTTCCACGTTACCGGGGATTTTAAAGCTGCTTACCTGAGAACTGACAAAACAAATACAAATATAATTCCAAATTTCTGTCAGGTCCTCCTCTTTGATACCAATATAGAACCAGTGGATTTTTTGGGATATTAGGTTTATGTGGTTTCTGTCACTGGCAGAAATATTTTTTCACGCGTTTTTCTTTGGACTGAGGTATTCTTTGGTGACTACACAAATAAACCATATTAATGAGCTTCAAATGCATCAAAAAGAAGAGAAAGCCAAAACTGCTAATATGAAAAACTACTGTTCTTCCCTTCGCTTCAAATTCCAGCATTATCAAGAGTAAAAAAAAAAAAAGTGCTAAGTTAAAATTGACTGTTCTGTGCTGATTTTCATGGTTGTTCAGGCTATGCCACTACATCACAAGAGTGAGAGAAGATTAAATTATTTATTGTGTCTACATTATCCCACTGATTCAGTCAGGGTCTTTCTCAACCACTTATTTGACTAAATTTCACTATTTTAAGAATATTCTTTGAAATTTTGGATAGAGAAACCCCCTTCAGTAAGGAAGAGATTTTACTGTTTGCCATTGTGGGATCAGTCACAAATGTCATACAGTATTTTTATGACTCTCTGATTGACTGAAGTTTGCATTTGAAACCAGACCAAGCAAATGGAGCTAACAAGCAGTGGGCTGGGAATCCTCTCTCACAACCAATTTCTTAGTCAAGAAAATTGCGTTATTAACATCAGAGAATATATCCTGCAAGGAGCTGAGCTTGCCTGCTGCATGCTGAGGGTCCTCTGTACTCCACAAAGTGTTCAGATCTCAGTATTCAGCTTCCTCCAGGAGAGAGAATCATCAGAGCAGCCATTCCCATGCCTTTGCACAGTCAGTACCTGCAAAGTCATCAAAAATAGCAAAAGCTTACAATGACAAACATGCTGAACCAAGGAGACATTCAGAATTTGAATGGAAATTCATGAATCTAACATGTCTGAATGTTAGATGAAAAAGAAGATAAAATGGCAGTTTTTACATTTAAAATGTTATGTCATTAGGAGATAATACTAGAACAGGGATGTTTATTACATTTTATAACTACAGTTTGCTTTGCTGTATATTCTAACTTCTGAGATGTTCTCAGCTTGGAAAATGAAAATCTGAAAAGGAAATTTCCTACTGTCAGTCAGTTTGATTTCCTGCATCTCACTGTTACAATATTTACAGTGTTAAATTGTGAACAATCACTACACTGGAAATTGTTCAAGTAGGAAAGAATAGATTTTTGTGGCTTTTTTTACTAAGTCTAAATTCAGTTTGCATTTGAGCTACCCCTACACTTCACTTTTGGTAGCATTGATCAAATGATATTTCTTGCAGTAGTGAATTTCTGGGGCATTATCTGCCCACAAAAAGATTCAATTCTATTCCTTATTGGTGTTCTCTTTGCACTGATGTTTCTACCAGAGTCCCTGGACATGCTCTGAAGTTAAATCCCAAAAAAGATCATAACTTGTGCATTTATAACTAGGATATGACTAAAGCAAATTACTTTGATTGAAATAATGACACAAATTTGTGCTACTGAGCAGCAAGAATTATGAAAATCCTACTAATAGTCTATTTCTCATCAAAAATCTGGTGTTTCATGTCCAGGTTCTTGTCAGGAATGGACAAGAGAGGCTTCAGAGTCCTGCTGGAATCACCATGTCATGCCCCAGCCTGAGCAAGGGCTGTGTAGGAGCAAGATCTTTCTCCTAATGAGGAAATGGGTGAGAGAGGCCATAGAGACCCTCCATCCCTGGGATGGTCTCATTTGTCCTCCCCATCCCCTAAAGGGAATAATACAGAAAAGGCATCAGATCAGGTTGCCTACCTTTTCTCTGCCTTGTGCTTCCCCTGGAAAAGGAACCTTTTCCACTAACTCTGGATGATTTTAAAGCAAACTGGCCCCATATAAATGGATAAATAGTATAACGTAGATTATCAGACAAGATTTTTATCAGTAATAGCCATAACACACAAAAACCAAAAGCTTTCTAAGTGACTTGAAGGAATCTGTTTCTGTGAGTCAGGATTACTCAAGTCTGCAAGTCTGCAGTGCTAGTCACTGTATTTCTGTCTGGCCATTTTCCCTATGAGCCACCAGTGGTAAGGAACTGCCCTGCTCTAACAAACAGGCTTTGGGTGTGCAGGATAACACAGAAACTACCCTCTGCAGCAGCTGTGCCTCTAGGCTCTAGGAGGAAAGCTAAGAGAAAACAATTTTCTGGGACAGAATCCTACCTCCCTTCAGAAGCCACTATCCATCTAAAGTCAAGGGAAAGCATAATTAACATTTCGTGTAAGATTTTCCTTCTAAAGACAAAAAATGTACCCTTGAACAGTGAAGTCTGCCTCTCAGATCAGCACTTCTAGATCATGAAATCTGCCCAGCCCAAACTGCAGCTCTGAAGTGCTCCCCACAGTGAGAGCCTGCACCCCACAGCAACACGTGCCCAGCCACGCTCACACAAGCAAACAGGGCCACCTGGGTCAGCAAAGACAGTGCTGCCTGGGGCAGCTTTTATCTACAAGCCCAAATCATCTCCCTTTACCTGCTGTGCTAGAGGTTACAGTGCCACAGTGAGGGTACTTAACAGAATAAGCAAAAGATTTCAATCCTCTCTTAGAAAAACAGTAGTTTGGAGTAGAAGGAAGGTCAAGGTAAGATTCTAAGTCTGTGTGGTATTACTTCTTAGGACCACACCTTGGATGCAAAAGATAGATTTATCCTTTCATGGTAATCTGGGAATCATTCAGCAAAGAAAAATGCAACTCATATCTACCCTCAAGGTTTCTCTGTTTTTCTGGCTTTTTCTTGTAGAAAAAAAAAGTAACACCCAGAAGCCACTGCTTCTAGTCCTTCACAATTCTATAGGTTTTATGTGTAGCTCTTGGTCGAAAAACTGCCATGGCTGGTTACAGTTTCTTTAAAGGAATGCACTTATCAAGCTCTCTACACCTAGGACACTTTTTCTCAACCTGTGCTTTTTTTTTTTCCCCCTTTTTCCTATTTCTCACATTCACTTTCTTACTTTCTTTGCTGCCTCTTTCTCCTTTTTCAATCTTTCTCATCTAGCCTTTCCATTGTTATTCACCCTGTTTATTGCTTCAAGCAACCCTGACATACTGGACATCATCTGAAACTACAAACGACAGGATGCAATAAGCTAGAGAATAGCAGTAATCTGAGGAAAGTTCTTCATTCACTCTTGCTCCTAACTCTCTGTCTTCTTATCCTACATAGAAAATAAAAAAATCAATACCACCTCACAGGGCTTGATAAAAGTGCTGGACGAGTACAGCAGGCATGCTGGATATAGTAAATTAAAGTGATCAAAATTTTCCAGTCGACTCTGCCTATAGCCTACATAAACTAACAACCCTGTCTGCAGAATGTCTGTCACTCTAGAAGCTTTATTTTATCTGTGTCTCTGATTACCTAGAGAATGAGTACATATACGGTATATGTGTACACATTTATCTGTATGCATATGTGTGAGAAAAAGATAGGAGTAGGAATCAGCCTGTGTTTATTGCAAATATTTTCTTTTAGATGGGTAGATTTTGAGTTTGCTAACATATTTGTACGCACAAAATGTTGTGGAAATAGACATTTTATCATCAGATGATGATATAACCAAGATTAAAATTACTGCATTGTATTTAATTTTCAATATGTTGTTCTCTGTCAGGCTAGATTTTAGCCAGTGTAAATCAGCACTTAAAATACCATTTGAAGACCAGGCTTGTTACCTTTTCATGTTGTTTTTCTCGTCTAGACATGGCTTAACAATTTCCAATCAATGTCTAAAAATGTATTAGAGAACTGAGAGACAAAGCAGGCAGCAGGGTGATCTGGCAGTAGCAGGATTCATAGACCAAATACATGAGAAGCTAAATTTTCCCCTCAAAGGAAAATGTCAGTGGATGTCTTGACTTCAGAGGGACATGTGTAAAGGGTGAAGTGAGACCTCATTATTTCACAATCAAAATGCCATAATGTAAAATTTCAGTGTGTCTCTAAAGGAGGGTTGATCTTGTACTAATTCAGGAGGAATTCTATCTTCAAGAAATGGCAGAGCAACAAATGCCTTCACCTGGATTTTTTTCTGTGTTCAACTTTCCTGGCATTTACATTTGGTAAATTATGCCAGTTTCTGTCTCGTGTTTAAAACAACCTGCTTCTGATGAGCTGCATAAGGTTAGTAATTCATGCAGCAGGCCATACCCCAGATTTAGGTGTCTCTGCATGCCACCAGGGCTGAGTGCCAGACTGTGCAGTGAAAACCACCTACTTGTATGGATTTTTATTCCTAAAACCATAGTATTGACCTCGTCCTCAGAAGGCACAAAACAAAACATTTTGAAGGAAACCTGCCAGTGTGCCCAAAAAAACCAAGTAAATCTTTAGCAATATGAATGTGGAAAGAAAGAAGGAGAGAGGGAAAGAGGGAAAGAGGGAAAGAGAGAAGGAGGGAAGGAGGGAATGAGGGAAGGAAACAGTGCAGGCTGAGATCACACAGGTCACGTGTAAGGAAAACCTGAAGGGGACAACCCAATGTCCAGAAATTGTTTTCCTCCACCAGCTAAGATTGCCCTTCTCTACAAGGAAGCTCTTTCTTTTCCCTCCTCTTTCTCCCTTCCTTGTCCACTGCTGTCATTACACATCCCCTTTTCTCTTTCTGGGCTTGTACAGAATTCCAGCCTCTTTGATCCCTCCTGCTTTGCTCCATGCCTGCCCTGGGCTAATGGGGCTAATGAGAATGCTCACCACACATCTGAGCAGGGTCACAGAGCAGCTTCAAGGTCTTGTTTCTGACACTTTTGACTCCTTTCTCCCTCCTGCAATGCATGATGGTGCTGGGCTCATGAGCCTTCTTGGGGTACTTTTGCCTGAGATCTACACACTGAACAACCTGGTCTGCACTAAAATGACAGCACCCAGCCCACTTAAGCAATGTATGGCAAAAACACAATGTATGGCTTGAGATTATCAGATTTTATTCTTAAACTGTCACAGTGTCTCTGCCTGCATTTGTGCCTCTGATTTATTTTGGCATTCAATTTTAATCTTGCAATGTCTTGTATCTGCATATATGGTTCTGTTTGCACCTACAATTTTCATGAATATTTAGTAGGTTATTTGCACATGTATATCGGCTCCAATCCTCAAAACATGTGCCAGGGAAAAATATACTGTTCAGTAAATTTTGTAAGAAAGTGTACTGGACCATTCTTGATGTTTGTCTGGGATACTATAGCCTATATGTGACCACAGCAAGCACAGGAGCCAAAGGCAAAACTTGGTGAGGAGTGTAGGAGTGCAAAAAGTATGTGGTGAAACCTCTTAAACCTAACCCCAGTCTGGAGTTTTGGGACTTTCTCTACTGGAGATTGCATCCACCTCACAGAGTTTCACAGTGAGGTGCTCAGCTCTGTGCTGCACAGCTGCAATGTTCACAGTAAAGCACATTTTTGCCTAAGCAACAGATATCTTTGTTTAGTTTTAAGCCTATTGATGTAATTTAAGGGATCTCACCCTAAGCCCTTTTCTGTCTGGAACAGTGGATAATTATCCCTTATTAACTTTTTTCCCTCTTTTTTATTATTCCATATGGAACGATCACATCCTGTTTCTTTGCCCCCAGACACCTTTTTTTTTCCAGCGGAAGTTCTAATCTTTTTATTCTTTCCTCAGGATTGTCTTTTGGTTTTATTCTGACTTATTTTCTTCACAAAGGGTATGATCTCTGTTTGCCTTGCTACTCATGCATTTCACCAGTTATCAATAGGACTTCTAGATAAGCAGGGAAAGCACAATGTGAGTAGAGGGTCATTGAGACTCGAACTGGTGCTTCATGGGTGCTCTTTCTGCTTGGTCTAAATCCCATAAAACCCTCCAGAGCTCTGCCAGAGCATGAGCTGCAGAGGTTGATCTGAAGAAACTCAGCATTTTTTTCCAGAGAGCATGGAATCCCATTAATTGTCTTCTCTTAATTTCTTTTCGTTTCAGATTAATTTTGCTCCACAATTTCTTTTTGCATTTCACCTCCCATTTGGTTCACTTCTCCAGAACTCCTTTTGCCCTCACACCATATGCCCAGCTCCTCTTCAGCCACCCACAACCAGCTGGAAACCAACTCTGCCCTAACCAGAAACCGAAAGTGTCTTCACTGTGATGCTTCCTCAAACATGGAAACACTGTAGCTGCCTTTGGTGAACAGAGCATTAATAGCGGGAGCCTGTGACCCACAACAAACTAAGAAATATCTCCAAACGTAATTCATTCCCTGTCAGCTCTCCACTGACTGGCTTTCTAGCTGGTAGAAACTGGATGGGAGTTACTGCACACTGCCTCTTATCCATATAGAGCTGTACCTTTAGGAGATCCCATCCATTTTTAGTGCCTTTCTCCATGATGTGAGGCATTGTCTAGTGAAGGCAACTGATTGTGCATATAAGCAGATTTTTATTAACAATCACGGAGAAAATGCATTTTTAGGATATCCCATTTCTATCCTAAAATATCTTAGCAATTTTTGCTTTCATCTGTTGTGTTGTTTCTTCCGAATAAGATAAGTAAATATGTAGTGCCATAAACATATTGAATTTTTTTAAATTCAAAGCCATTTTAAGTTATTCAAGTAGAACAACTATATCTTTATGCCACTATAACTTAACAGGCAAATGGATGGGTAAAAAAATTGCTGCTGGGCTGAGACCCATTTGCCAAGTTTCATTCCAGAGCAGTGTTTAGACTGACGTTGTAAATCCCTATGAACAGTGGATTTGTAATGGAAATGCTGGCACAGACTTCTAACTGTGGCAGTTCAAATGATATTGCTAGAATAAAAAGCCACCATGTATTAAACTAGTACATAAGCATGTATTGTAGTACATGTGTTCCCCTTCTCTGTGCATGTAATCCCAGAGGTGTCTATTGACATAAGAGCTTCTTTCCTGTTATTACCATAACCTTATTTTCCTGCATCAAATACCAGATAATGACAAAGATACAGCAGGAAAATAGACTTAAAATTGTGGAATATTTGTTTGTTTTATTTGTTTTGAAGAAAACGCCGTTACTGATGATATCTCCAAAGTATTTATGCCAGAATATGTCAAGCAAACCAGTGAGCATGGACAAATATGATTTTTGAAAAGTGTATTATTTGGCCAAATGCATGTGTACTTTCCCAAATATGACAAGATGTACCTCTTCATCCACAAGTTATGCCCATGCACTGTACCAAATCCCTCTTCCACAAAAGGAAGCTGAGAGATTTTTTCATATGATAGTTGCAAAAACCTAGGCAGGGCCAACAGAAGCTTGTAAAAATGAATGAAAAATGTCAGTGTTAATTCTAAATTCAGACTGTGGCTGTTCACAAAAACTTTCAGTCACAAGCTTTTGATAATAAATATCACAAGAATATCTACTGATCATCTGTAGTCAGAGCAGCTCTCCAAGCACAGCAGAAGCTACAGGGGTGCTGTCAAGACAGACTCAGCATTTGGGCTTTGTCATGTAACATGTTGATTTTACAAAGCCCGAGACTAAAGAGATCACTCATCTTTGTTTATAATCAAATATTTTGCTTGTGTCCCTGACAAGTTGTCATGATGATACGTTGCTGCATGATTACCAGCTAGTGAGATTGGCTGAAAAAGACAGCGTCCCCACTGCTTGTGAAGCTTCTTGTGTTTCTCTCACTCTCTTCACAGTCACAGCTTGAAATTTCCCTTCTCGCCTACTTTCCCTGCTCCCCTTTTCTGATGCCCACCCTCATCAGTACCACTTCTCTTGTCTTTGTGTACAGCATATTTCCCTGGCCACCTGTGCAGGTGTCGGAAATGGAGGGAAACAGTCCAATGAGAAAGCAGTTGATTCCACCTTTCTGAGACAAATCATGAGAAAGAACGAGCTGAAATTGAGCCGAAAGGAAGGCAAAGAACAATATTTGCAATGACACCTAAGGAAAAGATGAAGTGATGTATATTATCTGAAAAAAAAATGCAAGTGACAAACCTTGGACTCTCCAATGGCCACAAGCAGTCAGGCAGACTCCTGTTTTATGTCTAACCAAGAAGTGGCAAATGTAACACAGCCAGTATTGCCTTTACATAGGAGGGAAAGCAATGCCTGCGTCACAGATAACAGCAGTTTCAGCACTATCCTGTTCCCTTACATTGGCAATCTCCTCTTAGAGGTCTGGCTAGCCTCACTCAGCCCATACCCTACCAGACTGAATGAACTCACAACTTGACACACCATCACTGCACCCAAGAATTTCACCTCCCCTTTAGGTTAAAGCCATTCTATGCAATAGGCCAAAATCAGTGCAAACATGAGAAAATGGTGCTCCGTTGGAATAAATCGACACCTGTCCACTTCAGGATCCTATTGGAAGGATCAATATGTTTATTACAAAATAATTTCAAATTACTTTGAAAAATCAATAGGCCAGGAAAGAGAAATGTTACATTTTCTGGCAAAAAGAAGATTGCAGGCAATTTTAAATACTTCATATAAACCCCTAGATTAGATTAAACCAAGTAAGTTTTATTTTAAAAAAAATTCAACAATGGGGGAAAAAAAATCTGAATATATTATTTTTTTTTCATTGCAAAATTTCCAAAGTGGATTAAAAAAAATGGAATTGCTCCAATTATTATGACTTCTATCAGAGGTTCTCTACAGCCAACAAAAAGGATTAGGAGTAGGCCAGTGCTGCTGATGAATTTGCAAGTGATGCTTCATGAGCTGGGCTTGGCCCACATGCAGAGAGTTAGAAAGGTTTGGTCTATGGAGCTGTAGGTATATGACTGACAGGCACTTTGGTGTCACTGGGATGGTCCAATTAGAAAGGCTTTTGTAGGCTAGAACTGGCAGATTGGTCTGCAAGATAAGGATTGAGGAACCTTAGTTCATAAAGAGATGTCACTGATAATTAACCTTGAGGTGCTAGGTGCAATTCTTTTTATGAGAATGGAGTGCAGCTGCTGGCATTTAAACATCATTTTGTGTTGCAGAATAGCAGAATAAACTAAACACTCTAGCTTTTTAAAGGTAAGAAAATATGTCCTCCATAGTTTTACGTTTGTAGTTCTTATTATTTTGTCATTCAGCTGCAGCTTTAATTTGGCTTGGTACTTGCACCCATCAATAGCACTTATTAGAACTTGAGAGAAATGACCTCTTGTCCAAAATCTCCTTTTACACAAGTCTGCAGTGTTTGCATTCATGTCCTCTCTGTGTTTGGCCTAGCAAAGGAGTTCACTGAAACACTTCCAAAAGAGCACCTTTTGGGAATGGCCAGTTCCTAAATAGCACATTTAGCAAAAATACATATCTGTGATTATTTTTGTGTAGGACTTAATTAGCTGAACCAAGTAGGGAACAAAAACCATGCTAACGTGACCCACTGTGTCCAATCAAAGCAGATATCAAATACTGGATGTACAAAGTGAACAGCTTGTGAACGAGCTGCGAGCTAAAGTAGGGAAGGAGTTAATCCTCTCGCTGGCTTAGAGGAAAGATCACAGTTGCCAGCTTGTATATAGGAATTTGCAGGTTGGTGGGGCTGGGCCAGCTCTGGGGAATTAACTAATTCCTTCATCTTCTTCCAGTGTATTATAAGATGTCTGGGCTAGAGGAAGTGAAGCCTGAGACTGGTGGGGAAGAGTCAGTCAGTAAATAATGAGGATAATGCTAGAAGGAAAAGAACAAGAGAGAAGTTCTCTTAATCCTGGAGTTTCAGAGAAGTGGTCCCATTGTGGCCTTGCAGCAACTTCTGAGAATCACAGCTTCATTTTTGAACTTTGTGGAAGGGGAGCCCCTGTTGCTTGAAAGACCAGGACATAATTTATTAGCTTTATTTAAGAGAGGGATGCAACGTGACACAATATAGAATTTTTTCTCAGCTTATAACAGTGCCAATTCAGAAGCCGGCTTGGCACTGTACTGATGGCAGAAAATAAGTGAGGTGCTTTTCTTTTATACATCGGAAAGAAAGCATTAGAAGATGGGATGTGTAAAAATTGTTTTCCTTCCCCATTTTTCTAACAGATAGGTCACAGATAAACTTCAAGTTGTTGTTGCATTGATGGTCAGATTAAAAGAGTAAAGTCCAGTCCTCCTGAGGAACTGCAGTATGTGGCTTGTGTTCTCACTCTCTATGGCACAAATACAATATAGAAATACATTCATTTAAAATACTAGGAGTAGCAACTTTCACATGGGTAGCTTTTGCCCCTTTTGTCCTACTTTCATTTAAATGTTATGATTTTTATAGACCCAAATATTTAATCCTGGTTATGCCAATTTGTAATTCAGATAATTGAGTATTTTACTGGATTTATGATCCTTAAAATCTTCCAGATACTTCCACACCGTTTTAAGAGACAGCTCATACTGAGGTCATCAACATTACTTATTTCTGATGTATTTCTTTTTCCACATATTTCTGAAGCTTTGGGGTTACAGGAGGTAGCAGAAGCTCATTCAATGGCAGATTACAGGAATAAACAAGATAGGACAACAAAGACCTGATTATGGTGAGAAGCTGTAGAAACCCAAATATCCAAATTAAGGGATGAATGCACCCTCATCCAAGAGGACAGAGAAGGTCAGGACATATGGTCTTTTTAAGAGCTTTAATGCTTGAATACAGCAGGAATAAAACCCAGAATAGCAGACACCAACATAAAGACAATTGCAATGCTTGCCACAAAATATACAGCCTCCATATTGCCGGAGGGGAAGGTCAAGTGCTTGTGATGACATTGCTCCCTCACATGCTTTTATTACATCTTCCCTACCAGGCACGAGCTTGCATAACTTGCACCAGATACTAAGTACACAGAACAAGCAGAATTTATTTGCCAGCAGCCAAGGGGAGGAAACTGTCCACATGACATTTGCTTTTCCAGCTATGCTCCATGTCCCACCATCTGAATAAGTTATATTCATTTTACACTCACTGAAGGCTTTGCTGAGACAGGTTGCACTGCCTTGACACAGCTGGATGTAGCTACGCTCTGACTGATGGTCAATTTACACCCAAAGAATAACCTTCCTTTAATATACTGCTGAATCAAGAAATCACTCTACCTGTGCCGTCTATGAATTTGACCTATGTACCATCATTGCATAATTTATACAAATTCTGTGGCCTAACTGGCTAAAGTATTATACATTTTTCTGTTAATTTTCTGAACTTTTTCACATACACAGACTGACAAGTTCATGGATAAAAAACAAGAAATATTTTTTGTTTGGTTTTCTCTGAAGAATTCAGTTTGGAAACACAATGGAGTTCATGTCTCTAAAAGCTGTGAGGTAAACTGAGCTGCAGGATCAAATGGCTTATTCAGTATTCTTTACATCCTTATTCTGAGATTTTCCTTTTTTTTTTATAAAGGAAAGTCATGGTTCTTTCCTAGTGATTCAGTTGTTCATAAATTACATACCAAAAAAAAGTAAACCCATGCCAAATGCAGGCTCTTGTTTGGAAAATGTCTGCTGATCTTAAAGCCTTCCATTATTTCCATTTCAATTACACTGCCTTGGAATCTGTCCTCAGAAAAATAAAATAAATATATAAACACTGGATCATCAGATTGGTGCTTCAGCCACCAAAGTCTGGAGGCATTTGCAGATGGCTTCAATGGGACCTGAACTGTGTTCAGAAAAAGCATCGAAGTTTTTCTTTTTTCCCCTTCCCTTCCCTTCCCTTCCCTTCCCTTCCCTTCCCTTCCCTTCCCTTNCTTCCCGAACCTTCCCTTCCCAAACCTTCCCGAACCTTCCCGAACCTTCCCTTCCCAAACCTTCCCGAACCTTCCCGAACCTTTCCCTTCCTTTCTTTCCTTTTTTCATGTCTTCTTTTCTCTTTTCTCTTTTTTTTTTCTTTTTTTTTGCTTTCTTTTCTGTTTTTCTTTTTTAAAGAACTCCAAAAACGAGGTCATCCTCATTGAAATCAAATATGGGGACCTAGTTCAGAGTGTTTTCTAGAAATTATCAAGAAGAGAGCTGTGGAGTGTGAAAATGTTTCTTGCTTTATGTTTTCTAATCCAGTTCATCTGTCTTTAATGTAAGCAGACAGTGAACAGGCTAGAATAAATCCCTAGGCATCATCTCTGGTCAAAAATAAATAAATAAATAAATAAAAGAAAAATCAAGAGCCAATGTTAAAATCATTTGAGATCGTGTAATTTCTTTAAATCCTCTAAGCAGCCGTGACCTGGGGTGAGCCCGGGGTGGGGGCAGCAGGCCTCACTGTCAGGAGGTGCAAGTTCTGTCCTCAGCCCAGTAACACGCAATTCCTTTTCCGTCGCTGGAGCACTGTAAGTGTCACCCATTTCTCAGAGTCCTGCTCAGCCCTGCTGGAGGGATGGACTTTGTGCTTAGCTGACACTGTGCGAGCCTGTGCCTTGGGCTCTCCCAGCACCCCGCGCTAGCAGCTCTGCACACTGAGGTGCCCAAGACATCCTACATCCTCTCTTCCACAGTCTAGTTTATGCTCTTGTCTGGTATTTTCAAGGGGCTTTAATCACAACTCTAGCAGATTGATCAATGACAGATATGAGCAACAACTTTTGCATGCTAACAGTGCAGGATTTTTTATCTGAGATAATATTTCTCTCTTAAAAGGTCTCTGCTTTGCTATGTATTAATTAAAATCTAAATACTAAATATTGATTGATGCGTTATCAGGCCATAGCAGTTGGGCCCTGCCACATTGATTTTTAGCTGTGATTTATTATCATATTTAAGAAAAATCATTTTGTGTGATTATACGAGGAAATAGACTTTAGTGAGGGTGTAATTCTTTTGTATCACTTTTGTTGTGTAGAGGACGGGCCAATTCCTCAATTGTGGCTAAGATTGCTGATATCCTTCATTGCTTCTTCTCTTTGGCCTCCGACAGCTAATGCTTTAAGCCTGCTTGGTCTTGTCATTAGGAATAATGGGCATTAGGATTACCTCTTTAATCACAACTAAGATTAACAGATGGTATGAACCCAACATCTTAAAATTATCTAGTTATTAACAAGTATTTCCTTTAACACATCAATAACATTTGCTTTCCCTAACTGCTCAGGCAGAAACGCAAACTCTAGCATTAATAACAGGAGAATTTATCACTTTTGTCTATTACTATACCTTTCTACATAAAGACATCCTAAATATAATTATAAAGAAAATTTATATGTAGCTCGAGACACTGTGGACTCAGAATCTGCTGCTACTAGGAAAATGTTTATTTTCTGTAAGTGTGGATACAAATGGATGGGGGTTGTATGGATGCATATACTAGTTTATGTATCTATTTTTATTATTTTCACCTAAGAAATTAAAAACTGTGCTACTTTTAGATGATTTTTTTCTATATCTGTAGCAAGAGAAAGACCACAAGATTTGAATTAACATCTTGGGTTCTGTTTGCATCAGCAACAGAAAGAACATCTATACTTTCTTTCATTCTCCATAAATCAGGTTATTAAAACTACTGCTTATTAGGTCCAAACCTTATTCTTTTTGTTTTCACCTTATTTTCTCCAGGTTCAGATGCCTAGTGAGGATTTATTAAGCCATCAGGTAGGTATTGTAAAGTGTATTTTGTTTTGCTTTTCATTTGACATTGGTAAATGAGTTACTGAGAACATTGTATAATGAATCATAGGCAAAATTATCAACTAAAATGGCCAGTTAAAGGAAGACCATGTTTTTCAAAAGAAGGCACAAAAACTATCCCTTCCAGAGAATTTTTCTGCAAACCAACGATTTTCATTAAAAAAACAGAAAAACAGGTAGTAGATACAAATATCAAAACTCTGAAATGGTGAGCAGCTGTCTTGGATTAACTGTTATTTATTAAGTGCTTTCATTGCACTGAACTCAGCAAAACCAGAGAAGGACAGAGCCTGTGCTCTAGTGACTCACCCTCTCAACTGATTTCTTTGTGTTACAGTCCATAAATACAGATATTTCCAAGTACAGGGTGGTTGCATATAGACAGGCATCTATTCATTCAGTAATAAGTGACATGATCATGTCTGTCTTCTACAATCACAATTCTCTGCTAACATAAGATTTCTCCTTAAAATATACTTATATATAATAGACCATCTGATACTGCTGATAATTAACCAAAACAAAAATATTATTTCTAGGATATAGGAAATTAATCTTTTCCTAGCATAGATTAATCCCTCCTTTTGGGTGACTGACAGAATGTAATAATTGCTGGTGCTGTTCACTAGAGTAATAATTTTTAAATGTGCTTACCAATTAACCTTAAAACATTTAAGCACAAGATCTGAAGTATTACAGGAAAATACTTAACCATGGTGTTCCGTTTTATACACACTTTGTTTCCTGTCAATTGTGGTGATGAACTTCATAAAGAAAATCTAATACTGAAGGTTGGTAATAAATATTCAGTAAGAACCAGTAAGTACAAAGAACCACGCGGACAGACACTAGAATATTGTGCAAGCAGTGCAAAGTGGAGGGCTTAAAACTTCCATTTCAAAATACAGTTATACAGTTAAAACTTAAGATTTTATGTCTCAACAAGAATGTCCTGACAAAATATTTACAACCACCTTTTCCCCATTTCTAAGGAATTAATTTTCCCCTCTCTGGTGTTGTTTAGTGTTTAATCCTGAGCACTCGACAAGGGAAACTGTTTACCACAAGAGTTGGAGGATATAGGGCTACTAATCATGCAGAATGTGCCAGCAGAAGTGCAAATTAAATATAAAAATGATAGATTCTTCTCTATTCCCATGCACTCAGATTTATTTTCATTAGTTCAGTGTCAGGTGTTACATTTAACTGTGGCAGGTATGTAGACATGAAGATGATTTTTAAAATACGATATTTTGAAAAATTACCTTTTATAAGACTATCTATTAACAAAGTGCTTTTCCAAATTGGACTTGCTCTTGCCTGGGAACTTCCAAGCTCAGAGCAAGAGGTGACATCTCTTCTTGTGATGCCTTGTGAAGGCTGACCTAGAACAGAGGCTAGACTTAGTTAAAGAATAAAGTAGGTATTTATTAGAAGGCCTCAGTGGGTACACCTTGGGCAGTACAAGAGCCCAGCCAGGGCTACACCCAAGATGAACCCAAAATGGTCACAAAATGGACGACAAGGTCTCACATTTTTATAAGTTCTGATCCATTAGCATATTGGAGTTAATTGGCCAGTTATAGCTTTAGATTATGAAGTCCCATCCTTCTTGTTTTTCTCTCTTCGGTCCACCATTGTTTACGCTCTTGGGCCTGAGATTTGGATCAGTTGTCCTTGGTCCCCAGCTAGAGAAGGAATTGTTTTGTCTACCTGCTCTATGAAGAGAGCTTACTATCCCCTAATATGAAGCTCAGAACTACACATGAAAGCAGTACAGAATCTGAAAAATATAAAAGTTAAAACCTGAGGCATCATTTCCCCCCTTGGAGGGGGACTTGGCACTAGCCAAGTTTTCAAGCAAACAGTCTAGACTGCACATGTGAAATTGAAGTCTGGTGAATTTGGTGCATTACGTGTGTTGGTTTGTTTGTCTGTTTTCATCCAGTTGGGCATAAGGTAAACCACCAAATACTTAATAAAAACAGGGACACCACAAAAGTTAGCTCTTTTTTACATTTATTCCCTCCGACCTCCCCAACTATTAACAGTGACTAGTTAGTCCATATTGCTCATGGACTATGCACTAGTGCACTACAGACTAATTGCTGGCTAAGTAGCTTCTGAAGGGAAGAGATGCATTGCTGCCCTAAAAAAGACTGCAGCTTTTCACACTAAGTTCAAAGAGTGATTTGGGGATCTGGTCCAACAAGCAGTTCCACGTGGGAGTAACTTTATCCACTGGGGCAATTACTCCAATAAGTATGAAAATGTTATCATGTGATCATACAATTAGAAGGAAAAAAACCCTCCTTTTCAGGTTATGTCAGATTTGACTAATGCAAGTGCAAAAAGTATGGCAGTCTTCCACATCCCAAGTCTGTGATAGTGGTGCTAAAATATGGAGATGACTAGCTGGGTAAAAATCCTCAAGGCAGGAGTTGGCAGTTATTGTTTACATTTACACAGTCCTAGGGATTTCCATGTTGTTTAACAGGCCTCTGAGATAGCTACGCTTAGCATCCAAAAATATTCCCTCATGTGAAAGGTGGGGGGGAAATCCTGCATGCAGGATTAGTTCAGGAGAGCTTGCTTTTGAATTAGATGTTGTATCATATAAGTAGCATATAAGTAGTTCTTTTCTTTACAATATCATGCAGAAACATTAAGATTTAGCCAGTCCTGTGTAGGAGAAAAAATGCAGTAACTTTAGTGGAAAAAAAATAGGGAGGTAAATCTTTGCAATATTTCTTTTATTCTGAGTGCTCCCTGCAGTATGTCTGGGGGAGAGTCAGACATTGAAGGATCCCACAACATTTAAAGATGTAGAGCGGAAAACATCTGGGGTTAGAAATCAGCATGACAAGGATAAGTGAATCTTTTACAGCTTGCTAGGGTCCTTTTTTAGGACAAAGCATTATTTTACTCATTTCCAGCAAGAAGCTGTGGAAAGTAGAGCCTGTGTCAATTATGTGAATACAAGTTTTCTGAGAAGCAAGTGTGCTCCAGAGCAAGAGGTTTCAGGCCAACAAAACCTGTCTAACCTGTGCCTCTTGGTGAAATACTTCAGTTATCACCACTAGCTCTCCATGCTGACCTTCCCCCGTTCTCACACCACACAGTGCCAGTGAGTCTGCTGTCAATATAACAAAGACATTAAACTGTTAGAGAGTGTCCAAAGAAGGGCCATGAGGATGGTGAAGGGCCTTGAGGGGAAGCGGTGTGAGGAGCAGCTGAGGGCACTTGGGCTGTTCAGCCTGGAGGAGACCGAGAAGAGACCTCATTGCAGTTACAACTTCATTGTGAGGGGAAGAGCAGGGGCAGGCACTGATCTCTCTCTGTGGTGACCAGTGACAGGACCTGAGGGAATGGCCTTTAGTCATGTCAGAGGAGGTTTAGGTTGGGTATTAGAAAAAGGTTCTTCACCCAGAGGGTGGCTGGGCACTGGAACAGGGAAATGGTCACAGCACCAAGTCTGACAGAGTTCAAGGAGCATTTGGACAATGCTCCCAGGCACATGGTCTGACACTTGGGGATGGTCCTGTGCAGGGCCTTGTAGGTTCCTTGATGATCCTTGTAGGTTCCTTCCAACTCAGCATATTCTGTGACTGTGTTACAGGCTCAAACTTACTCTACCTCTCCCATCTCCCTCTAGGAAGACTGCCTCCCCAAATAGTGTTGAAGCCTCATCTCTTCCAACTCTTCCTTCTTTCAAGTACTGTTCTCCAGCATCATACAAGGAATAGATTTCTGCTTTTCTTCATCAAAATAAAATTCTTTCCTTGGGCACTGAGAGATTAAGATGTAAAGACTTTCAGATTATAGAGTAGTAGACATTGGCAAAGACAAAGTGGTTTGTTTATTTTTCTGAGTCTGCATTTTCAAAACCCCATTTTGCACTAATTCATTGAGCTCACCAGACTTAAGTGTCAAAAGAGCACTTTCCCACCACAAGCCCAGGGACCGCTCTGTCTTATCTTGAATATTAGCCAGAGCTCTGCTTCTGACTCTGTAGCTTTGTGTGCAGAACCTTTAGTAGTTCAGGAGTTTGCTAGCACAATCTTTCCTTGTTTACACAACCTGCTGAAGGAAATGAAGAACTTAGTCCTCACTGAATGCTGAATTTCAAAAGAAAAAAAAAGTAAAAATAAAAAAAAATCATTCTTGAAGCAGTTTAATTACTATATTGACACTTATGCTAAAGTACTGTTTGTTTAACCTTTGTAGTTTCTTATGTTTAACAAACACTCCTTCATCATGTCACATCTTTCCTGACAGGACAATGGTGTTTGAACATCCACCTGCCTAAAATGGCAATTTTACCTACGTGATTCTAAAGACAGAGAATTTTTATCTGACCTTGATTCTGAAATGATGCTTTTTATCAACAAGCTCAGTGTACTTCCTTCTGATGAAGACATGGGAAACTTCACTGGCTTCTGTGTAAATTCAATATGAAAAGTTATCCCAAGTCTGACTGAAAAACTTCAGTGTGGGGACACAAGATGCACGATTGTGAAAGTGAGCCACAAAGCATGTTTGTGCTTGCAAAAAACATTCATGCATCTCCCAGCTGTCAAGAGCATCAAGACATGGAGTCATCTTCAAGCAGGCTTTGGCTGATTGCACAGGATGTCTGATAAATGCTCTATCACATTTGAATATCCTGGGTCTTCCATGGCTAATATCAACTTTCTGATATTCTGGATGTTGCTTCTCACTTGGGTCTTCTGACACCCTAATCCCCAAGCTAGTGTCACTCATGGCAGCCAGTCTCTAGTGTTACAAGATCAGCTGAGGCATGGATCTCTAATAAGATTAAGATTCATCAGTATGGTTTTAGCCCTTTCCTTTTCTGAGGCAGAGGAACAGAATTACTCAAGGCTTGCAGCAACAGCTTCAAGCATTTGCTAAATATTACCTTCCCCCCTCTTCTCTAAGGAATCTACTAATTGTAGATTTGTATACAGATTGCTAATCTGTACAAACACCTTAATGAAAAGAGAAAGCGAAAATAGCAAAAAACTTTTGATGTTTTGTTTGACAATACGTTTTCACAGAATCACAGAACATTCTGAGCTGGAAGGGACCCACAGGGATTATCAAGTCCAACTCTTAAGTAAATGGCCCATATGGAGATCAAACACACAACCCTGACATTACTAGCACCATGCTCTAACCAGCCGAACTAATTTGACATAGCGATTTGCATTTCTTTAAGAAGTCACATATTTGTAAGCATGTGCTTTGATACTTCAGAATTTAGTTTTTCAGAGATCAAGAGAATTGATGCTCCTTTCCAGGAGGACCCTTCACTCTACTCCCTTCTATCTTGGTGGAACAGGTTTTACACCTCACATGAGCAAGTTACAGGGCCTTGTCATTTGGGATATGTCACCATTTTTTGAAACTTTGGAGTACTTAGAAAACCCAAGCTCACTATTTTTTTACAAATGCTTGTGTTAGCATCTTGTAGGATGCTAAGGAAACTTCTAGGAAGTTGCACATGCAGATGCATTACACCGTCTCTTTTACGTAGCAACTTCAGGACTCAGATGGGTGCATATAAAATGGATGTCACAGAAATCTAGGAAAAGCATTTCACCCACTTTCCATAGGGAAATCAACCCCCTCCCCCAGCTACCCTGACACCCAAATCCCAGATACAGTAGCTGTGAGTGACAGCTGGATTTTGAATCCCATGGAGAGACTCTATGCCTCTTGACGGATTCATTGTGACACTGCCCAGACTGCCTGCAAACTGGCAGACAGCTCTGTTTGCCAAATGTCGACATTATCTAATTGGCATTTCAGCCCACTTCTCGTTTTTAATGGACACGGGGAAGACCCAGCCAGCAGAGTGCTGAAGCAGCGGCAGCGTGCTCAGGCTGTGCTGGCTGCAGCCTCCCCCGGGCAGCTGCAGGATGGCACCAGCACCCAGGGTGTGGAGGCAGCTACTCGAAAGCTGCTGGACCACTTGGATGCAAAATACAGGAACTGAGAAGAAGAAACGAGACAGCAGAGGAATGGCAAATTCAGGGGTAGATGCTAGCAATCAAAGCAATGTGATGTTATTGTGGTGGCTAAATAGCTTAGACCTCTTAATATAATTTACAGCAAAAGCAGCTGTCGTCTTTGAAAAAACAGGCTTGCCACAAACAAGTAGTATATATATATATATACTGATCTGTAAAAAGTCTCCTGATGCATTACATTCAGAAACATCAAACCTTTGAAGGGGTAACTTGGAGCAGAGTTCACACAGTAAGCCATCTGCTGAAGCAGCTGAGAGATGGCTACTCATATATTAAGGTAGCTGTCTATTCATTCATAATTGTTGCCTACATCTCGAGAAATAGATCTGTTTCTCTTTTTCATATCTATCTGCCTGGCCTGTCAGAGCTGTGGTAGATTACTTTTTCTCACTGTACTAAACTGTGGTTTTCCAAATAAATTATTACACCTCTCTTGGCTTGCAGCAATAGTGTGGCATAATGGATAAACAATTCACGTGCTTCAGTCATCGCTCTAAATCTTCATCAGACACTGTTTCAGTGGCTGCATCCTTTTATCTCAAACATGTCATTCCTAATTTCCTGTCAGAGGGTCTTCACACATTATTTCATATTGCTTTAAATGACAGGATATACACCCATGGAAAAAACACTATACAAAATACTGCCTAGATGAGAAAAGGTCTGCTGCCAGAGAGAAAAGCATGAGTTCTTGAAGTTTTCTTGCAACTGAAATTGATACCAAATAAGATTTTTAAATCACACCACTCTAAATAAAGTGTGTGGAAAAAACAGTTAAAAGTACCAGATAAATTTGTGATTTGAGAGCTGCAATTAAGCTACTCCAGCAATAAACCAGAGACTAAATATGAAGAGATATGATTATGTGTATAAGCAGCGCTTTTAAAAAAAACGGGGGGGAAAGCCCCATAGGAAAAGTCCAATGTTTTGAAGTTTAATATATAATTTTCAATGAAATGTTTTCTTTCAATTTATATTTCTTTAATGTTACCTTCAAGTCAGTTGGTGGAGCTGGGATATTTTACATTGCACTCCTATTTGGTAAGCACAAATAAGGACTGTGCTAATGATGGAGGGCACTTTTAAAGCTTAACATCAAGATGGCTTTTAACAAGCTACTGTAAAAGGATTTTCCAGTTTTAGAGAGAGTTATGACAGTATTCATCATTCCAGCAATATAGTAAACATAAAGAAAAGCTTTCCTACAGTCTCAATAACATTTTCCATAATACCCCCTTCTAACTGCATGCAGGTGCATGTTTTCAGCCACTCTTCACAGTTCCTTAACAATCATTACAAATCCCACTTATCTAAACTAGTGATTAAAAACCTTTAAGGGGAAGCTGTTTAATTAAAAGTAAAGTAGACATTTATTGTGTGTTTAGTGTGCCAATTTTGCTATGACCTAAGAACCATTCCCTAATTAAATTTTGTAATTCTTTCATATATTACAACTACAATATGATAACATAGAAGAAACCTAATAGCTAATTCAAAGCTCCTATGTGCTTTTCTAAAACATTAGGTTGGCTGTTTCAAAACCTGAGGCTGGGTTTTGCCCTGTAAAAGTCTGTGAGAATATATTTATAGTTTTGCCATCAACTTTAACAAAACTAGAATGAAACCTGTAAAACTCATGCCCATGATTCACTGATGTACGTGTACCTCAATCTGTCATAATTTCTTTGGTTTCAGTGGAATCAATCCCGACAGATAAAATTATTCCACGTGTAGTATTTCCTACAGTTTAGAAACATAATTTTTGTCAGGATTTTCTTTATTATAAGCGTACGCATAGGTGTTCATCTGAACGCAGGGATGTTTGTGATGTCCCAGTAATGCCATGATGGCTTAAAACACTGCTATAAAGCAGAGGCATGGCAGCAGCGCCTTGTGAGGCACAGGGCCGGTGACAGTGACGTGAGAACACCCCTCTCTTGTTCAGGTTTTTATCGTTATTACTTCAGCGCTGACATCTGACCTCTTTAGCTGCCTGTGTGTACTGAAGTGTTCCTGGCTCACACCTGGCGTCGGTAATAAAGCACAGCATGCATAAATAATGAAGATGTGTTTGTGAAACTTCACTAAGTGGCAACTGCCTGTGACAGAGATCCTGCTACCAGCACTTACTGCTGTAAAGGTTTGTTAATGGAGGCTGCTCAGCAGATGACAAAATGACCCAATTACAGTTTATTCCAAATGACATCAGGGTCATAAAAGGGAACAAAAGAGGAGGAAATGGCTCTGGTGGTTTGAAAATATATTGCTATGTATATTATTACATCTGCACTTTTTGCTGTCACAGGAGGACTTCATATTCACATAATACCTACAGAAAGCCAAGTTAAAAAGGCAACTGTTGGCTAGACAGAAAAATGATTGCTTGTGACACTCTGCTGGACATACCTTCCAGGAAATGATCTAGTAAGAAAGTCTTTTGAGACTGGGATAGGAGAGACATTTCTCCTGTCAGATACTGGATCAGAGACTTTCCAGATGAGCAAAGGATTTCAAATTCAAGTAGTCAGTCCATTTGTAGGACAAAGCTCTCACATAAACAGTAAAGTACTTCTAGTGCAGGATCTGTCGTAGTCTGATTTATTTTGAAATTTCTAGATGAGGGCTGAAACTGTGGGCCCCTGGAGGACTAGACATATGGCCCAATTTACAGAAAAGTTATTTGCTCCTAAGTGCCCCTTCCACTGGAAAGGAGGAAATGTGTGTAAATGAAAGGAGACTGAGGTGCTCCAATGAGAAATCAGCAGGCAATAAAGCGTCAGTGATTTTGAGCCACCTGCAGTTAATTTTCCATTGGTTCCAGTCATCACTCTGCATAGGGAAGGAGGAAAGACTATTTAATTGGATTTCTTTTGCACTGGGACTCCACCGACACCTTGTGATGTACCTAATGCACCAGTGGGGTAAGAGAAGCTGTGTCAGGCTTTTCTCTGGCAAACGGGAGCAGCAAGGAGAGTGTGGGATCAGACCACAAGTGTCACTTGTGTGTATTCATCCAGGCAAAATGAAAATAGATCAGCTCAATTTGTTCTGAGAGACTGTGAGGCCAGTCTTGAAATCCCAGAAACACTCCTTACGGAGTGCAAATATTTAAGGGCATTTTTAATTGAGGGCGTTAATTTAGGGTCATTTTTAATCCTACGAAGCCAAGGAAACCAAGGCTACAGAGAAGCATCACTTTGACTACATCAGTTTCATTGATTGAATGAAATGCACAGTCCTGCTACTCAGAGAAAGGCTGCCAGAAATCAGGTCTGATTAATTCAGCTTTGCTATGACTTTTCCCATGCTATAGTTGAGGAAAGTGATAAGTTATTTTCAGTCCTGTTAGCACGTCTTAATAATTCTTCACTGCTGCCCCAGCTCAGACAGTCTGCTCCCCTGCCCTACTCCGGTTTGATTTGTGAGGAATTTAATTTTTTAGGAAAATTCATTTTCAAGAACTTGAGGGTCGGTTTGTTTGTTTCGGGTTTGGTCTCCTTGGTTTTTTTTCCTTTGCCCTGCTACATACTTGCAGCAAGTATTCAATCAACTGCCTTTCTGCAGGCAAGGAGCAGGACAACAACCTGTTGCTGAATTCATGAGCATCTCACCAGCATAAAAACAGATTACTGAAGACAGAGCAACAGGTCAGTGGCTGCTTAAGGCGAGAATATTCAGATTTCCAAGGACTGCCTTTTGCAGCCACACTAAAACGTATCTTGCCTATTAAGATACAGCTTTAACTTTGTCATTCAGTCTTCTCCAGAGAGAAAGGATGCTTAGGGAAGAAAGCTAGGTAAACATTTGGTTATGCTTTCTTGACATACAACACATCTTTCAACAGCCTGTGGCTCAAAGCATCCTGGGCCACAGTTTCATGTTTAATAGCCCTTGGTGAATATTTTTTTCTGTACTAACTGTGCCTGAGTTTTGAACCTACATAAATTGTTGGCACCTCTTTTATGCCAGCAGTAAATCAAAATGAACACCAAGCCTCCACAGACAGCTAGTTTAATAGAGAAACTCAATTTTCTCACAATGACTGGATGCTTTCCTTGCAAAGTGTGATACTAATTGGAATACAGTAATCTTCAGCCTAAGGATTTTGTTTTGGTAGAAATAATGATAAAACAAGTAGAGTCATACGTGCCTTAATAAAAAGTCATCCTACCCTTTCAATATGAAAATGGGATTTGACCCTCGTTAGCTAAATGAGTTTGAGTGAGAAATTGAGCAATAACATTTTTGGACAATTAGTCTCCACTATGTTGCTTCTCTTAGTAGAGGAAATTATTTGCCTTCTACCCCAGCTCCTTTCTGATGCTTCTTGGCATGTGTTACTTTATTGCGAAGGAAGATCCTTCTTACATTCCAGGAATAAGTAAATGCCCTTGTAAAATCAACAAGATTAAGAAGTTTGCCTTAAGGCAGTGATCCCTGCCTTAGCAAAATATGATGCAGACCTGCGTATCAATGCTTCCTTTCACCTATTAAAAACTGGATGAAAATTCTGAATAATAACCCGAAGGTAAATATTTTTTCATATATATTTGTGCAGTATTTCTAGGAGATATGTTTTCCATTTTGGCTTTTGTTTGTCAGTAGAAAAAGAAAGCCTGTTACTGCATAAATCCATGCTTTGTCATCCCAGCAGCCTCAATGGTATCTTACGAGATCACATCTTGAGAGGATGTCTGAGAGAGCAGACCATGGGCAGCTCAGCAGTGCTGCTGTCTCCCAGCGCCTGCTGCAAGAGACATCCTGGAGACATCAGTGTAACTGCTAACACTCTGCAAAAGCAGAGCATACGCTCAAATTTTCTCCCAAAAACAGGTCCTCAGCAAGTAGTTGTCTTTTCTCATCCCCACTGTGTCTGTGTAGAACAGTGTGTGATTAGGCAGGGAGGACACTGATGTAGTACAGCAGCAGCAACCTTTTGGAAGGGAAGCAAAATAACAGCCCTAGCTTCTTGTCCTCTTTTCAGGAGTGCAGTGGTATTTATCCAGGCGTAAGAGCTCTTAGCCTTCTGACAAAATTTCTAATGTAGCTAATTATATTCTCCTTATCTACAAAACTCCCATGCTTCATCTAGCTTGAGTGGAACTTTTCCAACCAAATGTTTTTTCAGTGGAAAACTGCTGTTTGATTGAAAACAAAGCTCTTCTGAGAAAGTGTCAACTTCAACAAAATCTGGAAAACAATTACAACTCCTTGGGTAAGGTTAAAATACCCTGCATTAACCTTTTCAGAACAGTGACTCCATTTTTCATTTTGAAATTACTCCTTCAGATTGTGTTATATTTTAAATTGAGATTAAAGACTGGGGTCTAAAATGAAATTGTTTTGAAAATGTCACTTAAAGTTATTTGATTTTATTCTGCTTCAGAAGCAAAACAAATCCTGAAATCTTGAAATTTCCCGTGAAAGCGACATTTTGTATACTTTCCAACTTTGCTAATTTGCTTTTGGTTCCATGCTGTGGTGCATTGCTACTGTCCTCATTATGGACATTGATGCATATTCTCCACATGAGATTTGTATTTCACTCATGGTGACTGTACCTGGGTCCCATAAAGAACCAAGTTTTTCTTTATCCCATTGCCATGAAGTCTTATGTTGACCTTCTGTATTAACACGTGTAAGAGCTCTGATCTCTTGCTCTTACAAGTGAATTGCTAATGCCTTCTTTGAAAATTCATATATCACAGCCTGAGCAGTGTGTAACTGAAAGCCAGTCACATATTTCTGCTTTACCTATACTGAAGACAAAGAAATCAACACATTCTGATAAATAATGCTTCTGAAATGTTAACAGCTGGATGTCCTCTGCAGAAAATGTCTGGTTTCTCTATTCAGGTAACACTTCCAAGTATAACTTCAGCTACTGGAGTGAGTACCACATACCAAAGAGAGCAAGACAAAGCATCCAAAACACAAGGATTTACAAGTTACTGAGAACTTCTGGAACTGCATGGGAAAGTAACAGAGAGCACAAAGTTACTTAATCTGCTATTTTAAGAATGTCATTAGTAGATGGTGCTAAACACCCTCATTTGACTTTTGCTTCTGGATGGTCCTTTTGGGTAGTGACAAAGCCCCGGAGTCCCGACTAGCCCCTCGGTGGTGCAGGCACACTCCGGCGCCGTGCCAGTGGGAAACAGCTGTGGGTAAGAACGCCACTCGCCGAACCTGTGAGGTCTCTTCGGGCTCAACAGCTGGGGTCCGAGAGAAGACAAAAGAGTCAAGAGAGGCTGTTGGTTTGAGGCTCCCAAACAAGAATTTTTTGTAAGATCCAGCAAAGGAAGAAGGCCTAACTGCAGGCTTCAGGGACCAAACAGCCCTGAGCACCTCTGTGCACAGGGTTTTAAGGGAGACACAATCGGGGTGGGTACCACTCATGGACCAATAGACAGGGTTCAGGGGCAGAGAAAGGGGAAGGGCTTACCATGAGGGGTCCAATGGGAAAGAGGGGGTGGAGGGAAGAGGTCACATGCCCCAATGGGGCATCAAGGTTTGTAGAAGGTTCTGGGGAGAAGGGAGGGGTTACAGGTAACAGACAGGTAAGGAGGGCAGGGTTACACTGATTGACAAGGAACATCCAGGAGGGCTAGGTGGGGTTTACAATAATTGACAGGGAGAGTAGGAGGGGTATATTCTGGGGAGCAAACTAACACATTACAACTAGAGGGGAGAATGGGAACATACCAACTTTTGTAACAATTTGAACTTTGGGGGGAAAATGAAAAAGAACACAATACAACAGTTAGAGACAAATGGAGCAGGTTAGTGTCAACACAGTGGTCTTTTGGTGACAATTCAGGCTGAACTTCAGGTGACACAACTCCTAATGTTGTCTGCATTACAGTATAAGGAACATGTCTATGTCCTTGGTAGCTCTGAAAACATACCCCATGGATTTTGCTCACTAATTGTCACTGGAAAAAAGCAATCAACATCTGGCCTCAGTCTCATCTAAAATGCCACGGGAAGAACAATGCTGAAGTATTTCATAAAGTCATGATGTTCAGTTCAGTAGGTAATGTTTGCAAACACGTTTCTTTCCTAGATTGTCACCAGCCAAGGAGCTGTCTTTGAATTCTGCTTCAGAATTACATATCCTGCTTTAAACAAATCAGGTCAGTCTACCTCTAATTGCTTCTTGCTTGAATATTTGTTTGTGAGATTTAGGAGCATCACAGTGTCACTAGGAGTGTTATGATCCATCAAAGAAAGTACCCCTAAAGTTGTAGTACATAAACATAGGTGCAAGCATTAGAGACTATTTGCAGGAGACAGATAGAAAACCTAAGTCCTAACTCAGACTTCGTTACTGCCTTATCTGTATAATTTCATGTCAGCTACTGCATTTTGGAACTCTTACGCATCTAGCTGATGCATAAACTTCATCAGCTAGAAATGCTGTGTCTATATTTGTTATCCAACATAGGCAAGCAGCTTTCTAGATGCTTGGAGTTGATGAAAGCTGATGAAGTTTATGCTCTTTGTAACAGGGGTACAAGAACTGCAGTCACCAACACTGGTAAAGAATGCTCTGACCAAGCCTTTTCAGAAAACACCTATTTATCAAAGCAAAATAATTCTTGTGAAAATTATTCTGGTTTGATACATCCTAGTTAAACCACAGGTGTGGTTCTGCTGGAGAGTTAGCTGTGAGGAAAGATCCTATTAGTAATGCAAGTGACCTAGTCGCCCAAGGGCAAAGATGGGATTTCTGACGTTCTTTCATATCCTCGCCTTACTAGCCTCCTACTAGAAATGGAGGTCTCTGTAACTGATATCTTGCAGGGGAATTCTGAAACTAGCTGCTTTTTCAATTTGGTGGTTTGATGCTGCCAGCTTCCCTAAACAAGCAGAAAATATATAATACTGGACTGAGCTTTGCTGTTTGTTTAGAACATGAAAGGATACAAACCCATACCCCACTCAAGGCAATCAGTTTTGCTAGTGAGTCTAATGGATTTCTGAACATTTTCTTTAAAAGAATCTGATTAAACCTTCTTATGGCTCACTTCTAATACAATTTTGTCAGGTGGTCGACCTGGAAACTCTGGTACCAGCCCTTCAGCCTGAACTCAGATAATACTCTAGGAGACTTTGCTAAATTGTTTCAGATAATATGCTCAGCAGTACACAGCCCAAGATTAGGTTGTCTGTGAAACTAATTCATATTAAACAGTTGTTTGAATACTAAATGAAAAAATAATTCTCCCTCTTCCTTCCCCCCTCAGAATCTCTCATACGGTATTGAAATTTCACTTAGGCCAAATCATCTTGGTAATATATGGGGGGGGGAGAGGGATAGTTCTTCCATCTATTTTGCTTTTCATGTGGAAATGTGTAATTACTAATCAAAAATGCACTTGGATAGTAGGAAAGTAGAAAAGATTTCAAGCAGAATTATAAAGTAGCAAATTTCCAGAGGAACTAAAAAATATGCAAGTCATGCCAAAGTATTGATTGCATAATAATGTGATGTCAACAGCACAGAATAATCATGTTTGCAGGTGGGAGCTCTACATACATTATACAGCAAAGGTTTTACTGCTGAAATGGAAATATAAACCGAGCAGTATGTATTTCCAGAAAATAAATTATTATTCACATACTAATACCCATCTTGTACATCATGATAAAGCATTATCATCTCTCTCCTGGACAGACTAATGAAAAAGGAAAAATTTGGTGTTTGGAATTAAATCTGATGTGGATGACATTTAAGGTCATGAAAGGCAATCTTAGTTGTACTGAAATCTTTTAATCTTATTTGCAGATTATTCCATCAGTGGCTCCCTGGAGTTGCAAAAGGATTTTATTCTCATATCTTTATTATTTAATTGAATGTTGAAAGTGTAACATATTGTAAATTGCTCTTAATTTAAAAAAGTACTTTCTTGTCTCAACATCATCACATTTGCAGAGCTACAGGAATACTGACTCAGAAATATACCTGGGCAAATTCAATAGTGGCATACAAAGTGGTTGGATGTAATTAGGTAAGGAAATGACTATAGGGGGTGAAGTGCATAATCATACTTAATTGTGATTCAACAGATGTTCAAAATTACTGTAACTTACACCAATCTGATGTAACAGCCAAATTTGATTCTATATTATATCAGGATGCAGTTCCCATTGAAATCAGCAGGTCCACATAATTTGGGCTATCAGACTACTGACTTCTGTAAGCAGGAATATATTTGGCCCTGTGCAAATGCAGATTACAGGGGCATTGGTGTGCTTTTCCTTATCTTGGTCATCGCTTTCTCTACAGCCTGCTGTTAACCAATGTTCAAGATGTTGCTGTTCTTCACACATCTGAAATGCCTGAACTTCCTAACCTCCAACACCTCTCCAAGGACTAAATTTTGCTTCCAGCAACTGAATTCAATCCAGCTTTCCCAACAGCCTGAGTAGCCAGCCCAAGAACAGTTTCCCTGCTGGACTAACACACTAGCACTGAAGGTCCTGTTTGTTTATGTAGGAGGCCCTCAGAGCTGGTCTTTATCCAACAAGCCTGAAGTTGAGCTCCTGTTTTCCTGGACTGAAACTTCACTCAGCAAAGTTGTATCAACTAAGTGAAAACCTTTTTCTCACCATTTTTTTTCTTACCTCCATTCACCTGGAGGTATGATCCATAGTTCCTGGATTAAGGTGAAGAATGTATCTCTCTCTCAAATTACAGAAAGAACCAACAATGCGAGTTGTTTTATCTTGTATTCTTGATGCAAAAAGGGAAAATCCTACCACAAAGATAACATGAATTTGGACTGTAATCACTCTCCAACACAAACTACTCAGTCTGTGTGTAAAGGCTTTACACATGGATTTGAAGATATTTTTGAAAGACACCAGGGGGTATGGCACAAACTGTCAAACAGTGACAGCAGAATGAGTGATGAGGCTAAGGATGGGCATACTCCACACTTCAATAATCTGCCATGGCATAAGTCCCTTTAAGTAGTTACTTCAGCCACGTGACACCAAGCTTTCCAGCACATCGTCTTTCCTGGTCTGGTCACTTCAGGTAGGAGAAGCCAGGGGAGAAAACACACTGTGCATGTCCAGTGATGTCACACTACCTGAAAGCCAGACAAAGGTGCAGGAGTCTTTGACAATAGGAGCAGCACCTGCAGGGTCCCTCAGTGAGGCCACCTGTCCCTGAGACCATCTTCTTTACCTCTGCAAAGGACCTTAGAACAGTTTTCTCTCACTACCTACTAACACATCTATGTGCTTCTTGTAGGACAACCCAATTCATTTCCTGGACAGTGCAGGGCTATCTCTGGTAGGTATGTTCACAGCAACAATCACAAACCAGTCGTGCATAGGTATTTATAGAGCACCAATCATAGGCAGTGGGACCTAATGAATGATATTAGCATCATGTGTCAAATACAAAATCTTTCTCTGAAAACAGCAGGGTCCAAACAACCCAGCTAATGAAACGGGCAATAAAGAACACGTATGTGGCACCACCTCGCCAATCCTATTTTTGACCACTAAAATAAATTATATGGATTTCAAGAAAATAATGCAATAAGACTACCTGACTTGCCTGCATGTCAATGTCTTGCAGCAAGGCTTAAAAAAGGGGGTTTCTTCCTCAAAAGCAAACCCTTGGCATAAATCAGCTCTTTGGTGACAAACTAAGAGAACAAGCTCTTCCTTTCCTGACAGGAGTGCCTGGCTTCCCAGTATGGCATTGTCCATAGTCACGCAATGTCTGCCTTTGGAGCATGAATTAATGTCCAGTACCTGTGACATAAGAGAGTGTTAGCCTCGTTCCATGATCAGGGACGTGGTGAAGCTTAGCAACCAGACTTGTGTTGCAGTTAAGTGATAATCCTTGTGTTGCAGGCAGGATTTGACACACAGAAGGATGGACCTTCAAGACAGCGTTGTCATCACAACTCCTGCCCCTGTGCACTTCCCCTTTCCCTTTTGGAGTCTCCTCCATAACTAAATCAAACGAAGGTTATTTCAAAGAGAGCAACTTGTGCTGGGTTACACAGAGCTGACACTGCTCTCTCATGGAAGCAGAGACAGGGAAGCAGATAAGAGGAAGCACTAGAGATGTACAGATGCAATGCACCCTTGCCATACAACAGAAAGACATACAAGTAGTTGTGCTGGCACAGGACAGTTGTCTGGCTTACTTGTTACCAGTCTGTGGCATTGACCTGTACCAGGTGCTTTAGGGGAATGTCAGAAACAATACTGATGTTGACTCTAAAATTGCCTGCCCATCACGGAAAATTTTTCTAACCATAAGATACGAATGGTTGGTCTCAACCTTCTGTTTCACCTCCCCTCTGTTTGTGTATGTCTCTGCTCCTCTCTAGTTTAAATGCACACCTAATATACAAACCATTAGTAAAATTCAGAGAAACTGACCTAATGGATTGAATTCATTGTTCTCATTAATTTAATACAGTGTGTCTGAGTCAGGTTCTACATTTGGAAAATGTGCTTGTAACACATTATGCAGGTGCATTTTTTTTTTTTTTTTTGCTTTGAGAGCACACAGAAAAATAAATATATATAAGAAATCTGCCACTATGAGGAAAGGTGGATCTTTCAACCAGAAATATTTCTCTGCACCTGACAGGGAAAACACACAGCACAACTACTGTCATGAATAGATACTGCAATCAGCTGCACAGATTGTTAAGATAATCATTTTGAAAAGAGGAATGCATGGTTGGATGTTACTTTAAAATCAAGCTCTGTGTTCAGGGAGAGAATAGAGGTGTGCAAACACAGTTTTCAGATCTACATGGATATGTCTGTGCAGTTCTGTATGTGACTATGAAATGCACATACCTGGCTCAGTGACCTTAAAGGTCTTTTCAAAGCTAAATGATTCTATGTTTCTATACACACAAATAGGTGCACGTGCACACACACAAGAGCTGGTGCGTTCATTTAGGAAACAGATTCCAAAGAGGGAAGCAAAACTCTTCCTTTATTCTGACAAAGAAGGGTAAGGACAGATTCTGCAGTATCATTCCTGTTAGCAGGGAGAGGCAGGCAGGGTGATTGACTGATCAATGGATTTTGATCCCAGCAATGATAGAGATTTTGCTATAATGGTATAAAATAATGAGTTGGGAGCATTATTGCACTCCTTAGGTAAATCTTTGCAACCCAAAGGTGATGCTTTATAAATTTTATCTGAGTCACTCCCCCTATCACCATCCCACCATGTTATGCTTTCAGTAGTGAAAAAAACCACCAACCAAAACAACAAAACCAGCAAGTTAATACAACTCCCATTTTGATTTACCTTAAATGGAAGGGCTGTCAGGTGACATGAGCAAAGGAGTCAAATGTGCACACTTGAAAATGTATGCTATTTTATGGTCACATTATGAGCACTTTAAAAGTGCTTTTTTTATATATAAAATCTATATGTAACAGATATACAATAATGTGACACTATCAGCTGCTGGAGTTCTTAGAAAGCAAAGCAGAGAAGAATTTTATATTTTTCTTTCATTTCATTAATGGTACATCCAAAGAGAGCAACACTGTCATATCAGAAATTAGCCTTTGTGCCTTGTTTATGCCTAGAAACTTCTCAAACTTGTTTCATTCTACTTTCAAACAGGATCCACAGTTCTGATATACCAAAGTCCTCAGAATCTTGTCCTATTACTCAGAGTCTCAAGCTTTTTTATGAATCTTACCTTGCATAACCCTCCATGTAAAATAAAGGTTGTAACCTTTCATTTGCTAATTTCTGTGAACTCATTTCCAAAACACTACTTTTCTCCACAGTCACACGCTGGCCTCTTCTCTCTCTGTCCACGAAATCTCCCTTCCCATCATCTCTGTTTCACCTTTTTGCCCTTACCACCATTCTCTTACTAAACAAGTGGTTCAGTCTCCTATCTGTTTTATCAAACTCCCCTTTTTCTTCCTTCCCTCCTTAATAGCACTTCTTTACCAAGTATTCATTATAGGCTGCCCTTTTTTTTCCTCTTCCTGATTTCTACACGTCTCTGAATGATTCTAACCCAGGCTACACTATATGAACTAATGCATATGCTCTGAAAAGGAACCATATTCCAGCACGTTGCTTACTTAATTTGTGAAAATTCAGAAGTTATGGAAAAACTTAAACACCGGAAAGTTTTTTCAGAGGTCTCCTGGCCAATAGAGTATCACAAAGAGTCAAACCCAGCAGAAATGCCAGCCCTTTAAAGCCTTCACACATACTTAGAGCTTTCTCCTGTTTCTTCAGTGTGACATAATGGTTTACATTGAAAAGCCAACATACTTATCTTGAGATTTGATGATCTTCCTCAGAGTGGACTTCAGAATTTAAATGTTTCCATGCTCCCTTATCTAACACTTTATTCTTTCTCACATTCCTGTTATTCATATGGGTGTGCAGTCTGAGCGGGCTAGCCAAAATCATTTATGGAAATGTATGCTGCCTAGTTTTCAAAAAGATTGTATTTCAGCTATCCTTATTTCAGATCACAGCACATGGGCTATCATTTAAAACTTGCAAATACTCAGACAAACAGGGACAACTCAGCTAGCTTTGGTAGTAAAGGTGGTATCACTAGCACTAACTGCATTAATGTTACATGCAAACATGGAAACATACAGAATTCTGCAAATTATAAAAGCATTTTCAAAAGCCCTTGCATTTGAAAATATCAGATGTTCTTTCTAAAGGGAAGCTAGAGTGACACAGAGAGAAGCTGTTTCCTAATCAGGTGCTGCCTGTACCCAAGCAGGGTAATCTAATTTACAAGTAGGTGACCTATATAGTTGATTATTTATTCAACTAATCAAATTATATTGTGTCATTTGACGCTAGGATGTACACAGTGCTGACACGATGTTATTTTTTGTCACCAGATAAGGGGAATTGATTCTAATCTGTATTACTTTTGTTAGTCATCAACTCTTACACCTAGACCTGCCAAGGGAAGCATGAATGCATTTTGTGAAGTTCAACAGCATACATATCATTAGGTCATAGCAAAGATATGCATTGTTGAACAAAAAAACCAACCAAACAAACAAATAAACCGGTGTCCATCACTATTTGACCAACCATTCCTATGTATCAGTAGTGTAAGGCTGAAAGCACCCTTCTGCCCCTCTCCCACCGGTCACTGCCACAATGCATTTCCACTTCTTCATTTTTGTCCTTCTGTCATCATCTGATTTTAGGAAGAGACCACCTTGGATGAGATTGCATCTTCTGAGAAACCTTGCCTCCCGCTATCACAAAAAGCACTGAAATCTTAAGAAAACCCTCCATCCACCTATGTGTAGTTATGATGTCCATTTTATAATTAATCTCAGGCCAGATGTCATATTCTGGACAAAAGACTGTCTTTTTTTAAATTTTGATTGACTGATTTCATTCTCTAACAATATGTACTACAAAGGTCAGTGAGCAATTCTGATATACCGGCTAGGGCTGGGGAGCTCGTCAGGAGGGCTCTGTGTCTGTGTGCCCTAATGAGGAGCGGCAACGGAGGCCACAGCAGATCTCGGTATTTCTCCCATCCCTCCCCGCCCTGCGTTGTTGGTTGGGGTTTTTCTCAATGACCCCGCAGATGTTTTCAGTGAAGAGGAGGAGCAGAGAGGGGGGGTGCTAAGGACTTAGTGGGAAGGAGAAAAGTTTTTAAAATCCGTGATTATGAGCCGCTCGTGGAGCAAACGGAGCCTCCTCCGTGGAGTGTTAGGGAGAACGATGACAGCAATTGTTGCCGCTGTCGCTCTCATGGGTGGGGGGCTCTGTCCCCGATCCGCACGGAGGAGGGAGCCGGGAACGGCAGGAGCCTGGCCGCGACTCCCACTGTTGAAGCCGCCGGCTGTCACGGCTGCCACCTCCGCGACCCTCCCTGGGCCACAGCCGTGGGTGGAAACTCCCGGTGGGAACCTTCCCCCGGGGAAAGCCCCGCGGGGGAGCGGCGGCCCCGCGGCTGCCGGGGCCGAGGCTGCTGGCGAGAGCACGGGACGACAGGGAGCAATCTGCTAGCTCTGGAGAAGCTGGCGGCGGCGCAGCGGGGCGGCGGNGGCCAGAGCGGGCACGGCTCAGCCCGGCTCGCTTCGGGCCCCCGGGCCCTGCCCGGAGCAGCTCCCCGGGCTCGGCCCTGTTACCCACGGCAGGGCAGGTCCGGCCCCGCTCGTCCCTCGGCGCGGCCGCCTCTTGGCGGGATGTGCCCGGCGCTGCCACACCGCCCCGTTCCCCACAAAGGTTCTTGGTGGTAAGGAAAGCGCCTTCTCCCCCGAGCTGTGCTCCCTTGGGGCGCTGGACGGAGTGAATGCAACTTCAGCTGCCGTGGCCGCTTCCATCGCTGTCCTTCCTTCCCTCCCCCCGCCTCCCCTTCTCGCCTGAAAAGAGCAAACTTGCGCTGAAATGGCACCTCGGCTCGTGCGCCAGCCTAACCAGCCCATTAAATATGATCAACGTACCGTTTGCATGGATTGAAACCTTTCCCAGTCCTGATTGCTCCAAAGGGGAATCACGTCCTACCTCCCACCTTCCCAATCTTCATTCTCCCAGTGTACACACGCTTGTAATTACTGGTGATTGTGCTAATGCAACCCTGAGCAAAAGCATGCTGGTACTATGGAGAGGGAAGGCGAAGAAAATACCGTAAATTTAGGGCAATGTACATGTGAATTATGTTTTTTTCTCTTTTCTACACCATCCTATAGATGTTCGTTAAGCATCAACCCAAACATCAGCGGCTCGTTTCCTAGGTTCCTTTTTTTTTTCTCCAGTGGGACTTTTTTTTTTGCTTTACCGGATCACAAGGTGATTTGAAAAGAATTGATGGATGGTTTCGTGGACCAGCAAAAAGGAGAGAAAGTGAGAAGACGACTTGTTAGTCCTGACTCTAGCCAAGGAGAATGCTGCCTGATCCCACTTCTGCCGTGATTGCTTCTTACATAACTCTCTGTATTCACCGCAGACCGCTTCGCTCGGGGACGGAGGGGGGGCACCCCAGTACAATATCACGCCCGGCCTTCTCCACACTTGAATCCCCTCCTTCAGCAGAGCGGGGCTTCGAAGCGTGGTCATTAACTTCGGTGATCATCACTTGGTTTCTTTTGAAGGCGGCTGAACGGTCTTTTTCTCAAGCTAAGAGGGGTTTATTTTATTATTATTTGTTCAGATGACATTCCCTGTTCCGCTCGCCCTCGCCCCCGTGGCGTGCGCGCACACACACACACCCACACACACACACACACCCCGCTTTTCTTTTCATCATCAGCAAATAAAGATTAGGTGGGCAGATTATAGAAAGCGTTTTCAGTCCTGTGCTGATCTTTATTCCAGAGCCTTTGTGATGATATTGATGATGATGATGGTCAAGTGGACAGTTTGATTTTTGTGTTTGGAGCTAGTTATAAAGAATCAATATTATATCAAGGGGTAACTTTCGTGATAAAGGACTTTAACCACTCTGGCTATTCATCATAAGTCTGTAGCAAGCAGATAGGTCAAAAGAAATTATATTGCACTAAAGAGTGTGTCTTCTTATCTCTCCTATACCAGGGGAATAAGGGACAAGCCGATCGATACAGTAGCTGCTGTATACTTCTTGCAATTATCAATAGCTGATTTCGTCTTTTGAGGCCTGCATCTATTAATACAAACTAATAATAATCTTCTGAGCATATCTGTAACCAAGGCAATGAAAGTTTTTATACCTGCCGACACTATTTATATAGCTAGAATTAGTGGACAATGTAACATCATTTATTTGTTTGTGCGCCTGCAGTGTGTGTATATATATATATATATATTCATCTCACTTGTGTTTTTCAGAAGCATGCAGATTTTTGCAAAGAGGCTAAGCCCACTAATTTTACATGCATGCTGCATTCCTGCATGCACTTCCTGGAGTTTGTACTGGCAGGCATGTTGCAATACAAATACAGGGGCTTAATATATATAGCACCTATGCATCTATATGTGTGAATGACATGTATGTATGAGCTTTAATGTGTTGTCTTTATACTGTCCCCACAACGATGTGTATTACAAATGTTCCACAAAATTCTTGGTTAAATTATCAGCTGTTAGGTTAAGAACGGAAGTAGATGGTAATTGGAGTTTGCTACATGTGAACATAAGCTTTTGTGTATATGAATCAATGTTTATTTAGACCCAAGGGTGTATTAAAGACCCAAGTATTCAATAAAAGGCAAAGTAACTTAAATGTTTAAGGCAAAATGTTTAGGCATAGATGTGCTGTAGACTGGTTCTATGAATCGCGTGGTGGGGCTAGTTGCTTTCTACAAAAAAAAATGTAATAGAAAAGAAACATCTTTATAATTGACATTTGACATGCTGTTTGGGTTAGGCTGTGGTAGACCAAGCACAGATTTCCCTCTGATGGAAACATTTATCATCATGATTGCTGCAGAGTGGCAGGTGGTGTTATCAATTACCTCTTCTTACCAATAATAATATTAGTATGGTAATATCTTTGCTCACGTGAAAACGAATTACTGGTCAGTTGTTGCATCTTTAAACAGAAAAAAATCGTGCTGGATTTAACCCCAGGGTCCTCAAACAAAAGTTGTGGTGCGGAAAGGAGGTGGGAAGACGATGCTTCAGCCTGCCAGGAAGAGTAGGAGATGACAGAAAATAAAGCCCAAATAATTGCATGCCCCTTCGAATAAAGTTGCTGAGCAAAATAATAACTTTAAAAGACAGTAGATGGATTGCACAAAACGTCAGATCCATCTTATCCACACGTTGGTAACTCTGATGGGTTTAAGAACAGCAACCTTGTATAAAGCATAAGTATAGACAGAACTACTTATATACTGTTTGTAGAGTCAATCTTGTAGATAAGCTTTCCGATGGTTTTTATGAACTCCGAATAAAAAAAATTAAAGTAAACATATAACTAGGCATTAATGTAAAAAATAATGTACTGGTTGGTAAATGACATTATTAGGCAGACAGAATAATAACGTATCACTTCTGACAATGAAAGCAACATCGCAAAAGAAGAAGACAATTAACAAATTAGATTTAATTACGGAGGGAAAAAAACACTTTTGTTTCCCACCTCTAGTAAAGAATTTTGGTGGGCCCACCAGTCACGGCGACGGGGAAGCGAGCGGGAGCGGTTTGAGCCGGAACACGCGTGACTGCCTCGCAGCCGCGCTCCCCGCTCGCCTGCGCGCCCCTACCTGTGTGGGTGCGCAGAGATTTACGCGGCTAAGCGATCCCATCCCCTCCCCCCCGCCCCCCGAACTGCAGTGGCCGTGTTTTTTCGCAGCCCAACTTCAGCGGCCGCATCATTTCTTTTTTTTTTTTTTTTCCGCCCTCGACTCAATAAGATTAATTAAAAGGTCCGTGGAAAACTTTGCGGCGTAATGGGGAGCGAGGGAGGAGGAAGGGGCAGCAGGAGACGCGTATTACTTCACAACTTTTCACTCGCCTCCCGAGCCCGCTACGCTGACAGGGTTTTCCACTCAGGTCGTGT
>VZSE01003219.1:0-20482 GCA_013398275.1 Promerops cafer | reverse complement strand
TGCCCGGTGCATGTCCGCGGAGCCGCTCGGAGCAGCCCCGGAGCCGGGCCGGCCGCTCCTCCCCGTCCGGCTGGAATGAACCTGGCGGCCCGAGATCCCCGATCGGCGTGTGGCGGTGCCGGTAGCGGCGGGGGGTCGCGGCTCTTTGGGTCGGGGCGGTTCGCGGCGTGTTTGGGGCGCGGTGTCACGGCCCGGTCCGGCCGTGCCCGAGGCCGGGACCGCTCCGCCGGCAGCGATGTTTCCTCCCACGGCGCTGCCGTTCCGCCGGTGCTGACTCGCCCTCCCAGCGCTGCTCGGAGGAGCCGGGGGACGTTTCCCGGGTGCCGCGGCCGAGCTCCGCTGCTCGCTGGAGAAGTTCCCTCGGGGTTCGCTTCTCCGTGTCCCCGCCGGGCGCTGCTCCCAGCACGGGCCCCTTTGGGGCTGCCCCTTCGGGCTGTGGTGCCGGGGAGGTGTCGGTGCCTTTGGAGGTGGTGTGGGCCCCCCGCCTGGTCTGGGGGCGAGGCCGGGGCGTGCGGCCCTCGAAGCTGGTGTTTAAACCAGAAGTTCTTGATTCTTGTGCTGTGTGGTGACCTCTGCAGAGATGCTGTGACTTGCTGTCACCCTGCTGTGTCGGGAAAAGTTTTCCGAGTGTCCCTGTTAGATGTTGGAGGTGCTGTCGGGGCTTTCAGAGTTGTTTGTCCCGCAGTGTTTTGCTGGTCATTCAGTAGGAGGTGCAGCTCCCAGCGGGTCAGGCTCAGTCAGGACTCACAGCCCCTGCTGTGGCTTGGGAGGATCAGGAGCAGCCCAGACAATGTTGCTGTGATGCTTTTCTCCTTGAGAGCAAAGTTCCCTCACTTTTGGTAGGGAATTAGAGGCCATGAGAGCCACAGTATCAGTTCCCTAGAGCCGGGATTTTGGCTCTGTTCATGTGGAAGTTGGAGAAGCTCCCTGCGCTGGGGGTGGTGGCAGGGAAGGAAGGGCACTGTGTGGTGGATAACTCACATGGAACTGGTGCTGTGCACACTCGGGTTGTGCTGCTGCCTGTCGTTGGTCCCTTTATCTGCCTCAGAGCAGAGTCACTCCCTGGAGCAGAGGGTGGTGGCACTGCCGGGACTCAGCACTGGCAGCAGGTGTGACACCGGGGTGGGGAGGGATGTACCCACCTGACTTTGCTGATGCTGTGCTGCACTTTGTCCACGGGTTCTCAGCTTAATACACAAAGCAGCAACATCAGCAATCCCAGAGTGGAGTATCCATCCCCAGAAATGCCATTAAATGTCTCTTATTTGGTTCTGTGGCTCTGGTGTGCTCTGGTGTGGTGCTGTTTGTAAGTGACACTTGCACAGCTGGACAAGCTGAGATTGTTCAAATCTGGAGCTGGAGTGAGCAGGGGGGGTCTGTGGGCTGGTGAAGCCCCTGTGGAGCACAGACAAAGCACTGCAAACTTCCCTGCACTGGAGTTAAACTTCCCAGACCTCTTGGGCCAGGCTGAACTTCCTGGTGCCTGTTGGAGCAGGTCCTGCTTTGGGCACCTCTCCAGGAGCTGACCAGCAGTGATGCTCTTCCACCTCAAACACCACTAAAGGTAACTTCCCTGCTCTTTTTCTTCCCAGTGAAACGTGATGTCCAGGAAAATGATGAGGAGGCGGTGCAAGTCAAAGAGCAGAGCATCCTGGAGCTGGGGTCACTGCTGGCCAAGACTGGGCAGGCAGAAGGTGAGCCTGAAATCAGGAATTGAGGTAACAGGCAGGGGATCCTGCAGCCAATGGGTTTCGTCTCCTTACTTAGTGGGATAGCTGGAAAAACAGCTTTTGGCAGGAGCTGTTCTCTCAGAGACAAGACAGAAACTCAAAACCAAATAAAGAACATAAATATTAATCTGGTGTTGCTCAGCCCAGTGTCCCAAACAATGCACAGTTCAGTCTGTGGCCCTTTGACTTGGGGCTGTTTCAGTATGAGTGACTAAAGTTTTGCTGAGTTGTTATGTTTGAGATGAGAGGTGTCTCCTGGTTGGTGTCAAATAGGAAAGTTTGTCCCATAAAATAGTTCCTCACCAGCAGCTCCTCTCACAATCAATTGATTTGTCTGCTGGCCATTACATCAGCAGCCCCTACCCAGCTCTGCATGGGACAGTCCCTCTGTTGGGAGTGTGTGAGGGGACAGGGATGGAGTTGAGTTCTCTGTTCAGGGATGATTTTGAGTCTGTTCCTGTCTCCTGTTTCCTGGAGAGCTCAGCAGAGGTTGTTTTGCACTCAGCAGTTTAGGGCTGTGCTGTGCCTTTCCCCTGGAGCATTTCAGGACACTCTGTGCCCATAGCCAGGGTGTTCTGTGGTTGGGCTGCAGCCCTGGCCAGTGGAAAATGTTTGCTTGCAAGTCTGGCACGGGCTGGGGAAAGCAGCCAGCAGAAGGTTCAGTCACACTGGAGGTGTTGGGGCACCAGGCCTAACTTTGGAGCAGCTCATGGAAAGCTCCATGAGGGCTCAGCTGTGGGCCCAGGTCACAGTTTGTATCTATTGTGAAATGTCCCTTGGTGTCCCCCTGGGCTTGGGAAACTCCTGCTGGGCTGGGCCATTTCAGGGCTCTGCCCACATCACACGGGCTGGAATGAGCATTCCAGCCCCTGATCCCACTGGATTGCAGCTGGACAGGGCTGGGGACAGCAGGTGACTGGCCCTGAGAGAGTGCTGGGAACAAAGCTGCTGTTCTTGTCACCTCATTCAGGTGTCCACCTCTGATTCCTGCTGGGTGCTGCTTTTAGGGTCGCTGGGGAAAAACAAACCCTTCCAGCTCAGGATTCTCCTGCTCCTGCAGGACAGAGGAAGCTGCTGTGCAAGTGCCCCTTTCCTGGCTGAAGTCAGGGAGCTCAGTGTGGGTGTCTGTGCTGTGCCAGTGCCCTTTGCACTCTGGTGTTTGCTCACCAGAGATCACCAAACATGGCTGGGCCCTGCAGCAGGGGAGATGGGTGTGTTTGGGTAAAAAGGGGGAAACCAGAGTCTCTTCAGGTCAGTGTGGATGTGCTGCTGGTGAGCAGAACTGAGGGCAGAGTTCTTGTGGCCTCCTCACCTCTGCAGAGCTTGGGGCAGTGTTGAGTTTAAGCTGAAGTTTGGCACAAGGATAAAGAGCTCCAGGGTTTTCCCAGAGGGTGGTAATTGATAGATTTCTTTTCCTTCAAGGGGAAGGCTGAGGAATTGAAAATAACACAACCCTCAGGGTTGTGAGGGGGCAAACGTGGAATGTATTTGTGATCTATTAAAGGTACCACTAAACTGCAGAGTGAGTGTGTTCTGGAGGGAAGAAACTGGACTTAGTGCCATTCAGAAGCCAGTGGTGTGTGTGCAGCTCAGAGGGAGATCAGCAGGATCTGGAGATGTTTTCTGGAGTTGTGGAACTGGGGCTGAAGGAAAGGGTACCCTGGCTTAGGGTGGTGCTGGAGCTGTGGGAAGGGCTCTGTCCCTTTTCCTCCTGTCCTGGGTAGGAGTGACAAGTCAGGTACAGCTGCTCTCAGAGACCCCAGTGCTGGGCAGACACTGGGATTTCATCCTGTGACTTTCACTGCACAGAGTTTGGTTTTAGCCAGTGGAACTTCTTGGACAGGTTTGAGGGGTTCCAGTGCCCAAAGAGGTGCTGGCTGCACTGTCCCTGGAAGTGGATATGGGAAGGAATTGTTCCCTGGGAGGGTGGGCAGGCCCTGGCACAGGTGCCCAGAGCAGCTGGGGCTGCCCCTGGATCCCTGGCAGTGCCCAAGGCCAGGCTGGACAGGGCTTGGAGCAGCCTGGGACAGTGGAAGGTGTCCCTGCCATGGCAGGGGTGGCACTGGGTGGGCTTTGAGGTCCCTTCCAACCCAAACCATTCTGGGATTCTGTGACTCTACTGAACTGCAGCATTTGTTTACAAAAATAACAGTGACCCCCTTCAATCCTTAATCTTTATCAACCAGATAAACTTGTAGATTGATTATTTTTCTTTATGACAGTTCCAGATTTTTATAGCATTTCACAGAACTATAGGGTTGGAATAACTTGGGTTGGGAATTTGGATAGGTGGAGTGTTAGCTGGTGGAAGCACTTCCCTAAGGATGAGCTGCAGGCTTCATTTCCCAGAGCTGCTGCTCATCACTCCTGCAGAGCTGTCAATCCCACCCCTTTACCATGCATTGCATTTTCTTTAGAAAAATAAAATCCTAAAAATAGTTGATGGTTACATTGGTAGGAGAGAGAAATTTCTGTGGGAACTTTGAGCCTGCATGGCTGAATGTGGAGTTTGCAGAATGCACAGCTGCATTCCAGCTGTTGATTTGGGATCTGCTTTCTGGGGGGTTCTGGGGCAGCTCTGGACCATCAGTGGGATGATAAACAGTGCAGTGTGTTCCACTGGAGTTTTCCTTCTTTGTTCTGAAGTTCCTGTGGGAAAGAATGTGTTGGGCACTGATTGCACTGGTGCTGAGGAGCTGGTGGAGCACAGGGATGCACAGGAGGAGGGTTCCTGGTAGTGCTTGAGAGCTGATGGATCTTGGAGAGCTTCAGTAAGGCAGATCCAGAGCCTGCCTTTCCCAGCTCCCGAGATGCTGGCGAGGAGCTCTGTGCACAGCTGAGGGCTTGGAAGGATCTGTTGGATTGTCTGTGGTTGGTTGTTTGCTGTGTATGAGACCAAAGCATTTGCCTTGGATTAAAGTAATTGGGATTTGCATGCAGGAGTTGTACTGGAGATTAAATGCACCCCAGAACAGGATGGTGTGGAAGTCATGGAGCAGCAGGTTCTTTGAGGAGTAAAGACTGCCTGCAGGTTGCAGTCTGAGATGTTGAAATAGCTGCACCTTAAGTGTAAAAAAAGCTGCCTGTTTATGCTCTGGCAGAGAGAAAATCAAACTTTTATGGAAGCAGGTGTGGCAGAGCAGCCTGTGGTGTTCTTGTACTGAGTCCAGGTGGTTTGCTGGGGTCAGGATCTCCTGCACTGCAGTTTGGGAAATAAAGCTGAGGATCACACTCAAGTTAAGTTCTGTTTGTTCTGAATCTGCACTTTGAGATGTTTGGAAACCTTCCAGTGCCTTAAGGGGCTCCGGGAGCTGGAGAGGGGCTTGGACAGGACACAGGGAATGGCTTCCCACTGCCAGAGGGCAGGGATGGATGGGATATTGGGAAGAATTCCCTGGGAGGGTGGGCAGGCCCTGGCACAGGGTGCCCAGAGCAGCTGGGGCTGCCCCTGGATCCCTGGCAGTGCCCAAGGCCAGGCTGGACGGGGCTTGGAGCACCCTGGGACAGTGGGAGGTGTCCCTGCCATGGCAGGGGTGGCACTGGGTGGGCTTTGAGGTCCCTCCCAACCCAAACCATCTTGGGATTCTATGGTCACTGTGAGTGATTGGAAAAAAGTGAGTTCTGCATGTTAAGAGTGTGATAAATGAGGTATATCAGGCTTGATTAAACTTGAAGTAAATAGGTTAAAAAAGTAAAAAAATGTGAAGAATCATTTTTAGGTATTAATAAGATGTTGTTATAACAATTAGCATTAGCATTCTTTAGCATTACTGCTAAATGAAATACAGAAGAACCCTTGTTTACATTTGTTTTTATTGGAATCCTTCCAAACTGAAATTCCCCTGATACTCCTCCATATACTAATTGAAATAAAATTAGACTAATCTCTTATTTTAGTTTTGATTCAGTACCAGTTTGGTGTAGAAGATTTCTGAATTAGTCATTACCAGCTTTGTTTTGATTTTTCTTTTCTGTGCCATCTTGTAAACACAGTAGTGTGAGATCCACCTGATATTTGGGTGACACTTGGAAATCTGGGGCAGAGAGCTGTGATTTCAGTGTGCTGATGAGTCAGCACTGAGCCCTGCCCCTCTGCAGGATCATCCTCCCAAACTGGGAGCAGCCCTGGCTGGGACCTCCCCAAAGCCACGTGCTGTTTGTTGTAGGAGACTTTTCACTCCTGCTCTGCAGTTCCTTGAGGTCCAACATTCCTGAGTGGCTCTGAGTGCTGGAGCTGCTGTGCTGTGACTGCCACATTCCTCTGCTCCCTGGGAATGACACTTCAGTGCTTCTCCAGAAAAAAAGACTTTTCCTTTTTCCACCTCTTATAAAGACAGGTTTTATAACTGTGAATTAATGAGCAGACTTAGAAGCAGAAGTGTAGTTAAGTGAGGTCAGAGCTGACCAGATAAAGGTGGAGTTGGAGTGTTAAGGAATGTGATTTTCCAGTGGTGGAGCACAAGGTGGATCCAACATCCTGGGTTTGGCTAGGTGGGGCTGATTAAAGCATGAAACTGTGAGTTAATAAAAACACACCTAAATTAATAAACTCCATCCCTCTTTTTATAGAAAAATCTCAAAGCATTTAGCAGATCCTTACATTTGAAAACATGCCTGAGGCAGTTGCAGCTGGTGGTGACTGGGGAGCTGCAGTGACAGGCAGTGCTGTGGTGAGGCTGGAGCCCCCAGTCCCCTGTGCAGTCCCTTGTTTGCTTCAGGGCTGCCCTGCAGCTTCATTTGTTGCTCTGTTCTGTGGATGATGCTGGAAAACCACCTGGGAAATGTTTGATGTGACAAACCCTGCTGGTACATGTGATGTGAGGCTGCTCCAGCTCGGTGCAGCTCTTGGCTGGGGGGTTGTATTTCATGTTTTGGGGTTTTTGCAGAGCTGGGAGGACTCCTGAAGTACGTCAGGCCCTTCTTGAACTCCATCAGCAAAGCCAAGGCCGCGCGCCTCGTCCGGTCCCTGCTCGACCTCTTCCTGGACATGGAGGCAGCGACAGGACAGGAGGTGAGGCTGCAGTTCCAGCACCAGGCTGTTCCTCAAAAGCCTGCAACACCATTATCTGACCTAGTTTGCTTCTCACTGAAGAATTATTCATGTCAGGAAGCAGACTTTGGATGCATTTGGATGTATTTTATAAATAAAACATCAGATAATTGAATTCATAACCATGTTTTTCTGCGAGCCTCTCCCTGCTGCAGGTTAGGAGTGACTCCCACCATGGGCATTTGTCTTAGATTCTTGTTGCTTCCTCAAGTTGTGCCAGGGGAGGTTTAGATTGGATATTAGGGAAAATTCCTGTACTGAATGGGTTGTCCAGCCCTGGCAGAGCTGCCCAGGGCAGTGGTGGAGTCCCTGGCCCTGGAAGGATTTAAAGCTGTGATGTGGCACGTGGGGACAGGATCTTAGAGGGCTTTTCCAACCTCAGTGATTGTAGGTGCAGCATTGGGAGTATTTTGTAGTGTGATCAGTGTTGGGAATGTGTTCCCAGGGAGCTTGGAGCAGGAATGGTGGGGGTGGTGTGGGATGGCCCAGAACTGCAGGAGCCACTGCTCGGGGGCTGTCCAGGAGCTGGTTGGGATTGCACGTGGACACACCTGTGATGGGTGTTTTACTGCACAGAGACACAGAAGTTACTCCTGAAGCAGGAGTGGAAAGGGTTTTGCAGCTACCAGGTGTCAACTGCTGCAGTGGATGAGCTCCCCCACCAGAAAACCTGACAGTCTGAGATAGTGCCCAGCTAGGATTCACTCCATTCTCATCAGCTCCATAGGATACAGTTGTCTTAGCTTTTCTTTCTTTCTTTCCCCAGTTGTTGGGTTTTTGGGAGCAGGATAAGGACAGGAGCAAGGTGGGAGTGCTTCCAGGCTGTGCTGTCCTGCCCTGCAGAGGGTTGTGCTGGCACAGGAAGGGTCTGAGCAGCAGGTTAGGGACAAAACCTGTACTCCAGCAATGGCAGATTGCAGGCCAGAGAGGTTCTGCCATGCTGAGGGGCAGGTGACATTCTCATTAGCCAAATTAGCACAAAATTAGCCAAAATAGAACTGTCATCCTCTAGTGCAGGTAAGCCAGCCAATGTCCCTTGTTTGCTGTTCAGTCCTTGTGGCTTGTGGGTGATGAATGGTGACAGAATGTTCTCCCCCTCTTCCTGTAACAGATGAGGTCAGGGGAAATGGGGTGGGATGTTCAGGTGAGAAGGGAGAACTCCTGAAAGTGTCAGCAGAAAATGAGCAGCTACAGGCTTTTCTCAGGGTAATTCGGTGTAAAGGACAATATTCAAATGCAGTTGCAGAGGAGGAACAGGTTGGAGTAATGGTGATGGAAATAATAAAAAGTCAGTCAAAATAGTCACTTTAGAGCATATTCTGAAGCCAAACCCAAAACCTTAAGGAAAGATGACATCAACCTGTGAAGTCCTTGATGCAGCAATCTCAAATCCTTCCAGAAATGTTCTGAGGATTGGCTGCTTCCTCAGAGTAGCTCACATCCAGAACGCTCCCAGGAGCCCAGTAAAGCAGTGAAATTGGAGATTTCTCCAGCTCCTAATGCTCCAGCTATCACCCTGTAATAAATTGAAACTTCATAATGGCTTTTCATAAAATGTTCACATTTAATAAGCAGTGAGAAGCAGCTGACAAGGCCTGCAGTGTTGAGCTGCAGTCCAGAGGTTTTGGGCAGAGGCTTTCCTCAGCCTGGCACCACAGGGTGACTTACTGTGTATTATTGGCCAGATAAGATACAATAATATCTAAGTGAGATGGAGCAGTTCTGCTTTATCCATGAAGGGAGTGTCTGCCTGAAAAATACAGGAAGATTCTGAGTTTCTTTGCTGTGCTTTGAAATGATGGATGAGGCCCCCAAAGCAGAGCCCAGCACCTCTGCTGCTTTATACAGATTACATGATCTATCTAGGCCCTAAAGCACATGAAATTTATTTTTCTCTATTGAAAATACACCATGACTGTGGGTTTAAACTCTGGGAAAGCGTTAGTGCCTACCCCAAATGTCTCTGACATTTCTGGTGTTGTTGGGAGGCATTTGGGGTGGGCACTGACAGAGAAAATGTCTAGAATTGCCTTATTTCTTTCTGCTCCCTTTAAGGTTGACCTGTGTTTAGAGTGTATTGAATGGGCCAAATCAGAGAAGAGGACTTTCCTACGCCAGGCTCTGGAGGTAGGTCCCAGATCCCAAACACGTGGTGCAGCATCATCCCCTTGTCACATTTAATACCTGCAAAAGTAGAGCCCTTGTGTGCTGTTCAGATCTTTGTGTGTCAGGGATGGGCATTAATTACACTGAAATTCTCCTTAAAAATGCAGGCTTTGTGACAAATACAGATTAATGTAGTGAAGTCTGTGCAGAGAAGAATACAAAGCTTCATTTTACAAAACAAATCTGTTCTGGCTTTCCTCACAGCAGTTCCTTTTCTGTTCTCCAGGCGAGGCTGGTCTCTCTCTACTTCGACACCAAGAGGTACCAAGAAGCTCTGCAGCTAGGTGAGGCTCCCACTAGGTGGTGGTAAATCTTTGCTTTTCATTTACTCCTGACAAGCAAGGCCATCACCTGTGTCATGTTCCTTGAGAAGTTCTGCAGGATTTGGTCTTAATTTCTCAGTGCTGGTCCAGTTCTGCCACCTTTTGCTGTAGCTGGGTGATAACAGCTCTTAGAGGTGTCTTTGTTCCTGTTTCACCATCCATACCCATCTCACCTGGGCCTGAGGCCAGTTTGGATGGGGCTTGGAGCAGCCTGGGAGGTGTCCCTGCCCATTTGAGAGTGGAATGAGATGAGCTGTAAGGCCCCTTCCAACCCAAACCACTCTGGGATTCTGTGATTTGTTCACTTTGGGAGCTGTATCCAGCTGAAGGCCACGGGTTTGGCTCCTGCTGGAACATGCTGGAATACTCTGCTGTGGCCACAGAGGCTGAAGGGAGAAAAGAGCTTTTTTCCAGTTTGCTCAAAACCAGCCCCAGTAAAACCAGGAAATGGCAAAACCTCAGTGGGTGTCATTAGCCAAGGTCTTAGGGAGGCTTTGAGAATTTGCCCCTGCACCACCAGAGGGATGGTAATGAACCAGTGACCACCTGCTCTGCCCCAGAGCAGAGTAAAGCAGGACCTCTTACAGCTCTCCTGGTGCTTTTAAAATGCTCATTTTGCAAATGACTGCAGTACTGTGAGGCTTAGGCTGTAATTGAGATTGAAGGTTTAAGTGAGATTTAAGCTGTCAGTGAGGTTTAAGCTGTCTGAGGGGTGTTTGCACAGCCTGCTCTGCCAGGGCTGAGGGGCAACTGCATGGACACAGCCTGAACTGCTCACCTGGGACCCAGAACTTCTTAACCTGTGTGGTGGCACGAGCCTGTGTCATGTCCAGAGTCAGCTGGGTGACATGTACCTCATCAGCATGCTGAGTTCATGGAATTCAGTATGGAATTAGAACTCGTTTGCATAGGGATAGGTAATGAACTCAGGTTTAAACTGATCAGAGGCCACACCCCAAAGCTGTGCCTAATTAATTTAATCCCTTGGCTGGTGTGGGACAGCTTGGGGAGTTGGGAAGGTCTGTACCTCCAGGGCAGGCTCTGATGCTCTGTGAGGATGTCAGTGTTGTGCACAGCATTCCTGTGTGGCTGAGGAGGTGGTTGTGTCCGTGGTGTGGGGAGTAGGTGCAAGCAGAGTCTCTCAGGGATGTTTCCAGGGAGGATCCATTTGTTTGTGCCCAGTTATGCAGTTTCAGCTCTGGTTATCAGCTCCTGAGCACAACAAGGGAGAAGGAGGTTTTTATCTGCTCGCCCTAAGTCACCTCTTCAGTGGGGGAAAGAAGGGGAGGAGTTCCCTGCAGGACTGGCTCCTCTGTCCTCACAAGGCCGTGATGTGGCAGCTTGTCTTGCCATTTCTTAGGCTGTCCCTTCCTGCCTCCTAAATCTGACCTGTAGCTGTCCCGTGTAAATCATTCCTTCCTCATCCCGTGTCCTCAGGAGTTGCTTGAGAGTGCTTTGGGATGCAGAGGGGGCAGTTCTGCAGGAGCTTCCTGTGGGAGAGGGAAATCACCTGGGAACGGGTGCAGGAGTGGCCGTCCCAGCTGCCCAGTCCCTCCAGGACACTCTGCTGCCCACACAGCACCTCTGACACAAAACTGCTTCATCCTCCCGCCGTGGACCCGCCCTGTCCCGCCACTGTTGCCTCTGCCTTGCTGCTTCTTGGAAGAGCAGGCTGTGGGAGCCTCGCCTGCCTCCCTCAGAGGCCTGACTGCTGGGGGAGGACGGGTGGCCCCGGGAGAGCCTTGGTTTGTGTGGATGCTGGTGGAGAGCAGGTCACACTTCTGTCCTTGCCCTCCGCCAGGCTCCCAGCTGCTTCGGGAGTTGAAGAAGATGGATGACAAGGCACTGCTGGTGGAAGTGCAGCTCTTGGAGAGCAAGACTTACCACGCCCTGAGCAATCTGCCAAAAGCAAGAGCAGCCTTAACCTCGGCCCGTACCACGGCCAATGCCATCTACTGTCCCCCCAAGCTGCAGGCAGCGCTGGACATGCAGTCAGGTGAGGCCTCCGGGACAAGGACAAAGCCCAGGACTCGTCCTGACACATCAGTTGTCTGATACTTGCTTTTTCTGAGGGAATTTTGGAAAGTGGTGCTTGGGGGGGCCTCAGGATACCACCAGCTCTGCCTTGGGTGCCATCAGCTGCAGTGACATTGTTCCTGACACTGGTATTTTCAGCCCGTTTTTGAAAGCTGCCAGTGGTGGAGGGTCCATGAGCTCCCCAGGCACTGCAGTTCCAGCCTCACTCTGTGTTCCTGACCCATTACACGTTGTTCTGACCCAGTTTGCAGGCACTTACCTGAAGTGCCCCAAACTTGCTGTCTAAAAATGTCGTTGTAAGAGAGGGTGTGGATTTTCTTCTGATAGAGCTGAGGAAAGCTTTCTCTTCACTGAAGTCACAGATAAAGCACTGAACAACCAAATTGTGCTGTCCTCTCCCAGTCGTGCTCAGAATTAACCTGTTTGTGCCTCTCCCAGGTATTATCCATGCAGCAGAAGAGAAGGACTGGAAAACAGCCTATTCATATTTTTACGAGGCATTTGAGGGCAATGATTCAATTGACAACCCCAAAGCCATCACTGCTCTGAAATACATGTTGCTGTGCAAAATCATGCTCAACAGGTAGGTGGCAGATGGTTCTGGGAAGAACTCTCCCTGCATTGCCAGGGGAAGGGCTTTTTGTTTATGGCACTCTGAACTGATGGGCTCAAGCAGTGTCTTTATCAGCTGATCAGTGCTCCTGATGTGGTATTTGGGTTGAAGTACTTTGCTGTCATTTGGGGGTTTTTGAGGTGCTCTGGGGTTTAAGCTGACCATGTTCCTGTATAAATGCTCTGCTCCCTTCCCTCTGTCTGCAGCCCAGAAGATGTGCAAGCATTAGTGAGTGGGAAGCTTGCTCTGCGGTATGCAGGAAGACAGGTACAGAAACTTCACCCTTTCTATCTTCCTCTTACCTTTCTCAGTGCTGGCTTATTCTTTTCTGTTCTGTCAAGCACTTTGCTCTTTTCATACCAAAATACCCATCACTCCTGAGGGTCCTGAACGAGATCCAGAATTGATTAAATTACCATAAGGCATTGCCAGAAGTCAGTTGCCTTCAAAGGGGTTTACAGTGATCTTCACAACCAGAGAATTTGGGCTGCTCCCTTAATTTTCCCTGTCTTTCTCCTTCCTGCTTTTCTTCATCAGCTACAAACTGCCTGATGCCATCAGGTCCTTGTGTCCCTGCTCTCACCAGCTGCTGCAGTGTTTAAATCTCAGTTACTGTTTTTACTTCATTGTAGCCAGTGCTGAGAATGCACTCTGGCAGTGCAGCTCAGCAGGTGGAGGCCTGGATGGCTGCGAGGTGGGAGCCAGGCTGTCAGGGAGGTGTTAAATCCACTGCTTATTCTGCCATGTGAACGTGCCAGGCTGGGAAGGCCACCCCCAATTTAAACTCAGAGCTGCTTGTAGAAGGTGCAGGGCCACACTCCAGGCGTGCCAGGGGCTGAGCCAGGCTGGGATCCTGCTGCCCTCAGGGGCTGTGCTCAGCCTGGGCTTTGCTGTGACGCAGGAGCTGCTGCTCCCCTGCCCACGGGGGATTGGGAATTAGCAGAGCTCAGTGAGCAAACGTGCCTGGAAAGGTCTGACGTGGGGATATCCCTCCTGCATCAGGAAGGGCAGCCCCAATCCTGCCTGATCCCTTTGCCCTGAGTGGCAGCTGGAGGCTCCTCTCCAGAGCAGGGGATCCTGGCTGTTCCCACACCTGGCTGTCCTTGTCCTGTCCCCCCCCACTGGGGCTCTGTTCTGCTGTTCCCTGCTGGGATTGCCACTGTTGGGTGTAAATGGGCTTGTTTGGGGATGAGGCTTTTGCTTCATTTCAGCAGTTATGGTGTAGAGAAGACTCATCCCTGGTGCTGTCCGTGGTGGGGTGTCCACAGCTGCTGCCCTGCCCTGTCATTCAGCAGAGAAGTGGCCGTGTTGAAGGGGAGAGGCTCAGCTGGAGGGCCCAAGATGGCTGCGTTCATTAAGCAAGTGCCAAAGTGTGCACTTCCCCTAAAAACAGCATCAAACTCGCTGCCAGCCTGCAGCTGGTGCTGTCAGACCCGGGTTTTGTCCCTCTGGAGATGTTTGGGGTCATGTCCTGCAGCTGCCCAGCTTGCTCTCCCCCCAGCAGCTGTTCTCCCTCTGCCTGTGGCAGTGGCAAGGAGCATTCCTGGTTTGCTGTGTAAGCACGTTCCCACAGTACTGCACAGTTGGCATCCTCACCCTGAGAGGAGAATCCAGAAAAAAATAACCTCCTTTGCTTCTCTTTCCCCACAGACAGAAGCACTAAAATGTGTGGCACAGGCCAGCAAGAACCGGTCACTGGCAGATTTTGAAAAGGTGAGTCAGGGACACAGAAGATGGGGACTGGCTGGGCAAAAACCAGTCAGAAATGCCAGGTTTGGAAAGTTGTAGAAGCTGTTACATCCCACAGCAGGAAACCATGGAAACATTGATAGAAAGCAACAGTGCATCAAGAAATACCCCCCAAAATCAACCGGTTGTGTTTTCAGTGTGTGGGGGGTAAACTTGCTTGAACCCAGGTTTTGTTCCTTTTTTTTCTTTTTTTTTTTTTTTTTGGAGAGCCAACTCAGAAGCAGTTTTCCTTTAGGTGCTGTTCACTGGGATGTGTATCTTCCTAAAATTTCTCCTGGTTTCAGCAGGAATGCTGCAGAGCTCAGGGGGAGGATTGCCATGTCAGGGTCCAATGCTGTTGTGCTCTGCTGCCTGTGAACAGAGACTGGGGCTCGCTGAGCTCCAGCAGGGTGAAGAGAAAAGATGTTGGAAAGGCTGCTGGGCTGTCGTGACTGCTAGGTTAGGGATTGGATTAGCCATGGTACTTGGCTGGGCAGGGGGGGGATCTCATCCTCAGAGGACCCTGAGGAGCTGTTGCTGCTGGAATTATTTCCTCCTGCCGTGTCCCCACAGGCTCTGACAGACTATAAGGTGGAGCTCAGGGACGACCCCATCATAAACACTCACCTGGCCAAGCTCTATGATAATTTATTGGAACAGAACCTGATCAGAGTCATCGAGCCCTTCTCCAGAGTACAGGTAAATGTTTCCAGCAGCACCTGGACAGGCTGGTCCCTCTGTCCCTGCTGCTGGGGGTGAGGAGATTGTTCCCTTATGGAATACTGAGCTGCTCAGCACTTTCAGAGCTCAGGGTTCATCATGTTAAATTATAAGGAGGAGGCTGAGGGGACCTTTGGAAAGCCACATTCCAGAGTCATTGCCCTTTCCACCTGTTTCTCTCATGCTCCCTGCAAGGTGATTGGCTTTTAACCCTGAAGGTGACAGCATTTGGCTTCGAAGGCCTCTGTGCCATAGTCTTGGAGAGGAAATATTTCACCTTCCAGAGTAAAATGGCTTTAGGGGTCCAGTTCATCTTAGTTAAAATCAGACATGAAACCTGAAGGACCTGAAGCTGCAGAGTGGAGAAAGCCACTGGAGATGTTTAGGCCAGAGCATTTCCAGGCCCTTGAGCAGTTCCACAGAAGAGCCCCAAACCTCTGTGTTGTGTTCCAAAGTGCAGCTAAAGATTTACCTAAATGTTGGTCTTTCTTATAGATTGAACACATATCCAGCCTCATCAAGCTCTCAAAGGTAAGAACCTCACCAGAAATCAGTGCCATGTGTTCAGAGGGCAGAGGATTTGGGGTTAAATGGCATTTGTCACTGTGAGCTGAACATGAAGGGTGACAGATGAGATCCAGAGCATTTCCAGGCAAATCTCACCCTTGGGAACTAAACTCTGACACAGGCAGCTCATGGGAGGCAGTGATGCTTCCTGTGCTCCAGACCTTGCTGTGCTGTCCCCTTCCCTCCCATGGCTTTTACTCCCTGTCTTGGCTCTTGCTTTTCATTGGGGGCAGATTTTCCTCTGCTCTGTCGTGACCAGCTCAGTCTTCCCCCATGCCCTGTGTTTAATCCCCTGAGTGTTCCCAGGGGAACCTTACTTAGACCCTTAAGATCCAGGATCCAGCTAATCACCCTGCAGTGTCATTAGGGATGGGTCTGTCACACTGACTATGCAGTAACTGCTTTACAGATAATCCCACACAGATTCAGTTTTAGGAAAATCCACTGTAATCCCAGCCAGTTGCACCCCAGTTGCTGTTGTCTTGTGCTGGCATTGAGGCCAGAGGGTGGGAAGTGAGCTGAGCTCAGCCTTTGTGGTCACAGAATCACTGAATCATTCAGGTTGGAAAAGGCCTGAGATCACTGAGTCCAAATATTCCCTCAGCACTGCCAAAACCACCCATGTCCCTAAGTGCCACATCCACACATCTGTTAAATCTGGTGATTCCACCTCTTCCCTGGGCTGGACAACCCTTTCCATGAAGAAATTTTCCCTAATATCCAACCTAAACCTCCCCTGGCACACAGTCTGTTCCCAGACTAGCTCGTGGTGTTTAACACATCCTTAATATTCAGACTAAAAGCTGCTCTGTGCCCCCTCTGCCCAGAGAGGAGCTGCCTCCTGTAGGCCTTCCTGGTGCTGGGCAGGAGCTCAGCTGGGTCCTGTGTGGATTAAATAAAACTTGGCCAACTCTTGACTAAATCCTTGCTGAGCTGAGTTAGAAAGTTCCAGAACACCCACAGGTAAAGCCTGTGTGAAGTGACAGATACAGTGTCTCCTGTGGGACAAGGGACACCCTGCTGCTCCCTTGTTAACAGCTGCTCCCTAATTTCCTGAGGCATCTCAAGCAGGTGGTGGTGTCCCAGCCACGTTCAGGGAGGAGGAGCTGCTCGTGTCCCACCAGGGCTGTCAAGCATGCAGCAGTAAAATTCACATATTTTTATGTGTTCTGGGAGACTTTTGATTTTTCTGCTTCAATTTCAGGCTGAGGTAGAAAGGAAACTGTCACAGATGATCTTGGACAAGAAGTTTCATGGTGAGTCTCTGCATCCCTCAGCTCTGACTGCCCCGTTTGCAGGAGCTGTGGCTGGACCCCCCTTGCTCCTCTGAACCTGGGGGTCCTGCTCAGGCAGCAGATGTGCAGGTGACAGTCAGGAGGGACAGTCAGGAATGCTGTTCCTGCTGCTCTATCACAGGTGACAGTCAGGAGTGACAGGAATGCTCTTCCTGCTGCTCCATCCGCCTTCCTTAACCTGAGAGTTAATTTCAGAAATGCTGTTGGGTCCCTCTTGCTGTGACAGCATCCAGGGACAGTGTGGGACCCCCAGGTGGGCTGTGTGGCCAGGCTGGGCTCTCCCTCTTGGAGCTGACCAGGGGTGTGGTCACCTTTCCAGCTGTGTCCGGAGTGTTCCGTGGGGGCACCCCATGGCCCAGTGGGGTGCTGTGGCTTGGCTGGGCCCACAGCAGGCTGCTGCCCCAACAACCTCTCAAGGAACCAGCTCTGCTCGTGGTTCTGTTGTCCCTGGATGTGGCTGAGCCAGGGGAATGCCTGGGAGCAGCACTCTGGGCACAGAGCGCTGTGGGGGGACAGAGCCCACCTGGCACCTGGGCACAGCTGCAGGGTAAACCAGCTGTGCTGAGCCATCCTGCTGGGCACAGGGCCTGAGGAGGCAGGGAGGTGGTAGGAATGGGCAGGAATGCTCATCTTCTGGATGGCTTCTCAGGCTTTCTCCAGGATGTATTTTTTCTGGGAATGCTAAAGCAGTCCTGACCAAAATCAGCCAGTCCAGCCCAACATGTGAGCCCTTCCCAAAGCCTGCACAGCTGACTGGGTGTTGCTGGGGTAGATCCCTAAATTCCTGCTGTCTGGAAGCTGTGATCCATCGAGCATCCCAGTGCTAACAGCAGCTTGTGCCCACAGGAATCCTTGACCAGGGCGAGGGTGTCCTGATCATCTTCGACGAACCCCCCGTAGACAAAACTTACGAGGCTGCCCTCGAGACGATTCAGAACATGAGCAAAGTAGTGGATTCGCTCTACAACAAAGCCAAGAAGTTGACATAGGTGAGTGGGGCCTCCCTGGGGGCCGCAGAGCTCCGGAGTCGCTGCCAGGCCCCGCCGTGCTCCGTGTCCCTGAGCCTCCCTCCCTCCCTCTCCTGTCGAGTGACGTGGCTCTGTTTTCTCTTTGCAGAGTTGAATTTGCTAGCTGTCATTTGGAGAGTGTGTGTGACAGGAGAGTGAAACCTTTGGGAAAATGTTAGGAGACTTTTTTTTTTTCTTCTTTGTTCTACTTTTCGCTCGGAAAGTTTTTAAACTTCCTCATCCGGTGCATCTTGTATTCCAGACGATGCGTGTTCCAGTTTCCATGTAATCTTTACTGGCCGAACTTTGTATCTGGGGGGGGAATATTGTTTAAACAAAGAGGGTATTCTAAATAAAAGGAAAAAGGCTTACACTACCTAAACATGTGCTTTCCACTTCCTGAGGGACGGCAGAGTTCAGCAGGGACAGCGTTTTGTTACCAGTAGGTGCCCAAAACCAGTTTGTTTCATCTCCTCCGCCCTGAATTCGGAGACGTGCTGGCGGTGTCCGAGCAGCCAACTCGATTCCATTCGTACTGAACCAAACAAACCCAAAACAGACTGCTGGTTTATTTTCCATCCTCGAGGCCTCCGACCCCCTCGAAAGCGGCTCCGCGATGATTTCCTGCGGGCTGGAGCCGTCGGCGCAGCCCCGGCCCGGCCGGCCGCTCTCGGCGAAGGGAACGGCGCAGGTTTCCCTGGAGCCTGACTTGCATGCTCTTGTTTGCAGATAGACTTAGATTTTAAATGTTTCCCCCTCCCCGCCTGCGCTGGTAGGAGGAGCGGGTGAGCGGCAGAGCCGGCGCCAGCTGCGCCCCTGCTGCAGCAGCGCTGAGCTCTGGTTCCCCGCCGGCTGGGACAGCCCGGCCCTCTGGAGCACCCAGTGGGAGCTTCCTCCTCGGCCCCAAAGTCCTGGGGGGCGGAGCACGGTGTATTCCAGCATGTTCCATTTTCTGGTGAGGTTTCCAGTAAGTTTTAATGCCATTTGGGCAGTGTAAGCTTCTGCATCTCTGTCCTGCTCATCTTTATTTTTCCTCTCCCCTCTGTCTCTATTTCCCTCTCCACGTTTTTCTTACAAAATTTATATTTTGTAAAAGGATTCTGTTTTATCAGGAAATATTTTGCCTTCATGCTGACTCTTAGACTGGCTGATTTTTCCCCTTTCTGTTCACATTTTGACCTCTCCGACCTTTTATTTTACTTTATTTTATTTTATTTTATTATTCTTAATTTCCATCTCCTCCAGTCAGTCGCTGTTTGGGTTTTTGGCACCATCAATATCAAATGTACAAACGGTTCTTGCTAACCAACACCAGGTATATCTGATGTTCAGATGAGTTCCAATAAAGAATTTTTTTTTCAAAAACTTCTGTCTCCTGTCTTCAGCCACCAGGGCCGACCCTGGGCTGGGTGCAGCTTCTCCCTTTGCTTAAGGAAGGGTGGGATCATCCCCTCACCAAGCATTGCTGGGGACAATATTTTGGAGATACCAAATGTGAATGTTTGAGATCACATGTGATTGTTTGAAATCATGGAAGATTTATGGATTGTGACCTGTTCCTGGCACAAGAAGTTCTAGTGCTTCTGAATGTATAATTATTATTATTAGTACCGTTATTGTGGTGAAAAATGGATTAAATGTGGCCTCTCACCCCTCCAGCCTTAGGCTGTGTTGGAGCCTCACTCTGCACAAGGCCAGGCCTGGATTCCCCGAAAGGCTGGGGAGGAGGTTTAGGGTGTCATGGATACAATATCTTGAGTTTTCATGGCTGGAACTCCGGGATACCAGGTGCTGCAGGAAAGAAACCTGCCCTCAGAGGCAGGAAAATGTGAAGGGTTTCACTCTGTCCTTACATCTCGGGCAGTCACAAAGTGCATTTCTAGTTGTAATAGTTCTTTATTTAAACTCCTCATTCCTGAGATACTTCCCCAAACATCTGTGCAGTTCACTGTGTGCCCCTGAAGTGGCATTTTCCCCAGGGATGTGTCACTTGGGTGGCGTTTGCTGAATTAGGTGAATTGTGGGTGAATGAAGGGAAATTCATTCATGGAAGCAGAGATGGAGCAGGCACTAGCAGAGGCAGGGGCTGGGGTGGAGATGGACGTGGAGTCACAGAATCCCGGGAGATGTAAGGTGGGAAGGGACCTCAAAGCCCATCCAGTGACACCTTCCACTGTCCCAGGGTGCTCCAAGCCCTGTCCAGCCTGGCCTTGGACACTGCCAGGGATCCAGGGGCAGCCACCGCTGCTCTGGGCACCCTGTGCCAGGGCCTGCCCACCCTCCCAGGGAGGAATTCCTTCCCAAAATCCCATCTGACCCAGCCCTCCCTCAGCTTCTGTCCTGCGTCCTTGCTGGGGATTGTGTCCAGCTCCAGCTGTCATTCCCCAGTGGGACAGAACTGATCCTGACCCCACAGGTGACAATGGAGGGGCTGGCAGATCCCTGAGCTGGAGGCTGAGGGGGCCTGAGCAGGAGCAGGGATGATGCAGCAGGGCTGTGCTGACACCAGCTTTGGTGCCTTGTGTGGGATCAGGGGGACGTCAGTCCTTGGAATTGCCTTTGGAACGATGGGGTTTTCTGAGGCACCTCCAAGCATGTTAAAACTGGGGCCAAACCTCAAATTGTAGAGCCTGTTTTTAAACCATTCTGGCTTAAACTTCATCAGGCTGAAGTTAAAAGCCAACGGTTGCTGCTTGGATCTGGGGGATGTTTTAAGGGACAAAGGGAATTCTCGGTGACAGCAGTGCCTGGGCTGGGCTGTCACTGTCCCCGTGGTGCAGCAAAGCCTCCAAAGCCTTTTGGGAGGAGAGAGCGTTTCAGAGAGTCCTGACCACCCCCCAGGATCCAGCTCCCACAGCGGGTTGAATGTGCTCTGACAGGCAGGCAGGTTTTTAGGACAGGTCTGTCCTCACGGGAGATTTTGGGGGTTTTTTGAGATTTCCCTGCTGTGGGAGTGGGATTGGCAGCCGCAGGGCCGGTGCAGGGCATAAATAGGTATAAATGAATATAAATGAATATAAATGAATTTGTGTCATTAGCGCAGGGCCGGGATGTGCCCGAGCTTTCCTTGCTGCTGCCGGCAGCGGCTCCTGGGCCACAGGGTCCCCCCGGGGGCGGCTCCGGTCTCCGCGGCCGGCGCCGGGCCCGGCAGCCCCGGTGGTGGCGGAGCGGCCTCTGAGTGTCGCTGCAGGTCGCGCGGAGCCCGGCGGGGCCGGGGCTGCCCGGTGCCTCCCTCCGGAGCCGGCG
>VZSE01003209.1:0-13207 GCA_013398275.1 Promerops cafer | reverse complement strand
TGTTTTTTTTTTTTTTTTTCCCATTTGTTTGGGTTTTTTCTCGTTTTTTTTTTTTCCTCATTTGTTTGGTTTTTTTCCTCATTTGTTTGGGTTTTTCCTCATTTGTTTGGGTTTTTTTCTCATTTCTTTGGGTTTTTCCTCATTTGTTTTGGTTTTTTTCCTCATTTCTTTGGGTTTTTTCTCATTTGTTTTGTTTTTTTTCTCATTTCTTTGGGTTTTTTCTCATTTGTTTTGGTTTTTTTCCTCATTTCTTTGGGGTTTTTTCTCATTTGTCTTGTTTTTTTTCTCATTTGTTTGGGTTTATTTCTCATTTATTTGCCCTTTTTTCTCATCTGTTCGATTTTTTTCCCATTTGTACATTTTTTCCATTTGTTTGGGGTTTTAATCTCTCTGCTAACCCCAGGAGATGCTGTGTGGGATCTCAGCTGGGATCTGACCAGAAGGGGAAATGTTTGGTCCAGGATTTCCCCAATCCTGCTGGGTTGGATTATGAGGATTTTCATCTCCATTTTATCCCAGTGATCCTGAACATCCAGCCCCACCCTCCTCTCAACACAAATGCTGCCCCCAAAATTAATTTACTTTATTTTGCTGTCAGTATTGCTCAGCAATTTTTCCCCTCACCCTCCTCGTGGTGACAGCAAATTCCATCTTTTTAAGTGACAGAAATTCCACATTTCCTGATTTTACCCCCAGGCTTTCAGGTGTTTCCCAGTGGCCTGGAATTTGGGGTCAGGAAGGTTTTGGGCTCTCCATTTCTCCACCCTGCCAGCAAGGGTGGAGTGGTTGGGATGGGGCTGAAAAATCAGGAAAAATATCAAAATAACTCTTCCTCCTCTTCCTTCCAGCTGAAAACAAATCATTCCGTTTGGGAACAGCTGGATCTGACCAGAGCCATGGTTATGGGAGAGGCTGCAGTGGTGGAAATTGATAATTTCCCTCGTGCAATCATTTTAATTTACCTGGTGATTGCATTCTCCCCCTTTGGGTATTATTTGGCAATTCACATCGTGGCAGAAAAGGAGAGGAAGCTGAAGGAGTTCTTGAAAATTCTGGGACTCCACGACACTGCCTTCTGGTATGTGAGTGTTTGGTATAACCTGTTCCTCAGAAAAGAAAAAACATGAAATAGATGTAAAGATATATTTTTAAAATATTTCTAGTTAACCTCTTCTGTCCCACCCTCCAATTCTTAAATTGTTTTCAATCTTGAACTGAAAACAACCAAAAACTGAGATATTCTGTACAATCAAACAGAGAGACACTTGCAGTACCATGAAAATAGGAATATTTTAATAAGTAATCCTGCTGCATTTATTCATGTAAAGCTACACCAGACTTAGAGGGATTAAACCTCATCATGTGTGAGGATTTTATGGAGGTTTTTAAACATTTTTGGCTCACTACCTCCTTTCCTAGAAGCTCAACAGGTAACCTGCAGCCTGGCACATAATTAAATGAATCCAACTCTATAATTTGAACGTGCCAGAGCAATCTCAGCAACAGGTTTTCAATTGTTTTCTCACCCTGATGAAAATGGGCCTGGGCAATAGAATATTTTATTTTTCTCCTAAATGATGTGTTCATTTGAAATCATTGATAGCTGAGGAGATAAAAACAGGTTTTGCTTTGCCCTTTCTGGCAGGGTTTTCACATCTGCACTGAAACAGCCACCTGGGGTGGTTGGAATGATTTTTTTTTTTCAGTTGTTTCAGGGGAAATCTCATTTTTTGCTACCTGGACACAAGCCACCCCTGTTTGCTGAGGTCAGAGCTGCTCCCAGACTCACAGCTCTCTTCTCAACACAGCAGGATTTTATTACCCTGCCCAGCACCTTGTATTAAATTTTAAACAGAATTTCTTGAATTATTGAAACCCACGACTCTGTTACCCTCTTTTGCCTATACCAGGGAATTAATTATGCAAAAAACACCGGGGAATCACCTGATTGTGCATCTCTAGCTGCCCTGGGTCTCTCTGTGTGCCAAGAACAATCCCAGGGATGTTCACAACAGCTCTTTTTAGGCTTTGTCACATGCCTGGCCTTTGGTGCAGCTGTCTGGAATATTAAAGAGTGCTGGGTTTCGCTCTGTGTGTGGCTGGGGATTCATTTAATTTTGGTTTTTTCCCCCTTTTCCTCCCTAGGCTGTCCTGGGTGCTGCTCTACGTGAGCCTGATTTTTGTCATGTCCATCCTCATGGCGGTGATCGCCACGGCCTCGTCCCTCTTCCCCCAGAGCAGTGCCTTTGTCATATTCCTCCTTTTTTTCCTCTATGGAGTCTCCTCAGTGAGTATCCCAGGCCCTGACCAGTTCAGCCATCCCACCCCTGGGGGTTTGGTTGTTTCATTCCCTTCCCACCTGATCTTGTTCCCTCTGCCAAAACATTTGGGGCAAACGCTGCTTCTGTAGGGTTGAGCAGTGCTGGGAGTCTGAGCTGCCCCATCCCTTCCTTGGGTTTTCTCCTGGGTTTGGGATGTTGTACAGGTGTCACCCATCTCCATGAAAAATGCTTTTCCCTCCTGAAATAGCTGAGTTTATAATCATCAGGTTTTGGGTTTTAAACCCTCCACAGCACCATTCTGCAGTCCTCTTCAAAACATTTCCTGTTACTACAAAGTGTAATGCTAAAACCCTAATAAACTGTCAGAGAATTAAAAAAAAATACATTATAAAGATATTTATGTACCCAGTTGCTTGTCTGAGTTGATAAGAGGAGCAGCTGGACTCGGTCTTGAAAGTCTTTTCCAGCTGAAAATGATTCCATGATTCTGTGTGGGTGAATGCTGTAGTGACCATACCAGGAAAATTATATGATTGCCAGAGGCAGCTGTGGTATTTTCCCTTAGTTTTTCTACACAATTTCTATATTATTATTGTTATTATTGTTATCATTACTGCAGTGCTTTCCTGTTTTTCCCTCTGCCCTCAGGTTTTCTTTGCCCTGATGCTGACACCTCTGTTTAAGAAGTCCAAGCACGTGGGGATAGTGGAGTTCCTGGCAACTTTGGTTTTTGGCTTTGTGGGCCTCAACATCGTCCTGCTGGAGGATTTCCCCAAATCCTTCGTGTGGATCCTCAGCCCTTTGTGTCAGTGCAGCTTCTTGATTGGTGTTGCACAGGTAAATCCCCACCTGCAGCAGCATCATCTGCAAACAGCCCTCAATGGGGGTTTTAAATAGGTATTTTATTTTTAATTAGCTGGTGATGGTGAGGAAAATGCTTCTTTTCATAGCAGTTTAACATCCAGCACCGTAAAGGAGCTGTTATTCTTTGTGCCCATGGTGATCTCAGTCACTTTCTCATTATTTTGGGGGTTTTGCCAAGTTTTGCACTGTGCTGTTTTGCCTTTTTGCTGTGTGATGTGTCTCCCTGCAGGTCATGCATCTGGAGGATTATGAAGATGGGGCAACATTTGCAAACATCAATGCTGGTCCTTACCCTCTCTGTATCTCTCTGATTCTGCTGGTGCTGGACAGCATCTTTTACCTGCTTGTAGCTGTCTACCTTGACCAGGTGATCCCAGGTAAGTTCCTGACAAAAACTGGGCTGTGGGAGGATCATCCTGAAACCCTGAGCCCCCCAGGCTGGTGGCATCTCTCCCCTAAATTCTCTGGAGAAAGGAGGTGATGCTGTTTTCACACAGAATTTTACACTCTTAGCTGAAATCATTTCTATTCTGTTAAAACTCCGAGGTGTGAGGAGAGGTTTTGGCCTGGCCTTAAAAAGCTTAATTTCCCCCTCTTCCTAGAGGAAAAACTTCATTCCTGAGTTAACTACAACCTCAGCCTTCACAATTTCCTCTTAGAGGGTTGGAAATCAAAGACTGCTCTGCCTCTTCCACATCTCTCCCTGTGACAGAAGAAGTTGAACCTAAAACACAGAATAAAGTTGTTAATCTTGAGATGAAAGCCTGCTTAAGCCCCTCAGCTCTGTTCACCTCCAGTCCCTCTCTTTTCTCTCTGCCACGTTTAAGTCACTGCTCATTCAGGGGATTTCTCTGCAGTAGAAGGAGATTTGCACATTTATTTAAACACTCAGCAGAAGCGGGGCCTGCCAGCAGCAGGGATGGGGAATGGTGGCTTAAATGCAAATTTGGCTGATGGAATTCCTCAGGAGCAGGCGTGGGCTGGCTACAGGAGGAGCTGAAAGGCCAAATTGAGGAATATTTGTGGTTGCTGCTGAGGAATTGCCTTTTGTCCTGTCCCCCAGGGGAGTTTGGCCTGCGCTGCACGCCCTTTTTCTTCATGAAACCCTCGTTTTGGTCAAAGCACAGGAAAAACTACAAGGAGCTCTACGAGAGCAGCGTCAACGGCAGCTTGAGCTTCAGTGAGATTGTGGAGCCTGTGCCTTCAGAATTCCAGGGCAAGGAAGCCATCAGGTACAGCCTGGAATTCTAGTGGGCAGCTTGAAAATCAGCCCTGGCTCTGCAGGGCTCGGGCTCGAGCAGCACAGGGACTGTGAGAGCCCTGCTGATGGAATTCCCTGAGAGGCAGGTCCCAGAGCTCTCTGCGTGTCCACCACGTGTGGGTTTTGGCCAGCAGCCCCAAATGGCATAAAACATCAGCGGGATGGCATCGGTGCGAGAGTTGGGAACTGAAAAGGGTTTTAGTAAAGATGAAAATAACAAACTCTACAGAAAAAAGCCGTGCCAGGAGCACCCCAGTCTGTGCTCCTGCTACAGCACCCCAAAAATGCCAGGAGATTCCTTGTCCAGTCTCTTTTGTAGCAATGACCCAGCTGGGGTTCTTGGCATCCTGCCCAGTAAGGGAGCAAAGGTTTGAGGTGAAGGTCAGGAGATCCCATCAGGTGTCTTTGAGCTGGCACACAGCCAAATAGGGAAAGAACCTTCTGGCTTTTTTACTTTATTAGTGGGACAAAGAGTAGAACTCCAACCATTCTTAATATGGGAACTTTTGCTACAGTGGGGGTGCATTCCTACACCCTCCACACAGTGAATCCCCATCCTCAGGGCCGTGGATCCAAGGTGTCTTGGTTGGAGAGGACAGGTGTCTGCTCAGGAGGGCAGGAGCCCCCCTTGAAATGGAGAATGCAAACCCCCTCCCTCCCAATTATAATTTTGAACTTAAGGGGCTCTCAGGCAGAGATATGGGAGTAGCAATAACAGTTCTTTACTAGGAAATTAACAATACAAATGCAAAGTACAAAAAAGAAACCCCTGGCAGAGTCAGAACCCCCCTGACACCCTGCTGGGCAGGGGGCTGGCACAGCCCCATCCCATGGGGGCTGCAATCCCCCTGCAGGGGCAGATGTGGCTCTGCTGGAGCAGGGTCCTGGCCAAGGGTGGAGTTTCCTCTGCAGCTCCAGGGGTGCTGTGGATGGGCCTGGGCTCCCTCTGGGAATGCAGGGGAGGAGAAAGCTGCTCCTCTGGGAATGCAGGGGGAAAAGGCTGCTGGGCTGTGCAGGGTCAGATTCTATCCAGGTAGGAATTCCTGGCTCCTCCCCTGGGGGAGCATCTCCCATGGGATGCTGGAATTGGATCAGCCCTGCAGGGAGGCTCCATGGCCATGGACAGCAGAGATTTCCCTGAGGGAGGATTGGCTGTGGGAGAGATAAAGAAAAGTGCCCCAGCTGGGTTTATCAGGTGCCCAGTGAACAGGAGAGAACTGGCCCAGCTCTGACAGCAATAAATACACACCCCCTATCACATCCTGACTTTGAACCTAAGACAGAAGGATAAATCACTGGGCTTAGGGAGAGGGTTTTGTTGTCATAATCTTGTGTTAGAGATGGACGAGACACTTATTTTTTAAGTAGTGAAAGGTATTTTTATTATCTCCAGTTTAAATTTGTATGGTTTTTTTAAAAGTATTGTGTTTAATTGGTTGGTAACTAGTTGTTACCTTGTTTGATTGGTTAGTTTGTTAGTGGTGGTATGTGTTTGTTACTGGTTTTTTTCTTTAGAGGTGTTTGTATTTTGTTTTAATGATTTAGGATAGTTTTTACAGGTATAAGTCAACTGAGTGTTGGAGTTTTTTCTTATGAGAATAAGTAGATTTCTGCTGTTATGGGATTTGATTTTTCAGAGAGCTGATAGGTTTTTCCAGGTACGGCTAGTTGTTAGTTATATTTAATTGAAGTAACAAGGTTTGAATCATGCTTTTACAAGGCTTTTCTTTTGTAAGGTTTTCCTGATGTGTGATAGGGTTTGCTGTGGGCTGTGTTCTTCTGTCAGAGCCCTGTCCAGCCCTGCAGCTTTCCCATTTCCCAGTTTCTCACTGAGGCCACGTAAGCACTTGCAGATGTTGGAACGCCGGCTCTGCTGGGAGGGTTCAGCTCCTGGGGATGCACATTGGAGGGGAAAAAACAGAATTCTGGGCTCGTGGGAAGGCTGTGGTGTTCTAGACCAGAGGGGAATTTCATGGTGGTTTTACCCAGCTGCCACGTACAAGAGGGTGAAAGAAAACAGGGAAATAATGTCCACACTGTCACCTTTTGTGCTGGGCTTTGTGTCACCTCTTGCTGTCGTGTGCTTTTTGGGGTTTCTGAGCTGTTGTTTCCAATGTCTTCCTTTTAGCCCTTGTTTCCATCATTTTCCAGTGGTGTATCCCCCTGGGAGATGGGGAACATCTTCACTCCTGGTTGGCTGCACTGGTCTCAAATATTTGAGTTTAGTGACCAGCACGAGTTTTGTGCTGTCCACACCCCCCGCATCTCTTTGGGCATCTGCCCCAGGTTCAGGAGTGCAGTTTTAATCCTGATGTTCCCCTGAGAACATCGTGGCTGTTGTTGAATTATTCATCCACCCAGGACTCCTTCCCCATCACCCAGCTCCACCAGCTCCAGCATCTTCACACAGTCTTCTCATCTGTCCATGTGCAAGTTTTATTTGCTTTCACACTCATTCTCTTCCCCATTATTCATCCTTCATAATCCACTCACCATCCTCATTTTCAGGGTGATGAGGCTTCCAAAATCCATCCTTGATTTGGTGCCTGCAGATAAACTGGGTGTTCTTTTCGTTTGGAAAAACAGCACAGCTGGAAGGAAGGTTTTTACCTCTCTTGAAAAGAAAAATACCTGCTTTCTTTTACCTGATTTTGACCAAGAGCTGCCAGGAATCACATCTTTGGAGTCCATTCTGCTATCACCTCTTTTCCATGTCGTGTCTGTGGAGTCTCCTCTTGTGTTGTGCAACTGCTGGGGAGCAGCTGTTCCCTTTCCTAGCTTGGGAAGCCTCTAGTGCATTGTTCCACCACATGAAAGAGACTCAGATTTGAAATAATTCAGCTCATCAGCACAGGAAATACTTCAGAAGGTGACCAGGAAAAGCTTTCTGATGCCAGGGTGGAGATGGGCAAAGCTTTGGGAGAACCTGTCCTGTCTCTTGACTTGCCTCCATGGGTTTTTAACTTCAGTCTGGTTGGCTTGTTGTGATTGTTGCTGAGTGTTGATGACTCAAAATGCCACGTAAAGGTGCTGAAATAGTTCATGCCATGACGTGTCTTCTTTCAGAATCAGCTGTGTTCAGAAAACATTCAGGAAAAAGGGGGAAACCGTGGAGGCTCTCAGAAGTAAGAACATTTCAGCTTTTTAGCTGCTCCTGGGACGCAGAGGAGCAGTGGCTGAGTTGCTGAGTGATCTTTTGTGTTTCAGTTCAGGCTGGTTTTGGTTTCTTTTGGAGGGGTGGGCCCTGGAGCACGAATGCCAGACGTGCTTGTGCGTGTCCTCTCTCACCTCGTGGTGTCTAAACCAGCACCCCAAAAATGAGCCCTTCATCCCTAAGGAAAGCCTGCTGGCATCACCCTCCATTCCTCCTCTGCCCACGGAGTGATGGAATCTCCCCTGCCCCACCTCCCTGATGTTGTCACCTCCTTTCCCTGGGTGGCTTTGAGACCTGGCCACCCCACAGTGGGTGTGGGACCGTCCCAGGCCGGCCATGGGCTGTCCCCCAGGCAGAGTGTGAACTCATAACCCCACATGTGAGCATTTGGATGGAGCCTGAGGCAGGAGCTGGCTCGGGGCCAGGCTGCCACCCTGACACCTCCTCTCTCTGTGCCCTGCGAGCAGATTTGTCCTTTGACATCTACGAGGGGCAGATCACGGCGCTGCTGGGCCACAGCGGCACCGGGAAGACGACGCTGATGAACATCCTCTGCGGGCTGTGCCCTCCCACAGATGGTGAGTGCAGGGCTGGGGGTGCCCTGCTTCAGAACCAGGCCTGATAACCTTGGTGGTTATTCCAGGATGCACCAACATTTCTTTGGATAAAGCCTGAAGGAGCCCACTCGCAGCTCCCGTCCGCGCAGGGCTGGAAAACCTCTCTGCTGATTGCTCCTTCCATGGAGAGTTTCCAGCCCATGACAGGAGGCTGGAATGAGATGAGCTTTAAGGTGCAACCCATGCTCTGGGCTCCACGATTTTATGTGAATTTCTTTTAGGGTTTGTCTCAGTCTATGGGCACAGAGTGTCTGAGATCGACGAGATGCTGGAGGTGCGGCAGATCGCGGGGGTGTGCCCCCAGTCCGACATCCACTTTGACATTTTAACTGTGGAGGAGAACCTCTCCATCTTTGCTGCCATCAAGGGCATCCCTCAGAACGATTTGATACAAGAGGTAACTCACCTGGGCACAGGTGTTGTCTTACATGTACGTTTTTAACGTGTAAATCAAAATATCCTCGCAGGGTTTTCCTTTTTGGGGGAATTATTGCTTTGTGGTACAGTGGGAAAAGAGGTACAGGCAGATACCTAGACAAGGATAAACTTCTAATTTTTCCTAAGATTCAAATGCCCATGAAATGCTTTAAACCTGGCATTTAGGTCCAGTTATAGACACCATTAAACCCTGTGTGTAGGTTGTGCAGTTCAGATACAGAACACACTGGGAACCAGCAGCAGTTCATTTGAATGTTAATTGTTAACAATCTGGTTTAAAAAACTTCTAGGTTTTTTTTTTTTTAACAACAGATGTGTTTCTTGCATTTTCAAGGTGCAGAAGGTGTTGCTGGATTTGGAGATGCAGCCCATCAGGGACAATCAAGCCAAAAAATTAAGTGGGGGGCAGAAGAGGAGGCTGTCAGTGGGAGTTGCTGTTCTTGGGAACCCCAAGGTGAGAGGGATGGAATTATTCTCAGCTTGGTGTTGCTGATCCATGGAAGGCTTGGTCTCTCTTGTCAGAACCAAAATTCAGAAATTGTTCTTTTGGGTGCCTTTTTTTTCTTCATTTATGGTTTAATCACAATAATTTCAATCTCTCAACCTTTGTGCTTGACACTCAGGTAATGGCAGCAGCCTTGGATTTGATCTTTTTGACAGATAAATACTGTGGCAAGTTTTGTGTGTAATTTCTGGCAGGTAGCATTTATCCCCCAGCAGTGAAATTGTTGGATGCTTTCCTTCCAAAGCCATCCAGGACCTGGGAGCAGGAACAGAGCCAGAGAGCTCTTTTGTGTCACAGCTCTGTAATTTCTGGCCTGTGAGGACAGGGACTGCTTTGAGATCTGTGGTTAAAAATGATGTGTGTGACAGTTCCTGGGGGTTTTAAAAGCAGGTGTGTGCATTCAAGCACCCCTCAGTAGAAAGAGTGAATCCGTGGCTAAGTTGTGATTCTACCACATAATTCTATTGGAAGCAGAATAAAACAGGCTGTGGCATTAATTTATTACAGGATTTTGCCATTTGTCACGAGAGGAGATGGATTTATTCAAAGCACAGCGACAAAAGCTGCCCTGTTAGTCTGGGATATTTCCTGTTCTAGAGGAATACCTGGCAGGTTTCCAACAAACCCTTCTGGGTGTGCTGGGGAGGGATTCCTGAGCTGGGGGGCTGTGGCTGTGAGAAGCCCTGCTGGTTTTGCCCCCAGGTTCTGCTGCTGGACGAGCCCACGGCGGGGATGGATCCCTGCTCCCGCCACATCGTCTGGAACCTGCTGAGGAGCAGGAAGGCCAACTGTGTGACTGTGTTCAGCACCCACTTCATGGACGAGGCTGACATCCTGGCTGGTGAGCCCTGCTCCAGCCCAGCTTTGTCCCCCAGCCCTGGGATCCCGTTTGTGTGCAGCCCTGAGTGGGGTTTGGGAGGAAATTGTCCATTTTCTGCTTCACAGGGGCCTTCCTGACTTTCCTTTCCAGATCGTAAAGCTGTGATTTCCCAGGGGATGCTGAAGTGCCTCGGCTCCTCTCTCTTTCTCAAGAGCAAGTGGGGCATTGGCTACCGCCTCAGGTAATTCTGTGCCCACTTTGGTGCCTCTTAGGTGCCATCACACATCTCTGGTTTTGCTGCTTTCCCTTGGAATCTCTGAGAAAGCACCCCTCAAAAAGATCCTTTTATCCTTGAAGGGTACAGCTGAATGTTGGCTGCTGTGCTGGTGCAGTGTGAGGAGCAGGCCCAGCTTTAAACCCCAATTCTGCTGTGTTTTTCCAGCATGCACATCGATGCCTACTGCAACACAGAGGCCACCACCTCGCTGATCAGGCAGCACATCCCTGCAGCCAGCCTGATCCAGGAGAACGAGCAGCAGCTCGTGTACACCCTCCCCCTCAAGGACATGGACAAGTTTGCAGGTATTTGTTGGCCTTTGTGTTGCAGGGATCAGTGACTGCAGCAGGGGATGTTTATTGAGCATGGCTTTAGCCTGATGTTCTTGATAAAGCCTCAGTTGTGCCTTTGTGGTTTTCTCTTTATTGTTATTGTTTGGCTGGTGGGGAGTCAGGGAGGGTTTTCTCAGCTCACTGAGGATTTTGTCACCTCTTCCAGTGAGGTGTGAGGGTTGTGGGTGCCCAACAGCAAGGGCTGGGGAGATGCCTCTGTGGTGAGGAGACTCTTCCACCTGAGCATCCCTTGGTCCTGCAGAATCCCCATCCTCTTGCAGAGGGTTCCAAAGAGCAGCAGGAAGCAGGAAAGTCCCAAATCCTACAAAAATCCTACAAAAACCATACAAAACCCCTACAAACTCTTGTTGAGAACTTCAAAGAGCATCGTGTCACTGCCTTGAAATTCCGTGGAGAGAGGGAGCAGAGGGGAGGATTTCACTAGATGGCAGCAATTGTCTGAGCAGGCCTGGGCAGGGCTCCGTGCTCAGCTCCCAGAAATAAATGGAATAAACCCTGAGTCCTTTGCAGCGTGTGGGAAGCCAAGGGAGCATCAATATTGATGGGAACATGCAGCTGATGTTCCATAAAGGTTTTTTTCCCCTGTTGCATTGGAGTTCATGATTTATGAGCTTTGCCACTGGGTGCACTTCTGCAAAAAGGCTGAGAGTGAATCAATTCCCCCAAACTGTTTCAGGGAGAAGCTGAGGTTGGGAACACACCTTGTCAGCTGGGACAGGGGAAATAGTGGAGGGTTGAGGAGTATTGTCAAATATCCAAGTGCTCCTCCCATTTTATACATTTGAATTTCCCTTCAGCCTCACCTGAAGCTCCTTTTTTTAAGTCCTTATTTCACAGGATTGACAAAAACCCAGTAACATTTTTCACCCCAAGGTGCTGTTAAGTTCTCCCACTCTGAACCTCACGTTGGTCTTCAAGCTCTGTGCCCTGTCCAGCATCTCCTGCCTGGTTAACCTGGCCTCAAACATCTGGCAGTTCTTTTTATTATATATGAATACGTATTTTTATGAATACAAAATGACTCAGTGGTTTTATTTGTAAGATCCTTTGTGCCTGGGCAGGGATTTAGGTAAGACAAACCATCCTGGGTATGATTTTTCCAGGAGAGGTCACCTTGTGTCTGCCCTGAGGAAGCTTTGAGCCCAGGAGCTTCAGGATGCTGAGACAGTTTTTAGAAGCACCACAACTTCAGCAAAACCACATTTCCTGACCACAGGGACTGAAGTTTAATGCTGAAGGGAGCCCATCCCACCTTGGTTCTCAAACCACAGCCTGTGCCTTGTGATTTATTTGCCATTCCCACGTTTTCCCCACCAAGCAGGAGGGTTTAGGGGGGTGTGTGATGTGCCTGGAGTGTTCCTGGCAGGTGCTGGAGCAGAGTTTCAGAGCTGCCTCTGTCCCTAGGTTTGTTCTCTGACCTGGACACCCATTCCCACCTGGGGGTCATCACCTATGGTGTGTCCATGACCACGCTGGAGGACGTTTACCTGAAGCTGGAGGTCGAGGCAGAGATTGATCAAGCAGGTGGGAAGGACCAGGGCTGTTCCCTTGGCTCCCCTCAGCTTTGGCTTGGTCTCAATTCGTGTGGAATTGTCCCTGCCAGAGGGAGGGAGCAACAAAATCGTCCCTCACAGGGTGCTGCTCCAGCATCTGGGGATCCTTTGGTTCTCACAACATCCCAGGCTGTTGAAATATTCAACATGGAAACCAGGAAAAGGCAGTGAATTGGGTGGGGAGTGATTCTGGGAGCATCCAGGGCAAAAGCTTTTTACTTACTAGTTTTTCATCCAGCAAGCTCACATCTGACTGCTTGTCTTTACAGTTTACTTGCCTTTTAAAATGCCCTTTATTTTCCTAATGGACTTTTTCTTTCAAGAAATTATAACTGTGCAGGATAAAATTAATTGTCAGCCTTTTGTGGGAGCATTAGCTGCACTTAGGGCTGAAACATCTCAGCTTGTCTCACTTCAAATTAACTTTCAGTCCAAATGAGAAGTTGGGACTGCTTAATATGACTCCAGAATGAGTCAGTTGTTTTCTTGATGTCATTTTTGCATGGTTTGAGCTGTTTTAATTGTTCTAGAGCTTTCTGTGTGATCCAGAGTTGTTAGTATGAGTAAATATGTGCACTCTGTAGTGTGTATGTGGTATACTGGTATGGAAATTACTCCCTAATTAGACTGACTGCCCTGCTGCACAGAGCTTCTGTGTGGGTTTAAGGGGATTGAACAGCTGAACCTGCAGGTGCTGGGTAGAACAGCTGCACACACAGGCCAAGGGTGTGAAACTGGGGCAGATCTGCTCCTTTTGGTGGCACATTTTGAATCATCAAGTCCCAAGGGTGATTGGGACTGGAAGGGGCTGCCCAGGGAGGTGCTGGAGTCTGTCCCTGGAGGGGTTTATGGAGTGGATGTGGCCCTTGGTGCCGTGGCTGCTTGGTCACAGGCTGGACTCAACCACCCCAAAGCTCTTTTCCAGCCTTGTTGATTCTGTGATTTAAAACAGCAGGATTTCCCAAGGAAATGCTCCTTTATTTCTGCTGTCCCAGCTTTAAGTATCTGCCATGTGTGTGGTTGGGCTGGATCAGTGTCACTGACCTTGGGGTTAAATTGAGGGATTGGGATGGGATGGGGATG
>VZSE01003200.1:5126-35598 GCA_013398275.1 Promerops cafer | reverse complement strand
ATGGCAAAATGGGGAACCGCGAGAGGAAGGAAGGGGAAACGGGAAAAGAAATCGCGAGAAAGGAAGAAAAGGCCCCTGGGGAGGGGAACAAGGAACGGCTAGCGGAGGGGTGGGCGGACAGATGGAGGGGGAGATGGGGGAGTTGCACATCTGGCTCGGTGAGTGCACAGCTGGGGGTGTGCGTGGGAGAAGATGGATGGATGGATGGATGGATGGATGGATGGATGGATGGATGGATGGATGGATGGATGGATGGGGGTGCAGGTGTGGTGTGAGACAACCAACCCACAGGGCTGGGGATGGCTGAGTTTCAGGGGGTGCCAGGAACACGGGCAGGATCATCCACACTGGGGGCTGCTGTGGGTCCCCGGCCAGGAGCTCCTGCTGTGGCCGCTCTCACCCAGGCTGGACCCGTGGGGACTCCAGGCAGGGGCTGTGATGGTGCCGGCAGTGTCACCACAGTGGTGGCAGCGCCCCAGCCCTGATCCCGGCCGCAGGGCTAATCCGCTTTGCCCGCGGGGACCAGATGGTCCCGCTAAGTGGGTCAGGCAGGAGCAGGGGACACCAGGGAGCACCGGGCCCTGCTGAGCTTCCCAACAGCTACAAAAAATAATCATCAAGTGGAATGAGGGAAAGGAGGAGCCTGGACATGGCAGAGTTGGGGGGAACAGCCCCTGGACTGGCAGCAGGACAGGGCTCAGCCACTGCGGAGCATCGGAGCCGCCTGAGCTGGAGGGGAAGAGCAGCGAGTGGTCTGCTGCCTCTGGGGTGAACTTGCCCGTGGCACAGTCGGATGTACCCTGCCTGCACCGCTGCCTGCACCACTGCCTGCACCACTGCCTGCACCTCAGCCTGCACCCTGCCAGCACCTCTGCCTGCACCCTGTCTGCACCTCAGCCTGCACCCTGTCTGCACCACTGCCTGCACCACTGCCTGCACCACTGCCTGCACCCTGTCTGCACCACTGCCTGCACCCTGCCTGCACCTCAGCCTGCACTGCTGCCTGCACCTCAGCCTGCACCCTGCCTGCACCGCTGCCTGCACCGCTGCCTGCACCTCTGCCTGCAGTGCTCCCTGCACCCTGCCCATACCCACTGCCTAAGCCACTGCCTGTACCAGTGCCTGCACTGCTGCCCTCACCTCCTGCCCAGCCCAATGCAGGGTTATTTTCCCCTCTCCAGACCAGAAAAGGGCACCAGCTGTCCCGAGAGTGGCCAACAGCTGCTGTTCCCAGTGCCCTATGGTCTCCAGGGGTCCTGCTGGCCCCGCCGGCCCACGCTGACCCCACTCTCCCCAGCACTGGTCTCCTTGTCTGTGTTGACTCCTCCTGCCCCAGAGACCCTTCCCAACAGCCCCAGTCCCTGTTCACCACTGCAGTGGGGGAACCACAGAGTGGGGCAGGACCCCCAGTTCCCCCCAGCCCAGCACTGACACCTTCCATGCTGCCACCATCCACCGTGGCCCAGCTCCTCCCAGCTGAACCCTGCTGTGCCACGGCTAAAAATAAATCCATCAGTTTCTAGGAAAGCTCCTTGGAGAGCATGAGCGAGTGGGAGCACATGGCCAGGAGGAGCATGCGTGGTCCAGGGGAAGCAGCACCCTTGGGAGGAGACCGGGAGTCACCAAGCCCCTCCACATGGCCAGAGCCAGCCCAGGACACCTGCAGCATCCCCAGACCCCACGTGAACAATTTTTTTCCCAATCTACTGCTTCCCAGAGCACCCAGATGAGAGAAAAATGGGAGTCAAAGTCGGGGCAGCACAGAACCTGCTCATCCCTGGAGAAATCCCCCCCTTGCTTACCTGGGGGTGGGGGAGGATGTCGAGGGGGCTGAGGGCAGCATGGCCACCCATCCTGGGGACGGGGCACCTTCATAACTGGGGTGTACGGGGCGTCAGCCACGGGGGCAAAGCTGGAATAGCAACACAGGGTATTTATTTCTGCCCCAAACCGCGCTGTGAGACACCAGCCCCCAGCACATAATTGGGGACAGCTTTGCTGAGCCGCTAAGCTCCCGTTTAAGCAGCTGAGCGCTAGTGGCCGGATTTCCAGCCAGCGCATCCCTCCGGCTGCTCATCCGCCCAGAAATGCCGGGGTGGGGGCCGGGAGCCGCCGTCCCCGCGGGGGCACAGCCGCCCCGGCTCTGCCTCGCCGCTCGCCCGCTCAGGCATTAACGCCGCCGTCAGCACAGATTAATTCTGCCCCGGGCTCCGCGCCGCAGCTGCAACACGAGGCTACGGCGCACCAGCCCCCGTGTTTTCCGCAGGAGGAGCCTGGTCACATCCAGATGCCAAAGGGAATTTGCAAAGGCTCGCGTAGGGATGGGTCTCCACACCAGGACACGTTTGCTTGGCAGGGAAATGCGGGGGCTCACCTTTCTGCGGCCGGGCCGGCAGCGCCAGCGGCGCCACGCGCGGCCGGGGGTGCTGGTGCTCTCGGCACGGGCTCCACCGGCCTCTCCCGCAGATATTCCCTTGGGAAGGATTTCGTGAACGAGGTGGGAGCTCATTCAGAGGCTCCACGAGGCTCTCTCGCTAAAATCCCCCTTTTTATTGCAGGGTGCATGCCCCATCAGCGAGCCCCAGGCTGTTGGTGGCATCCCTCCAGTTCCTCTTCCAGGCTGTGACAGTCCCAAGCCACTGCAGGGAGGGCTTTCTCCTTGGGTGACACCGTTGCCCAATCTCCGAGTCCACGTGCGTGGGGAACAGTGCTGGGATGGAGAAACCAGGCAGGAGGCAGAGCCGTGTGAAATACTGACGTGTTTATTGGTTGGCACTAGATTACAGCCCACACTCTCGGCAAACTGGCATCTACCAATTTAATTTTTTCAATTTTTCACTCTCTTGACGGCCTCCCTCTCACACACAACTCAACAGAGGAAACCCCTCGTGACAGCACCACCCTGCTTCACACAAGGAGAGCCCTCCAGCCTCTCTGGAGACTCCACAGATGAAAGGTCAAAATCAGGGAGGGATGTCCTACACCTGCCAGCCAGGACTGGGCAGATGAACCTGCATTATCCAGAAGCACCAGCTGAGATGGAGCCCCAAAGGAAACAGAACATGTTTTCTACTTCACATGAGGGACTTGGATCAAAGGTGTTGTACGAATGAGTCAGTAAGAAAGAGAAAAAGCATCCATTGCAATGCTCCATTTGCAAAGGGCCTTTGCAGTTGCAAAGTGTTTCTGCAAACTGTGTAATTTATTGTAACCCTCCCATGTGAAATTCACCAGGAGATTAGAAACACCAAGCGCTGGAGTGAGGAACAGAGATCTGCAGCCAGGAAAATAAACCTAAACAGATTATGGGAATTACAAGTACAAAACCATCTTGAATTCACAGAGAATTTGAGTATTTCACTTGCAACTTACTGAAAATCACTGAAAATATCAGGCCTCTTTTAATCCTAATAAATCAGCAAGTTTGTTCTCTACATCAGTTTTCCTTCTGCAAACTTGCTGACGCTTCCCTGTGAAAGCCAGGTGGCAGGAGCAGCATGAGAACCACCATGAGACATCCTAGCTGACCCCACCATGGCATGGAGCACAACACCCAGGGATCCCTCACCAGGCTCTGCGGTTGCCATCAGCCCCCACTCCAGGCCTGGACATTTGGATGACTTGGATCAGTATCTGGAAGGGTTCAGAACCTGTTTTCCCTCACACCAAGGTCAGTGCCTGGGTCAGTCCCACCCTGAGTGGGGGTTAAGTCGAAGGAACCAGCTCAGACACAAACCAGAGACAGTCAAAGCCCCACAGCTCTGACCAGCCATGGAGATTCCTTGTTTTGGGGAGGAATGGAGAAGCCTCAAACACGCCCATGGACAGGAGGCTGGACAATGGACCCTGGTCACTCATGCCTCAGCTGGGATCTGGGGTCCCGTTCTCCTGATTTGGGGTGACTGCCAGGAGCCCCCCACAAACACAGAGCTCATGGAAGGACTGAGCAGCAAATGCAAAGTGATCATTCCAGATTTTCTGATTTAATAAATATAAAATAGGACACACAGGAAATTCAACAAACACAGACCTCCCCAGGTTTCTGAGGCAATTCTAGAGCCAATTCATCAAGTATAACATCAAAATTCCCATCTTCCCACCAAAAAAAAAAAAAAAAANAAAAAAAAAAAAAAAAAAAAAAGGAAAAAAAACCTCTATGGACTAGCACCAGAGATTTATAAATCTCCTAAACACAACTTCAGTCCAGTTCAGTTTCTTTTTCACCTCAGTTATATACAGACCCCTGACACTACCCCAGCACAGCACTCCAGGATCTCCGCAGCCCAGAGCAGCTGGATTAGTTCACTCCAAGGTTAGGAAAATGAGGATCACACCCTGTGTGTGGGGCTCAGGGAGCAGCTGAGGAACACCCCAGCCATGAGGTCACCACATCCCTGCAGGGCTGCAGCCACCAGATGATGTGGTTATTGAGGAGAATGGAGCCAGGAGGGAAAACCCAGCCTGGGAGCAAGACCAGAGCAGGCACTGGGTCAGCCAGAGGGAAAAGCTCCTCACACTGCAACAGTCACTGCTTGGGGCAGGTTTGGCTGAAGATGCAGCTCCAATCCCCCCCCAGCAACAGCCACAGGCTCCACTTGGGAGGGTCAAACCCCAAAGCAACCCCTCACCAACCGCCAGTGCTTCCTGCTCTGCACAGGGCTGGATGCTGCATCCGGCTGTGTGAAAACACAAACATGTCAATTAGGGATAAAACAGAGAGAACGGGCAGGAAATCCTACAGTTCTTGTTCAAGGGGTACTGGCTGGACCCCTGCAGCCTCCAGGATTTTGATCCCCGCTCGCGACGCGCTCGCTGTGGAATGCTGAACACAGCTTCTGCATGGAAAAGCTGAGGCAAAGGCCCAGAGCCCCTGCTAGACCCAGGAAGGGAACTGAGGATTCCTGACATTCCCTACCCACATTTTTAGCCACTGAATACTTTGTGGCCACACAAGGGAAAAAGCAACACTCGCAGATTCCAATCCCTTTTCATTTTTCCCTTTACAGTTTGCTTTAAGGCACATTCCAGCTGAGGGTGAATGAGCTGCCTCGGTGCTCTGCAGGAGAGCAGGGAAGAGCTCACAGCACCCACCTAGGCAGGAACAGAGCTGATACTGCCGCTCCTTCCAGCCCCCAAACCCAGCTCCACCTTCTCCCCAGCACCAGGGCAGACAGCAGCAGGTTTGGGTGCTGCCTCCCCAGCACCCACGGCTGAGGGACCCTGATGTGCAGCCCTCAGGCTCTGCCCCCTTCCTCTACTCCCAGAACTCACCCACCTGGCTAAGCTGGAAGCAAACCAACCTGAGGAGACTGCCACCATGTCCCCTCCCTGCTGTCACTGCCTCAGTCCAGGGGAGGTTTTACAGCCTGAAGTTTAATGTGTTTTCAATTTGAAAAAAATCTTTTTAGTTTGCACAGTGGCTGTTAACTGCACGTCCAGGGAATGTTCTGCCTAATGCTGTACCTGGAGAGGTGAATGCCAATGGCTCAGAATACCCACAGCAGTTCTGAGCTGGGGTGTGCTAGCCCTGCTGGCCACACAGAGCATGGACAGCTCGGCCAGTGCTGCTGGCAAGTGGCAACACTGCCCTGAGACAGGGAAAGCACAGCTGTGACGCTGAGGTTCCAACAAACCACGCAAACAATCCATCTCTGGGAAGCCACCAGGGGTACTTTAACATCACAGAATCCCAGATTTCAGGGAGAATAGAGAAAAACTCTCCCTGCTTTCACTCTTCTCTCCCAGGAAAAGGCAGCACCTCCCAGGCCCAGCAGTGGCCCAGCCAGGCAGCACCCACCACTCAGCAGGGAAATCCCCCAATCCCCACCTGGGGTTCACCACTCTGAACTGCAAAAGGGTTCCTCCCTCTGAAATGTGCCTTTGAACAACCTCAGCACGAGCAGAGCCACATCTGAAACCCAAACCCTCCCAACAGCAACCACCTCAGCCAGGGTGCTGTGTGGTTCCTGCCACACCATTTCCAAGCTGCTGATAACCAAAGAACCAAAATCCCGTTTCCACCACAACAAATCCTTCTCTGGGAGAGTCCCCAAAGCCAGAGCCACACAATTCCAGCTCTGCTGGGTTTTATTTCACTCAGCTCTCTCTGCAGAGGGACGTCCACCTGCTTTACACATTGTGTAAGACCATCACAGAGGTTTGGGATCTGACAAATCCTGCTGGAAGGATCGAGCAGCACTTGGACACACGGGTACTCCAGGGCCATCTTCCTTTTCTCCTGCTCCTATGCTGGAGTCACCAAACTGGTGCAGAGTTCCCTGCCCCTCACTGGTGTTCCAAGAGGGGGGTGCCCATGGACCATGACCACAGGAATGGAAAGTGGCAAGGGAAGAAGGGACCCTTAGTGACATCACTGTGCCCCTAAGGAGCTGCAGAGGGACCCCCAGGGCCCAGAAGTGATGAAGAGCAGCAGCCCCTCCTCACCTGCACACTGCTCATACCCCAAACCAGCATTCAAGACCTTCCAGGATGGGGGGACCAGACAACTGCTGCACCTCGCTGGCTGTCTGGGGACACCCTCTGTCGAACCCAGCAGTGCCCAGAGAGCACAGCCAGGCTGAGAGCCAGCTCAGAACCGCTCCCAGGGGATGCTGAGACACAGGGACACTCCCTGTAAGGGCCAGGCCAGCTGAGGTAAGAATCCCACTATCCAGCACTACCAGCTCAGAACAGCACCAGTTCTAGCACGGCTGGGAGCCCCAGGCTCATCCCCTGGGATTCAGCACGCTCGGAACAGTGGCCCCAGCAGTGAGACCCAGCAGCACCGTCCGGGCTGCGGAACCAGAGCCACCCTCCCAGCAGCTGCCCTGGGCCTCACACGGACAGGGCAGGGCGACTGGCAGTCCCAAACCAATTAACACCAGTTTAGGTAAAACCACGCCAACCGCTGGGGGTGCAGCTGTACCAGCTCTAGAGAGAACCTCAGATGCTGAGGAAAATGGGAATTGTGTGGTGCAGGGAGAGGTTCAGGGAGCACAGGGCTCGGGCCTGGTCTGAAATCTGCATCTCTTCAATCAAGGCTATTCCTGCCCCAGGAGCCATTTCCAGTTACAAGGTCTAACATCAGCCACTCCGTGGTAACAGCATCAATCCATGCCACATTAAAACACTTTCTTGGCACAATTTATTTTTTCTGACCCAAACAAATAAGCCATTAGCAAGTCATTAACAATATTCTACCCTAAATTGTCAGTTTAACAGCCCTGTAAAAACATTTTTAGTTTAAAAACAAAAGTGTGCATGCTGCTGATATTGAAACTGCAGTTACTCTTTCAGGAGTACCAGCTGTTTTGTTGCAAAGCATTTCCAACATACTAATCTGTACAGTAGAGACCAAGACTCGTTGAAGGCAGTAGATGGCTGTGTCAGGTGCCTCGCAGGGCGCGGGGACAGTGACTCTGGGAATTTCTTGGACACTTCCAGATAGAATATTCAAGCCCTTTTGAGAGTTTGGTTCAGGCTGACCAGCACATAGTGAAAAAGGATTGTACATTCGTCTCTAAGTTGAAGTGAGCTGAACTGGTGTAATTTAGGCTCAATTCCAGACGCTTGGGTTTGAGCTACTCCTTGAATAATGGGCTGTTCCTTACGCGCCGTTCTCCATGTCAGCGATCACTGGCACTGCTTTTGGCCTTGCTACTCCACACCGATGAAAGCAGGGAGAACAAGGAAAGGAACAGAAGAGGATCTTAAAATGAACAGCTTCTTGCCAAACCAGCAAGGATACCATTCCCCCTTGTCCCAGGCTCCATGGATATTTCTATCAGATTTTCATATTGTAAGCGCTTCTCAGGAAGAGAGAAAACTCCAGAACAGTGAGTGTTTATTAGAATATTTTTTTGTTAAATAAAGAGCAGGAAAAAAAAAAAAAAGGAAAAAAAAAAAAGTACTGCAGATTTAATTTCACATCTTGGCTCTGCTCTGACAAAGGAGAAGTTACTGAACTCAGCAACCACTTCTTGTCCCAAGCCAGGGATTAATTAATGCCCCTCCCAAAACTTGTACCTGTCCCAACCCACCCCCCCCGACCCCAACCCTTCCCATTTTATTTCCCAACTAGACAACACTGTTGGCAAATCAAGACAGCATGAAACTTACAGCAATAAAACAACAAACCCCCACGTGAAGTGTGCCAACGCATCGGGGAGCTCTCCTGTGCTGCTCCCCCGGGAATGCTGCCTGCAGGAGGCAGCTGTACCTTTCAGGGAGGGCACGCTTCAAGCACGCTCCACGGTGCGACCACTAAGTGCTGCAGAACCACAGGACAAGAGACTGAACACCTGAATTTTCTCCCCGGGACTTCTCTTCAGGGACACACACGTGGTTCTCCGAGCGCGGCAGCGACGCTCGGTGAGCACGATCCGATGCTTCAGCACAAACCCCGAGTGTCCAGCTCAGCACGGCGTAAGGCATGTGGACAAGAGAGACACGAGCAGGACGCAGCGGGAGCAGGGGACAGCACTGGTGAGCCACACTGCAGTCTGTCCGTCCGACCCCCCTGCGCCCCCGCTGCCACCGCAGCCGGCGCCATCCGGGCGCTGCCGCAGCGCTGCCGAGCCTGTTTGGCTTTGGCCGGCGGCTCCAGACCAGCTCCGCGCGGCTCCGCTCGGGTGCAAACGCAGAAACACCGGCGGAGAAAAAAAAGAAGCCGCAGGGGTGCCCGCAGGGGTGTCTGCAGGTGATCCCAACTCTGCCCTCAACTTCAAGTGTCACTGCACTAAACTGGGAGATACTGGATGGGGAGTAAACTGGCCCAGCCACTAGCACTGTCACAGAATGTGTGTTTTTAAAAAACGGAACAAAAGGCAAACAGATTAATTATGAACCCTTCTTTTCAGAAGCAGACCGGGATTAAAAAAAAAAAAAACTCCCGCAAAATTAAAATGTTAGATCCTCCATCTAAAAAAAAAGTTTATACAGATGTGCTGCCAGTGATTCCCACACGGGTCTGAGCAGCACCTTACAGTACAGACTAAGACTTGAAGAGCTGATCTCACATTGGAAGTCTTTTAATTTAAAAAAAAAAAAAAAAAAGTGGCTCTGGCTGGGGTGACACGAAGGGGACACTTGGGACACTTCAGAGCACAAGGCAGAGGCGGGGCTGGCAGCCTCCAGGCCGTGGAGCGGAGTACCGGGAAAGGGGCACTTCATGCACAAAATGTATTTTACAAAATACAGATCCAAAAAAAAAAAAAAAAAGAAAAAAAAACCAAAAAAAAAAAAAAAAATCATCCCACCTTGCACTAAATCGCAGCACTCTGAACACTTGCTCTGCCCCAGGCAGCTGCCCATGCCTGGTGTGAGGGAGGAGGCATGGAAACGGGGAGGGGAGGGAAATCCAGGTCTCAGTCTGCTTTTGGGAACTGCTCTCGCAGGGATGTCGTCAGTCATCTGATGTCGGACACGGAGCTCTCGGAGTACGGCGTGGTCATGACCGGGGTGCCGTTGTTGGCCAGACAGCCTTGCCTCAAGGTCTCAAAATATGAGGCCTGCACTGGTTTATGATACTGCAGAACTTTTATGGCATCCTCTATCTTAAACCATTCCCTTTTCCTTCCTGGGGGCAAAGAGAGAAATCAGTAGATGCAACAGAATGATGTTCTCTGATCTCAAGGGCCTCCTCCAACCCCACACTCGCCATCCCCAGGGACAGGTGTTTGTTTAGGGCAGTACATCCCCTGTCTTGCATTTCTTAATGAAAAAAAACCCATTATTTTGCTATTTCTGCAACTTCTACTCAAGCCAGATGCTCATTTTATGACAACTCACACACCAAGCACCACCCAATTTCCATCACTTTGCAAGCGGACTTTGGTTTCCTGTGGACAGCTCTCAGTTCTTACTCTTTCCATAAAGAGCCTGAGGGGAGTCATGTTCCATTTGCTGCAGTGCAGTCACAAACCTTGTGGCAACAACAGGTTCATTTCCACTTGGGAATCCAGTTTAAACACAAAGATTTCAAAGGTAACAGGGAATGATTAACCCACACTGCCCACATGTATTTCCTCTACTCTCACACAGGACAGTTCTTCATGCTCTTTGCTTGGTACCTTCCAGTGCAAGAATTAAACACAAAATTGCTGCAGAGGCAGCTGGACACTTACTTGGCTTCTCCTGGACCCCAGATGTGACAAAAGCATCAATTTCACCACAATTTTTTTCCCAAGCAACCAAAGCACACACCACTGCAACTTCTTCCAAAGACACTCACACAGACTCCAGGTCCCAGAGGGATGCTGAGCTGACTTGTGGTTTGTTTCCATCAGTTAATGAAGCATGCACCAAGCTTACCAATATTGACAGAGTCCTCCCAGTCCTCCAACACTTCGGTGACGATGAGTACGTAAACATAAGTCCTGTGCTTCCTGTCCCGGTTCTGGAAGGCAAAGGGGACAGAGTAACAACCAACCAACAGCAACAAGAAACCTTTTTAGGCAGGAGGGCACTGGGCTACTGCGAGATGCAAACTGCCCACCTTGGGTGCAGCTCCTCCCACAGCACAGCTCATTGTTAGCTACTAAAAACTGTTGTGTTCTCAATCAGAGAGGTCTGAAAGTGTTAATAGGGACACCCAAAAGTGTAACAGGGACACCCAAAAGTGTAGTTCCTGATCTGTGGAGCAGTGGTTTGTGGACTGATGTGCTTACAAATCAGTTCTTCAGCTGGGAAGGTTCTGATCTATTTCACACGAGTTTGAAGGAGTCAGTGGCAGAACAACAGCAAGAGGAGCCGTGTCCAGTACCTGCTGACTGTGCCAGGTGTGGCTGTGAGTGCTAAAAATAAAGGGGGGACCCCATTCCCCAGCTTTTGGCAGCACCAAGAATATTCAGCCACACCAGTTATCACCAGTGATTTCACTGAAGTGCCCATTGCAAAGATCAGAATTGCTGAGTGGGTGTGGTTTTATTTACCAGGGGCTTTGACATTTGCACCAAACCAGCACCCCCTCACTCCACAACCCCGCCGTTGTTACTCCAAGATGATTTTTTTGTAACAAAATTTCACAGTGCCCAGGTCTGAAACTTACCTCAAAAATTCCCACTAATCTTCCTAACGTCCCTTTCACTCCAGCCTAGGGAAATTCAAAGAGAAAATAAACATGCTTTAACCACAGCTCAGTATGTGTTTCCTACTTGTTGTGCAGGACCAGTTCCTTTAGGACAGGAAGCAAATGCTCTAAAATTCTGCTTGTCTTAAACCACCACAATCACAAGGCAAAAGACAGAAATGTATCCCGAGTGCTCAACATCCAAGCCTTCCCAGGGTTTTTTTCTTGTTTTCCTACATTCAAACAATTTTGAATTCAATCTGGAGGAAGAAGAAATATTTGAGGAGTTGCTCCTTGCATACCAATACAGTCCTCGTGACCAGAATCTCCTCTGCAGGTTATTACAGCCTGAGCACGGGGAATATTGGCTTTGGGGTTTGGCAGTTTTACCCCTTCAAAATCAGAGTTTAAGGAAATAAACTATGTGTAAGACTTTCACTTACACCCCAAGAGTGACGTGACAGCTCCCAGGTATTTCGGGGGTGTCCTGCACACACCTGAAACAAGCCAATATAAACACAAAATGCTGTGATGTGGCCCCAGCAGCAGGAACAAGAGGGGTTTGGATGTAACACAAAAGGCAGATGCACACTGAAATAAAGCTCTTGAATCAAGCAGAGACACAAACCAAGAGATCTGAGCAACAGTTTAGTCTGTTTGAGTACTACTGAGGATGTTCCACTCCATCACATTTGGTGTCCCTTTTGGCACCTCTCTGCTGGCTCCCTCCCCACCCTCCTCAGCTCTCCGTGCAAAATCCCAGCCCACTCTCCTGCCCTTGCTTTATACTCCCTCTGTTTTATGACTGTAAATGGTTGGAACTCAAGTGCTACAGACAAGATGAGATCTTGCTCCACGATTTAACAGGTCTGAACCAACCCACACAGCCTGGCACACGACCCAGCCACAACTGGGAGGTAGAGTCGGCTCCGTCTCTGGCAGCTGGAACACATCCCATGAACAGCCCAGGGAAATTGTGCCTCTTGCAGATGAGATACAGAGATCTGATTATGCCAGGCTTCTCTTTGTTTTTAAAAAAAAAAGATGTTTGAGTGACATTAATGATAGCACAAATTCTCTGTCCTACTGACCAGCTGCTGCACAGTCTCGTGCTGTCAGAAAGGAAGAACTTTCTTTAATGAGACAATTTTCCTGGTAAAGTTCCAGCCTGCTGCATGAGCAGGTACCAAACAATCCAGCCAGGGCACACCTCACTCCTGCTTCCAACAGATGGTGATGTGGAACTACCCCAGGAGCAAAGGGTTTGGAGCTCCCTCACTACAAGCAGTCACAGAAATCTATAAATCCTTTTAGTAACGCACTCACTGAGCTCCACTTCTAGGAAGTGAATCAACTGAATCTTCTATTTCATTTCTGGACACAAGCTTTATTGTCTCACCAGTACTTGTGACATCCTGCTCAGCCCAGAGGTGCCTCACTGACTGTGACTCCGGGGGCTATTTCTGGAGTTAGCAGCAACTCCACGAAGGAGCAGCAACTCCATGAAGGAGCAGCAACTCCATGGAGGAGCAGCAATTCCATGGAGGAGCAGCAATTCCATGGAGGAGCAGCAACTCCATGGAGGAGCAGCAATTCCATGGAGCAGCAGCAATTCCATGGAGGAGCAGGAACTCCATGAAGGAGCAGCAACTCCACGAAGGAGCAGCAATTCCATGGAGGAGCAGCAATTCCATGGAGGAGCAGCAACTCCATGGAGGAGCAGCAATTCCATGGAGCAGCAGCAATTCCATGGAGGAGCAGGAACTCCACGAAGGAGCAGCAACTCCATGAAGGAGCAGCAATTCCACGAAGGAGCAGCAACTCCATGAAGGAGCAGCAACTCCACGAAGGAGCAGCAATTCCACGGAGGAGCAGCAATTCCACGAAGGAGCAGCAATTCCATGGAGGAGCACCAATTCCATGGAGGAGCAGCAACTCCATGAAGGAGCAGCAATTCCATGGAGGAGCAGCAATTCCATGGAGGAGCAGCAACTCCATGGAGGAGCAGCAATTCCATGGAGGTCGGTGCCCACGTGTGCAGGACGGGCCGGGCAGAGCCCGCCTGACCTTTGCGGGCGAGCGGTTCCACCTCCTCTGCCAACCCTGCTGACCTGGCCTCACAGACTGCTCCCAAGGCATCTGGAATGTAAATGCTTCAAATGCATTTCCCTCAAGGAACTCCTTCAGCACTGGGATTTATTTTTAGCTAAGCCGTGTTCAACAGGCAGCAGTAACACAGGGGGGAACTGGAGGCTTCCACCTTCACAACATACGGACGTGAATGCATTAAAAGGTGAAGCATAATCAAGTATTTCTGGAAAATAACTGTCTTAAGCCAATGCTTCACTGGTTCCTGGAAAAGGTTGTTGAATTTCTGATCTCCCTACCTGTAGGCACTGAATCAGAAGCCAGGGATTTTGTTGTGATGGTTTAGTGAACTCTCAAGTCTGACTAGAAATAAATTTATCTCCAGGCAACTGGCCAACCTGGAGACGAAGGATGAATTCTGCTCAAGCAGCCTCCCAGGCAGTTTATCCCAGCTCTAGGACTGTGCTGGAAGCAGCAGAGGGAGGTGAGGGGCCCTTCCTTCTGTGCTGGTAAAGAGAGACGATGGAAATAATGCTGTCTGCAAACCAGGATCCTCCTGCTCTGTCCTGCCTGGTCTTATTTGCCCAAAAAGGCACAAAAAACGACGCCAAGACAAACACGTCTTGTAGAAAAATCATGTTGAATTATCATCAGACAACTGGAGAAAGCTCTAAGCTTTGCTTCACACACGAACTTCTCGCGTGCAGTTGTAAATGGCGACATAAAAGAATGGTTTGGTTAAAAAAAAACATTGGGCTGATTTTATAAAGCAAGTTCTTAGTAAAGCCTGCAAAACACATCAGCCACTGCTCCTGGGGGCCAGTGCCTCTCTCAGCCCAGTGGATTTTAAAGACAACATACAGGACACCCAACACCAACAGGACTGTCATACACCTGTTTCTGATAGGGTACTAAATTCCCACACCAACAGGAGAGTTGGTCTCTGTACAATGGAACAAACAAGCATGCAAGTGGAATTCACAGTCTCACACAAATTTCTAACATAGAAGTTGCCCAAGACACCTGAGAAAATAACCTACAGCTGTTAACACTAACAAGTCATGCTTGGTAACCAGCAAGAGAATTGCCTGGGCAAGCTCCTCATCTCCTCCTTTCATATGGGCCACGAGCATTTTCTTGGAGAGTTAAATTAAAGCACAGTCCTGGGCTCACCCAGGACTGCAGCAGGGTCTAAATCTCAATTTGCAGCAGATGACTCAGGAATTTTCTCCTCGATTGTAGATGAATTGAGAACGTTGTGCCCTCCTGGGCCAGAACAGTGAGTGAGGCAGAGGCAGCACAATTGATTTTGTGCCCCTCTAAGCACTGGAAGTGCTGCAATCCTCAAAGTACATGGAGAATCCCAGGAGGATCCCAGGAGGATCCCAAGAGGATGCTCCTGAACCCATCAGCAGGGGTAGGAGAGCACCAGCACCAACTGTTCCAGCTGCAGGTGTGGAAACAAAGCAAGGCAATCACACAACAGGATTCCCCAGGAGAGGCACACTCAGGTACAAGAGGACACACAGAGCTGGCAAAATGAGCTTTTTCTCTGCTCTGCTGATCTAATCAGTGTCCAGGGTCCAGGGGAGGAGGAAAAGGCAGCTCTGGCAAGAGCACATCAGCCACAGACACTGCCAGAGCCAGCTGCCTGCCCAGCACACACTTCAAACCCCCACCACACCCAGAGGGGTGGGCTGGGAGCTCAGGACAAGGAACAAAAACCTGGAGGAAATGAAGCTTTACTAGTTCTGCTGCTCATGGAGCAACTTGTTTTAATAAAGAAAAATTACTGAAGACATCCAAGAACAGCAGGTTCAGGTTTCAAAGCTGAAAATAAGTTGGGGTCAGATGCAAAAAGCAGCCTGCAGCAACACCATCTGTTCCTGGGGACAGCTTTTATTTCCTTCCATCTGAGCTAGGGAAAATGTGGGTTGGAATTTCAGCTATTTTACTTTGCTCTATTAGGCTCAAAGCCTGCATCTACTACAGATTACTGCTGGGCAAGAGGACTGTGGTGGAACACCCAAATCTTTGCTTTAAGACCTGCACTACTGAAGGTGCAAATCCCACCCAGGAGGGCTGTGGACACGTTTGAAGGATGCTGATTCCAGGCCAGCTGGGCAAACTCTGCCACCTCAGAGAGGGTCAGACTCATTCACTGCATGACACCTTTATTTGCTTCTACACTTGTGAAATAGAAATGAAATTCCATGTCAGAATGAAGAACTTTCAGACACTGCAATTGTTTTTGTGAAGTCTGAGTACACAAGGTAAGGGACAGTGACTTTGAGCCACCACTTGCACTGGGTATGACCAGCTAGGAGGAGTTCAAAGACCATCATCTCATCATTCATCTGTGGGCCCTGCAGTCCTTTAAAAAAAAAATCTTCCTATTTTAGCACTGGGAGACATCAATATCTGTGTTCTAGATCACTAACAAAATAAATGAAACAGGAAAGATTATCTATAAAGCATGTTTAGAAGAGGGAAAAAAAAGTTCCAGCAACCAGATCAAAGTACTGCCGTGATGGACTATTCTTGATATTGGCACCAATTGCCTGTTTGATCACAGATCAAGCACAGATTATCTGGCTTTTGACTCCCATGAAGAAAGAACAACCAACACTCCTGCAGTGTTATAAAATTTGACATTTACTAAGTATTTAAAGGTCAGGATGTGAAGAATGCTCTAAGTGAAAAATGAACTGGTGCTGAGATTCAAAGATGAGTGTAGAGGCTTTTTTCAAAGTCACTCTGTAATAAGTTTAAGGCATCTATTTCTAAACCATGATGTTCACCAGCTGCTCACACCCATAAAAACTCCTTATTCCTAAGCAAAGAACACACTCCATGAGCACCAAGACCTGTTTGAAAAGGGCACACACCTTCCACAAGGTGAACTTGAGAACACACGTGGAGTTCCCAGTTCTGTAAGACTGACTACAGCACTTCTCAGCAACCTGTCAAAAATAAGAGGGTTTACTCTGAAGAGACTGCTCTGACCCAGAGCTGCTGTGTCTGCTGTCACTCTGCACAAACAATGCCCAACAACTCCAGTCACTTCCAATTTCATGCAGACAACAGGGAGCATGACAAGTGTTGGTACCTGTCTACTTTAATACTTGTGCTGGTACAGACTAATATAGATAAGGACTACCTCAAACTAGGACAAGGACTTGAACTCAAACTGGGACAGAGGGATCACAGCCTTCACTCAAAATCAACATTCCATTTTTGGAACAGAAAGAGGGAAAAGTTAGGTAACTTTAGATGACGATTACTTCAGCAATAACATGGATAAACCCAAACACATACACAGTAAAATTAAAACAGTGAATGCAGAAGTTAAACTGTTTGTTTAGGGAAGCATGTTTTGGAAAAAAAAAAATGCATACCATGCAAAAGAGAATGAATTGAGAAGAGACAGTCTATTGTCATCCTCAAAAGCCACAAGCAACAAGAAGGGTCACAAGTTCTTACAGCTCTTATTAAAAATTGGACAAGGCAGACCAAAGTCAAGGCAAGAAACCCCACACATTCCTCCCATAGCATAGCAGCACTGCTCATTGACATGGGGGGAACTGGATTTTCCCTCTCCCACCTCGAGCAACAAAACCTGGAACTGATCAGCTAACCTGTGTCCCCACGAGTGGCTGTCCCAGGAGAGAAGCAAAGACCTCAAACCTACTCAGAAATCAGCCTCAGCTCCAACAGACCCCAAAACACCAGGATTCACATGGAAGGGAGAGCAAGGGCTCCCAGCAGCCTCCTGAAACCCTTCCTGCCAAACCAACAGCATGACCTGGGAAGATGGGTGCTCCTGTCTTTCCCAATACTCCTGCTGTGCTCCAACAACATCCCTCCTGCGCCCAGCAAACAGCTCCAAACAGCTCAAGGCCAGGGAAGTGGGGGATAATTCTGTGTGCAGACGCTCAGCAGCAGCACATGAGCAGAGCCCACCTGGGGAAGGCCTCGCACCCCTGGCAGCTGCAGAGCACTCATGTCAGACAGCTCCGTGTCACCTCCTCCACCTGCACCACCCAGGCCTGGGGTCCCCAGGTGAGCTGGGGGTGCCCAGGTTAGCCAGGGATGGTGCCCAGGTGAGCTGGGGGTGGTACCGAGGCGAGCCAGGGGTGCCCAGGTGAGTTGAGGGTGCCCAGATGAGCTGGGGGTGCCTAGGTGAGGTGGGGGTCCCTAGGTGGGGTGGGGGTTCCCTGGTTAACCGGGGGTGGTGCCCAGGTAAGCCGGGGGTGGTGCCCAGGTGAGCCGGGGGTGGTGCCCAGGTGAGTTGAGGGTGCCCAGGTGAGCCGGGGGTGGTGCCCAGGTGAGCTAGGGGTGCCTAGGTGAGGTGGGGGTGCCCAGGTGAGCTAGGGGTGCCTAGGTGAGGTGGGGGTGCCCAGGTGAGCCGGTGGTGGTGCCCAGGTGAGCCGGGGGTGGTGCCCAGGTGAGTTGAGGGTGCCCAGGTGAGCCGGGGGTGGTGCCCAGGTGAGCTGGAGGTGGTGCCCAGGTGATTCCCAGGTGCTCCCAGCGCTCCAAGCTGCTGCCGTTCCGTGCTGGGAGCAGCCGGGCAGAGGAGCCTCGCCGGGCAGAGCTCACCCCTGCCAGGCTGCCAGGGCTTGAGTTACACTGGCAGCGGGCACCGCTCCACGTGAGCAGGGAACACCAGCCGAGGAGCGGGATTATCTCAGCCAGCCCAAACCAGTTCCTGCGCGGCCGGAGCCGTGCCAGGGCTCCCTTCCAGCCAGCGCTGTCATGGAAAGAGCGCGGCTCTCCCAGGGCGCTGCTGCCCGCGCAGGGAGTGCCCCTGCACATTTATTTTAAGGGTTGAGAGGCGAAGCTCTGCACCTCCTGAATGAACCCTGGACTTCTGTATCAAATCGCTTCGTTATTAATAATGCTTGGGCTGAAAAGCAGGAGTCTGCAGCTAAAAATATTTCTATTGTTCTGGTTACACTCACTTTGGCTTGTAAAGTAGTTGAAAGGTTGCCGAGTTACTGGAAAAGCAGGAGCTGGGTTACAAGCTGGAAATAAAATTTGCAAGCGGCAATTCCCAGTATTAGAGGGACCTAAAGACACTTTAAAAATAAACTTTGACTGTATAATCTCTTTTTGATAAACTGCTAGATTATAAAAACATCCAAAGAGAAACATGCAACTCGAGATCTGCCACATTTGGTTAGTCCAGCAGTCTGAATATTCAGAGTTTTGTTAGCAGCAGGTACTTTGAAATAATTCAGGAAGAAAACTGAATATATCAGACAATTCAAAAAAGCAGCTACAGGAGAAGCTTCCTCCCAAGTCCCATCAATTAGCTCTTGCTTTCTGTTCTGCACAGAGCCCAAAGATTTATAACCCTCTCAAAAGCATTTTTAATCCTGCCTTATGTAACTGTGAACCTACTTGGCCATTCCATCTACAATCATGCAATCAGTTCTGAACTTAAGCATCTCCCCAGTTGGTTAATATTCAGAAGCAAATTTTACATGTTTTACATACACTGCAGTCAACTGCCATTTGCTGCCTTTACACTTCTTATGAAGAAAAAAATTGTTCTTCCAGCAGCTTTAAGAGAAAAATGTGCCTTCTCCCTACAGCCCATTGATCTGTGTTTGATCTGCTATTTGATCTCCTTCCTGAAACAGCTTCAAGCAAAAAAGAGAAAACACACCAACCAACCCATGCACACTTTAGGAATTGCTGCTGGTAACTTATGCCCAATTTCACTTATTTACATAAACCTCACTATGTATTCTAAACCAAAACATACTTAGGTCTCTATATTTGGATTGCTTTTAGTGGCTCCTAAGGGTTTATTTCTATCTTTTACCCAAGTACTAGACAGGTCCACAAAGGCACAGCTGGATTTTGAAGTTCTCTTACAGAGAAAATGAAGCAGAGGTTATATATACATTGAAGTGACTAGAGCTGAACTTTATTTTCAGTTAAAGGTATCAGGCAAGGACAAGTTCATTCCAACTGAGAGGTTTAATTACATTCCCATGTTCTCTTTATTCAGGACTCTGTTTTCCTCCCATGTGGCATGGGGATATCACCAGTGACCCTGTCTCCCTCTCCACCTCCAGGAGAAGGAGTGATGAGAACAACCCACAGAAGCCCAGCTAACAGGGCAGGGTGAAGGCACTCACCTCCTCACAGACCTCGCGCACAGCGGCCACGCCGGGCTCCTCCTCGGGCTCCATGCCACCCCCGGGGACAATCCATCGGTCGGGATGGCGACTGCTGCTCACCAGCAGCACCTGTGGAGAGCAGAGCAGAGCAGAGCTGATGGGGCACCCCCCGAGCTCCCCTTCAGAGCCCAGCTGAAGGGCAGAGATCATCATTGTGCCTCACACACCCCCAGACATGACCCACCCCAGGCAAGGCCTTGCCACTGCTCGCTTTTCCCTCAGCCCCATCCACACAGCCGTGGAAATTCCATGAGCAGTGACACCGAGGCACTCCCACACTCTGTGTTACTTCAGCCACTGCCTCTCCCTGCTCTGATGCATTGCAGGAAAAACTGTCCTCGCACACCCAAACACTCATTAGCACTGGACACAGCATCACTCACAGTGTGAGTTCACTGCAGAGTCCTCACAGCTCGGGACACACCTCAGGCAACAACAGAAATGCACAGATGCTGCTCAGCACCTCCACCCTTTGCACAAGTACCTCGATTTAATTCTTCTGGTGCCTTTGGCCTTGCCTGTCCCTGCAGTTCTGTCACTAACAACACGTACATGTCCAGAACTCCCACTGCACTCTTTATGTGCAATTGTTTGAGCACAGCTTCTCAGCCCCACTGTTTGTCACTTCTTTTGCAGTAGGCACTGAGGAGTTCACCTCTGGAGCCAGCACTTGGTTACTTTTGGTTTAGACGAGGTTGTTCAATGAGACATAAGCAAAATAAAAGCCTATATTAAACTTAAAACTCCCCAGGAAAGGGCTGCACAGAAGGACAGACTTTTGTGAATGAGAAAAATGGTTCAACCCTCTTCCCAGGAGGGATTTGCCATACACATGCTTTGTGGCAGGCTTCCTTGAAACAGTATTTTTTATTCCAGGGTAATTCTGCTCTGTAGAAGTTCAGGTTCTGATTTGCCACCTCCCAGCAAGACAAACTCTAACTAACACTCTCAACTGGCTACGGACTGTCCCACAGAACAGCGAGACACTGTGCTTATTAAATCTACTTGCAATACATCCATGAGCAGAGATGGAAACTTAAAACAACACTAATACTGTTGTCCAGCTCTCTTAACAAAGCTCGTTCATTAGAGTCATCCTGCTGTACTTCATCATTTCACTGGCACAAAGCTCGGAGCCAAAGTGACTTGCTCCAGAAACTTTCCAACATACCAGTCCAATTAGGTTCCAGGCCAGCTGTAACAGTGTCAGACATTTGGGAGTTACACTGTGGAGACACTGAAATCCCAGGCTTTACTGGGGAAACAGTGATTTGCCAGTAGGATATGAAAAGATTTGTACTAATTACCCAAAGGAATCTACCTACAGAACTCAAAATTAATCTTCCAAAACAAAAACAAGCACAAGATTTCCAGGGTTTTTCAGCTGGTTTATCTTGAAAATGCTCATCTGCCAACCGACCAAACTCTCATTGGAAACAAATGAAGCTGCATGGGCCACCTCAGTTCCACAGTTCCAAGTGGGAAGGTGCCTGTCCCATCCTGTGGCCAGGCTGTGACAGAACAGCATTTGCTTTACAGTGACATCCCAAGTGTTTGGCCCTCTCCAAGAGGAAGGCAGAATTCCTTTCCCCCAGGCATCCAGTCCATGTGAAACGCCACCAGAAAGCCATGCCTAAATAGGGAATGTAAACCTCATTCATCCTCAGAGCCCTTGGGACAGCAGCCAGTCCCTGCCAGGCCATCCCCAGCCACCTCAGTTTGCCACTGTTCCTCTTCCTAGCACAGTACTCAACTTCTGCTCTATCCTCACCCATCACCCAGAAGAGCTTGGACTCAAATTCCTGACTCCAGGTCAGTCGGTGATTTGAGGACAAAGCTCAAAGAGCAGGAACAGTTCATTTCAAGTGCACCTTTGCTGCCAGGTAAGGAAGCACCAGCTCTGTCACTTCCCAATGCAATTCAGAGCTCCAGCTCAAGGGGGAAAAAAAGCAGAAAAAATATTTTAAAAAACCTGCACAACCAGATCTTTGAAACTCAGCACAGCACATCTCATACCCCTGAACTCCTGCCACCTTCCAGGCGTGAGAACAAGGATCTGCTACAGAACCCTGGACACAGACTGCTCCAGGAAACCTGCTCGGGCTGAGACAATGCCTCAGCAACACACCAGGAGGAACTTCTGGGTGTAAACAATGGTTTGAGGCAAAGCAAATTAACCTCAGCTGCTCAGGCAGTTGAGCATTTTCTGAATAGAATTAACATGAACAACCCTTGCTGGGAAGGAAAAACCTGTCATTCTCACACTTTTATGTAATCAGACTACTTCCTGTTTAATAAAAAGGAAATCCCATCAAGAGAGCACAGGAAACAAGCCCTACAAGGTCATTCTTTTAAAACAACTTCAAACAGGATATTGCTACCAATGAGCTCTCCCAAGACAAAGGGGCTGAGTTCCAAACGAGGGGGAGACATTGCTGTGTTGGAAAAATCCCACATTTCCAACACCAGTCCTGGATCCCGATACATGCAACACATTCAGAGGGATCAAGGCAAAAGTTGTCATCATCCGAATCCCAAAAAGGTTTGGGTTGGAAGGGACCTTGAAGCCCATCTCATTCCACCCCTACCACCTTCCAGTAGACCAGCCCAGGGTACAGCTGGCTTTTTAGCTCATTAACTTCTTTATTACATAAATAATTTTTATTTTAATACATTCTAAAGTAGTTATTTAATCTAAACAGCTATCAAAAAATGAACCAAAATTTACTTATGTTTTTAAATCTGGTTAGAACATGTAGGAAGGTCAGACATTTCCATTTTATCCTTGCCAGGCAACTGTGTTTAAAATGGCTACTGAGACTCTTGGCCTGCCAGGAATTTTGGAGTTGGATTTTGGAGCCATGTCTTGCAGACTTTTTGGAAAAGCATTTGCAGGTAACACATCACATGGCCAAGTTGTGTTTTTCAGGATTTCAAAGACAATTATGTCATTTCAAAGCAGGGAAATGAGCAACACAAGCCTCTCTGGCAAGGCAGGAGGTGGCCCTGCTGAAACTCTCCCACACAACCCCCCACAAAAGAGAAAGTTTAGAAAAATAAGCCAAGTTTGAAGTGTGCAGCAGAGGCTCGAAGCAGAGCCTCATGGCAAGAACCTTCAAAGCTGCACACAACAAACTAAGGCTGCCCAGCCAGTCACATGGAATAAGGAGCTCCATGGGAAAAGGGGTAAAGAGTTTGTCCCCAGGATAAATCTGGGCATCCCTGATACACAACGCTGACTTTAAAACAACCTACACAAACCTGCTGTAGCCACATGGAGGGGTTTTTCTGTCTTTTCTTCCACAGGAATAATGAGGTTCTGCAAAGCAAAAACTGGGCAACCAGGATCAGGCAGAGAATTAACTCCCCATTTGTGGAACAGAGGAGGAGAGATTCCCAGGTTCTTCCACACTATGGTGGATTTAAACAACATCCACCCCCCATAAATAAAACAAGAGAGGCTACACCACAAGGAACACGATTCCTCAAAAGAGGCTCCACAGCAGCATTTGGGCAGATGGAAAGGGCCACAGCCCTGTGAGAAGCTGGGCCACAGTGTGAGTAGAAAATGAGCTGAGAACCTTCCAGACTTCCAGGAAAAGCCAGTGCTACCCACCTGTGCCAGCCAGGGCCTGGCGAGCTGGCAGCCAGCACAGGGAACAGCAGGCAAGATGTTAAATCCGGGGTCTGGCCCAGCAGCCTCCTGCTGCCAGGAGCTGATCCATAGCTGCTGGCTCCTGACACAGCCTCTGCACTGCCTTACAAGCTTCCCCTCAATATTTTCAGGCTTTCCCTCAATATTGACATGCTTTCTATCAATACTGTCTGCTTTGTATCAACATTAAGCCATAAATCACATCGTTTGCACAGCGACTGAAGCACAAACCTCCCGGCACTGCACCTCATTTCCCACTCTAGCATCATTTATCAGAGCACAGCCTGCAAGGAAACGCTGCTGCAGAGGCTGCAGGAGCTGCGAGGAGAAGATGGCTGACTGCAAGGCTTTTGCTGTTCACTCTGCCTTTGTCTCAAAGTTTCCATTTAAAACGAGTGTGTTCTCAGGAGCTGAGCTGTGCTCCCATGTGCCCCATGGCCAGGCAGATCCCAGAGCTGGAGCTGTGTCCAGCAGAACAAATACCTTGGGTGCTTCACTCAAAATTAACAAACATTCTCCCAGTCCCTAAATATCAGTACTGTAATGCTTTTCTACCTGCCAAAAGTGGGATGTTGATTTGACCACACCAAATCACCTTTAAGCCCTGTGACCAGCAAGGGGTGAGAACTGGAGGAGCAGGGGGGAGAAGAGGGACACTGCTGTCACCAAAGCTGTGCAAAATTCATCTCATTTCCCCGGCAGCAACACAGCCTTGATGACTCCCCAACAAATCACGTGTTTTGCCAAACTGCAAAGGCAGGATGGCCCCAGGGCTTACGGGAGGGCCTCTCCCACCCTCTTGCTATTCCAGGCACGTTCTGGAGCTCGCACATGGTAGGAGTGAGTCCAGCCGGCGGTCAGCAGCGCTACAGCCGGCCCTGCACCTGGCAGGGTCAGCAGCTGGGACCACAACACACTCTCACCAGCCACAGAAATCCCTCCCCTGCCCATGACAGCCTGTCCTGCCAGGAGCATTCCAGTTCCTCAACAGGATACGCTTCCTTAGACAAGTGTTATTTTTGCACATGCACCTGCACCAGGCTCCGTGGGATAATGAGATTTAAGCCACAACATGGGATCCAGGAGCTGGAGGTGGGAAATTCACGGCAGGACGCGCAAAAGGGAAGGGATTCGCACCAGAGAACTTGACAAAAGTAAAGCACAAGTTGTGGAACGGGAGCAAGAGGTGAACTGGAAGAAGTTCAAGTCATTTCAAGTGCTTGGATCGCACCTACAGTCCTATAACCAGAGAGGAAAAAATACAGCAGATTCTGTTGGTTTTTAGGCTGCTGGTTAGAATAACAATAATAAATCACCGCGTACCGCGCTGCTGCTCTGGCTCCAGAACTCCACAGGTCCTGTAACTGCTACTGCAGCGCTCCTGAGACTTCAGAGCCACTGCCTGCTCCTACCAGGGAGGAACACAATCCCAAGTCCTCCCCCTCCAGCGAAATTATGGTTTAGATAACCACAGAAATTATCTGCAACATGCCTTCCCATGCTTCAGGAGCAGCTGAACTGCCTGCAGCAGCAGCCGCTGCTTTCAGAAGCTGAGGGCTGATAAGGGGCACTCCCAGAGAGAGACCCCAAACCCCAGAACCTATTTCTGCCTGTCAAAACCAGTTTGGTGACCACTCAGTGCTTACACAACTTGTCCAGGCGCACCTTTTCCAGGAGAAATGATGGCTTGTAAAGTGCCTTTTTGAGTAAGGGAGGAAAAAAAGCAATGAAGAGGTATTTGGGCTTTTAACAGAGCCCAAATGACTCTGGCTGTCAGCAGCTGCATGCTGTTCTGATTAACTAGCCTTTTCAGGAAATACAGCACACACAAACTCTTGGGAAGCTGCTCAAATATAAGTAGTTAATTCTACACACAGCTTCAATGTATGTCACTTGCAGGAGGAGAAGTAACCGCTGAAACATCTGACAAAAATCTACCCAGCAGGTAATTGTACCCCTCCAAATTTCACAGGTTTACGTGAAATTGCTGAGAACAAAGAGTCAGTGTGCAATATCCAGTGGCAGAGACAGGAATTCTGAAACAAATACACACAAAATTTGAGAGATCTTTGACTGGTCTGTGCAGTCAGTCCTTCAGCTGGGCTGAAAAAGGGCAAGTGTTTAAAGTAACAGAGGCCCTGCTTCCCAACACTGGATGTCACCTACAGCACTCCCACATGGATGTTTGCTATTTGTAAGGTAGAACTGACTTTGTTCATTTTGCTCTATCCAAGCAAACCAGGAGAACTCTCCTTATTTTAAAAGAATGTAAAAGTCCAAGCACATGGTTGGGTTTCTTAACTAAGAAGGGAAGGAGTTGTTTTTTCCAGATTGTGAAAGACCATCCATGGAAAGATAAGGTCCCCTGACAGCAGTTCCTGCTGGGTGTACCCCAAATGCTGGTACCTGTCTCCACACTGCAGAAGTTTATCTGAAGGGTGCTGAGATGAACCAAGTTAGGCAACTGGGCAGGAGGTTTTTTTTAAAGAAGGGGGGGAGGGACACTGAACAGAGAGTGAGGAGAAAAAGGTAGGAAAAAACAGCTCCTAGTCAAGCACTAAATGGATCTGAGGTGGAAGAGATTCCTAAGCAGTGTTCTGCAGAGAACAAACACAGCCACCACTGTTGGGTCCTTCTCCACAGATCCAGGGTGTAGCACATCCTCCTTCCATAGTCATCACTCTTCCCTGAGTTGCAGCAGAACAAAACTGATTCAGTTCTTCAGTTTCACAACAGCTCATTGAGCTTCCAGTAAATGAAGTGAAAATTTAACAATTTTCATTCTTTTGTTGTTTGGGAAAGTACAAGAGACCATGGAATTGCTTGTAAAACTGTTAAGTGACAGCTGCTTTTGTGGGAAGGCAAAACACTTTTTAAGATGAAAGCCAGGTTTTGCAGAGGTTTATCCATGCTCCTGCTCTCGAAGAACACAACCTACAGATTCTACACAATCTACAGGGCTGAGAGGGACAGGAGAAGCACAGGCAAGACATCCACTTCTAAGCTAGCCCTTATCCCCCTGGAGATGTGCTAACAGGTTAGCAACAGACCAGGAGAACTTCACTTGGGTTCAACCACAAGCCTTTTCTGCAGCAGATGGGAGCACACAGCCAAGCCCAGCCATGAGAACAGGGATTCTGAGACTCTATTCCACGGAAAGCAGGATGATCATATGATGCTGGGCTCACTTACATCCCAACAGCGAAGCACTCGGGGTGGTTTTAGCTGTTATTGGCTTACACTGGAGCCAAGGCACAGGGGACAGCCCAGGAGCACCTCGTGATCCCCACCACACTCGGCGGGTTCCAATCCCAGCTCTACTGTGTTACATCACAGCTGGAGTAAAACCGGCCCAGGAGAGGCCAGAAGGAAAAGAAAAAAGGTTCGTTTGCATTCCAATGGTTTTCCCAGAGGCCACCCGGCCCAGCTCTCCCCGTGACCACTGAGGGCTCGGCGTGTGCCAGGGCACCGGCCCCTGGGTGAGACCTCTCTTCTCCCAGCTCCATTCAGGCCTCATTCACTGCTCAGAAAAGATTCTTCCCGAGGCATTTTCTCAAAAAAAAAAAAAAAAAAAAGTCTTAAAAAACGCCGGTGGTTAACGAGCAGCTTGTCCTTTCACAGACACAATGTGGGCATGTTCAGACCCGCCGCTGCCCCAGCGCGGACCCAGGGCCCAAGGGTGCCCCTTTATTCCTGTCAAACACCACCCGGAGCAGGGCTCCAGCTGCTGGGGCACGCTGAGGCACGAGGGGCATTTTCTGGGATGTCTCCTCATGGAACAGCTGGTCCACACACAAAAAAGTATGTGTGTTACGTAAAAATAACACGCTGGTGGCAATGCTGAGGGGCAGGGACACCCCAAGCAATGAACACACCAAGTGACTCCAGAGGTACCACAGGACTTGGGAGCTCTCCATCTGCACTCTCCTTCCACAGTTCTGCAAACATCCCGGGAGCTCAGTCCACGTGAAAAGATGGGAATAGCAAAGTTCTGGTGTCTGGCTGCCCGAAGGGCCTTTGAAGTCTGTTCCCACTCTCTGAATGAATTCCGTTGCTGCCCCGGCTCTCCCCGTTACCCAAGGAGGTGGAATTGTGGTTTGGGAAACCAAACACAGTTTGGGGGGTTTCCAAAATGCCCAAAAAATGTAATTTTTTTTCCTCTGTTTGAGATTCATGTTGAAATTAATTCTCCCTGTGCTGCTTTTTAAAGGAATATGTAACAAAGGCATTTTTTCAGCCAATGCTTGGTCTTCAAAAAACGTCCCAGAGCTTTTTTTCATGCCCAAAAGCAGCGGCCTCCAAATGCAATGCAGAGACAATGTGCAACCTCCAAGAGCATAGGGAAAAAATCACTTAAAAACTAAAAAAGAACAAAGTATTTTTCTGTTAAGACTCTTTATTTGCAAATGTAACACCAAACCAAGGACACGGTGTTTTATCAATCTCCAGGGATTGCGAAGATTTCAAAGAAAAATACATCAGTGAACTGAAGAGTCAGGGGGAAACACCTAAACAGAAGAAAGTAGCCTCCTCTGTAAGTGTAAACAGAATTCTCTTATTTCTTCTTGTCCATTGACAAACTTTTTAAATTCAAGATCTAATGAGGGGTTAAAAACAGGAAAAAAAATGGGGTTTTTTAATTCATAGCAGGAAATGAAGAAGAAAGGCAAGAGCAAAGTTGTACTATTTCTTAAGCACTTAAAAGAAACAGTAATGAGAAACAGCCAGTCCTAGGAAAAATCCTACTTTAATATAGAAAGTTTAATTTATTTATCAAAACATGCTTCTTTTGTTCTCTCTTCTTTTCAAACACTAAGCTTTTAACAGCTCTTTAATGTACATACTTTAGCTCTGGCTCTTTCTCCCCTCCCTGGAGAGACCTTTTAAAGAGATCTCAATTTCCACTTAAATAGAAGCAATCAATAATAAAATACGTCAGTAACATTAAAAAGTATTATTGTCCAAGAGCAAACCAAGAAATCTTTCACAGCCGTTTTAAATTCTGTATTTATATGTGTACAGGTAATACCTTCCTTGCTATCAAAAAAGCGTAAGTAGCAGTGAGTGGACACCAGTCAGCTTCTCTCAAAGTCTATTTAAAAGCCAACAAATGAGAATTATCCCAAGAAATAATCAGAAAGGAAAATTAATAAGGTGTCCTGCTTGCTGATTTCACTCATTGACACAAGTTTAACTTCAACATCTTTTGGCCAAGTGCAGGATCTGGGCACAGAGTCCATCCCAGTGGGGTTCATTCTGTGGCCTAAGAACTTTCCCAGATGTATTTGTGACAAGCCCCCTTCCTGGGCAGCTCCCACAGCAGGACTGTAACAGGTAGGAACAGAGGACACAGCTCCAGCTCGGGGTTCAACTCACAGGTACCACACACAGCCCTTCGAAGGCTCCGAGGTCAGGACCGTCCCTCCCTGCCTCGTTCCTCACCAGCAGCACACAGAGGGCACATCCCGAGGAAACCCACCCCAGGCACATCCCGAGGAAACCCACCCCAGGCACATCCCGAGGAAACCCACCCCAGCCCGGACTGCAAGCCCTGCTCCCTCCCCGAGCTGTCTCAGGGCAGCACAGCCACTGCCAGCTGTCACTGTGAGCTCAGGGACGAGGCCACCAACAGCGACCACAGGGACAACAGGCCACTCACCCAGAACTTCCACTGCCCTGCACAAAAACCTCCCCAGAGCTTACAGACCCCAGGGAATGACCTGGCACAGCCAGCACAGGGAGCCAGCTCCCTCAAACCCTGCCTGAAACCAGAACAGACCATTCTACTCTAGCTCTTACCTAGAAACCAGAGTCTGAAGGAGTTTAAATTCAATCCACTGTAGGTGGAGACCACAGCAGAGACTCAACTGACACAGAAGTGGTTTTAAATCTCAGCCTTACACCAACCTGACAGCTGAGCCTGCTGGAAGCATCCATCCCACACCAGCGTGCCTCTGGAACAAGTTCACTTTCCTCCTTCGACCTCTTGGGTCAGCACTGTGACACTGCCACACAGCCTGGTGTCCCAGCACAGTGAGGGCTCTGAGACCTGTCACGAACACACCTCGATGTCCCCAGCACCACGAGGGCTCTGTCACCAGCTCCCACGGGCCGGAGGGATCAGCTGGAGCCTGCGCAACACTGCAGACTGAGGTGTGCTAAAATAAAACTCACAACCAGTCAGATGTTGATTGCCTCGGGCACCTGTTAAAAGTACTTTTCTACCCTCAACCACACTGCAGTCACACAGGGCCAAGCCTCCACCTCTCGAGAAGAGCCTGCAAACTGCCCCACTAATTGTGTACAATGGCATCAGGGCACTCCAACACCCTCACCCACCCGTGCTGAGCTCCTTCAGCATCACCACACAAAACAATGATGTTCTTCTTCACGGTCAGTCTATAAATTTCCTGGAAGTCCGTGGGAAGGATCAGCTACACTGAACGCTGCACCAAACACACTGCTGTCATTTCAGACCATTTCTGCTGAAATGCTGACACTCCTCATCACGCCAGCACAGCTACAAAGGGCTTGTGCAGCCTCCTTCACGTTAAATAATAACTGGATGGATGCTAATTGCCTTTCCTCCAGTGAACTGTCTGCATTCCCTTCCCATTTCCTGTAGCTACAAATATGATAATCAGGAGAACAAAGACTTTAGCACAGCCACTCGGGCACAGCAAATGCAGCGGAGTGTGTACGCCTGACTCCAGCAGCAGCAGCAGAAGGCAGACCTGCCGCCTTGCTGCTCTGAGCACCCCGAGCCCACCTTCAGAAGGTGTCAATAAAGACTCGTGTAAAATCGCTCATCGGAGCGAAGTTTCTCATTGTAACTTCCCGGACAATGCAGCCCCTTAGCAACGCGGCCGCTCTCAAACCAACCAATCCACCTTTAATTCCCACTTCCTCCCAAGCTCTCTGGACAGCAACTTCTGGCACTCCATCAGTCCCCTTTTATCCCAGTTTCTTTTTATAAATCCAAGGTCAGGTTTCCTCTCCCATCTCATGTGATGTGCTGGACTGAAGTTCTGCCAGCGTGGTCGGTCCCCTCGGCTGCCAAACGCCCTCCCGCGCTCCCCTCAGCCTGTCCCGCCGCCCACCGGGCATCTCCCCGGCTCCAGCGGAGAGCAATAACCAAGTGGGAAGCACCAACTCTCCCAGCGACGCTGAACTACGCCTATTAAAAATAAAACCCCGCTGGCACCGAGTCCCCCCACGCCGGGCGGCTCGGGGGTCCCGGGCCCGGCCTCGCCCCCGGCCCGGCCCTCACCTCCTCCTCGCTCTCGCTGCGGAAGCACAGGCAGGCCGCCCGCTTCTTGTAGCCGTCCCCGTCGTAGGTGCGCGTCTGGTTGGACTTGAGCTTCATCATCCTCCGCTCCGGGGGCGGCGGGGCCGGAGGACGCGCGGCCCGGAGGGCGGGGGCGGGCGGGACCCGCCGGGCGGCGAAGGACGGGTGGGCGCGGAGGGACC
>VZSE01003190.1:32213-51819 GCA_013398275.1 Promerops cafer | reverse complement strand
AGCGCGGGGGCTGTCCCTCACCGAAGCCTTTTGGGGGGTCCCGTCCCTCCCCTCACCGGGGAAGGTTTGGGGGGGGGCGCGTCCCCTGTGAGGGGAGGGTTTTGAGGGGTCCCGTTCCTAACCCTCACTGGGGCGCTTGGAGGGCTCCATCCCTCACGGAGCGGGGTTTGAGGGTCCTGTCCCTTATGGAGGGGGCTCTGGAGGGGGTCCCGTCCCGTCCCGTCCTTCCCCTCACCGGTTCGGGTCTGGGGGCCCTGTCCCGTCCCTCACCGAGTGCGGCGTTGTGGGGGTCACTCCCCTCACCGAGGGCGGTTTGGGGGAGGGTCCCGTCCCCTCCCCTCACGGTGGGGGGGTTTGGGCGTCCCGTCCCTCCCCTCACGTGGGATTTTGGGGCCGGGCGGTTCCCGCTGTCCCCGCGCCGCCTCACGGGGGTCCCGCGCCGGCCCCGCCGTTCCGGGCGCCACTAACGGCCCCTCGTCCCTTCCTCCGCTGCCGCAGCGCCGCGATCCCGGAGCCCCAGCGATCCCAGCACCTGGAGCTTGTAAGTACAGGAAGATCTTTAGTAGGTGTTTTTTTTCTTAAGCCCTTGAGGAAGCCCTGAGGGCTCTGAGGCCGCTCTGCTGAGGTTTCTGTTGAAAAACGTGTGTAAAAATTGGGATCAAATTACGTTTAAAAAGTCTATCCAGCACGTTATCTTTAGGGTGTAGTTCCTTATTTTCAGGGTTTGGTCGCAGGAAGCTGGGGATTGGGCAGGCCCATGGCTGCATTGTGTAATTCCTGATAGTATTTTCCTCACCCAACACACTCAGTGAGAGCCACTTGTGCACCTGGAATTATGGAATTCTTGAGTCCTGGGATGCTTTGGGTTGGAAGGACCTAAAAGCCCATCCAGTTCCATCCCTTCCACTATCCCAGGCTGCTCCAAACCTTGTCCAGCCTGGCCTTGGACACCTCCAGGGATGGGGCAGCCACAGCTTCTACAGAAAAATGAAATTTAAGATAGAATACTAGAGAATCCTGCAGAGTGATATCAGTGCAGTGATCCCGAAGGTAAAACAATAATAACTGTAATAATATGTTTGATTAAATCCTGTATTTCCTTCAAAAAACAAAGACTACAATGGACAAAGGTGGGTGACTCCTTTATTCCCATTTTTTTCCCTCAGAACACTTTGGAATTGCCCTTTTCCACGTGAAGCTCAGCCATGACTGACCAAGAGTTTGTTCTCTGCAAGTGGAAGAGGCGTTTGTGGCCAGCCAAGGTAACGAGGAATGAGGAAATGTTTGTGGAGGTTGCTTGGAAAGGGCTGGAACAGAGCAGGAAGGAAGGGAGAGGTCCCAGCAATCGTGTCTGAACTTGTCTGAGCTGTGGAGATGCCAACAGAAAAAATGGAGAGGGCCTGGAGCGATGGGACAGGAGGGAATAATTCCCACTGCCAGAGGGCAGGGTTGGACGGGATATTGGGGAAAAATTCCTCACTGTGAGGGTGCTGAGGCCCTGGAATGGATTTCCAGAGAAGCTGAGGCTGCCCCATCCCTGGAAGGGTCCAAGGCCAGCTTGGATGGGCTTGGAGCACCCTGGGACAGTGGAAGGAGTCCCTGCCACTGGCAGGGATGGGATGAGATGGGGTTTAAGGTCCCTTCCCACCCAATCCATCCTGGGATGTAATCATTCTGTCAAGCTGCTCTTACATAAATGTTTTGCTGTTGGTCAGGGTGTTAAATGAAGATTTTTCACTTTCAACGCAGGTTTTGTGCAAACCTGGAGTTGCAGGGAGCAGTCCTGTTGCTGCCAGGAAAAGGATGGGATTCAAAGCTGAAATACTTGGCTTGGAGAAGCAGTTGAGTATCCTTGTTCCTTTGTCTTTGCATTCTTAGAGGTTAAAAAAAAATAAGGGGAAGAAAGGAATCCTTTTATCTGAAGGTACCTGTGAGAAGGATCCTGGATTTGTAAAAGGTTTAGGTGTTTAACCCTAACAAGGATAGGTTGGGGAAGGGAATGTTTGGGGGGTTTTTTTGCTGTCTGAGAGCAGCTTTGTGGTGCTGAAATTGTTTTGGCTGCCAGTTCAAGTCACCTTTTTGTGTTCCAGGGTCAGTGTGAGCTCTGCAAACACCATTCCCCTGACAGAGGAGCGGATCAAGGCCATCGCCTCCACCCTGGGTGAGCAGGGAGGGGCCCAAATGTGCTGCTTTGTGTCTTTCCTGGGTGATAAATACCCACAGAAACTCAGCCCAAATGTGCTGCTTTGTGTCTTTCCTGGGTGATAAATACCCACAGAAACTCAGCCCAAATGTGCTGCTTTGTGTCTTTCCTGGGTGATAAATACCCACAGAAACTGAGCCCAAATGTGCTGCTTTGTGTCTTTTAGGGGTGAAAAATACCCACAAACTCAGCCCCAAATGTGCTGCTTTGTGTGTTTCCTGGGTGATAAATACTCGCAGAAACTCAGCCCCAATGTGCTGCTTTGTGTCTTTTAGGGGTGAAAAACACCCGCAGAAACTCAGCCCCAAATGTGCTGCTTTGTGTCTTTTAGGGGTGAAAAATACCCACAAACTCAGCCTGGGGGGATAAAACTTCTGTATTTTACTTATTTTCTTTTTCTCTTTTTCATAAAGTTGGAAAATAGGTTAAAAATTACAATTTTCCTCTCTCCTGGGGTGGTTTGTTGGAGGATTGGTGAAGAAATGTGAGTTTCCCTCAAAATGAGGCACTTCCAGCTTGGTCTTTGTGTGTCTCCATCCTTTGCCTTGGGAATCATGGATGATTTAAGTAGTAAAAAATACACCTTAAAAGAAACACTACAAGTAACATTTATTATTTCTTTAATAATACATTTTGTTTATGATAGAATAATGAAGATAATTTCATATATTGAATATTTTTCCTCATCAGAACAAAAGAAAACCATGAATGAGGCCGTGGAGGAGCTGCAATATCGCTGTTCCCTTAAAATTGCCCTGGATATTCTCCATCAGACTGACTCAGGCAGTCAAATGCCACCTGCAGAAGGACCAAATCCCGAATTTTCCCGGGAGAAATCTGCCCCACCCACCCCCTCCCACAGCTTCTTGTCGCGCTCTCGCTCTAAAAAGTTGGAACATGAGGCTGCCAAGAGGAAAAGAAAACCCCAAAATAACTGTGGGCTGAAGGATGATCCCAAAGCACAGCAGGGATCACAAAGCAGCTGGGGAGGTTCTGTGGCTCCAGAGGGGAGTGGAAAAGCACCTGGAAGTGGCACAAACCCTTCCAGAGCACCTGGAAGTGGCACAAACCCTTCCAGAGCACATGGGGCTAGAACAAGCTCTGCCAGGTGCAGTGCCAGGGACTCGTGTGTGGCACCAGCCCCTGACAGTCACAGCTGCAAAAAACCAGAATCAAAATCATCACCCAGACAGAGGAAAATCCAGCCCAAAACAGGGAATGGAGTCTTGTGTAAGCCAAAAGCTGGAAGAAGTCAGCAAGGAAGGAAAAGAGGATGTAGGGATGAATCCCCCCAGGATCAAGCACAGGTGGCTCCTGAGGAGGGGTCTCCACCTGTCCCCTCTAAATCTGGCACCGTGGAACCTTCCAGAAAGACAGGAACTCAGGCTGGGAGAACATTCCTGGATTCCTCCTGTGAAACTGCCTCGGATGAGTTGGAGAAAAGCATCAGCAGTGAGAGTGAGAGTCTGGCAAAGCAGCTGGATGGGAGGAGAGAAGCAGAGGGTGGAAAACACCTGGATGGGGCAGGTGTGGCCTCAGGCACAGACAGGAAATGCAGGAACCACCCTGGATCCTCACCTGGGCCTTCTGGTGCCTTCCTTCAGCCTCAGGAGGAGGAAAACCAGGATCCCTCACACCTGGCTGGGAATAAAGCCCCTGACTCTGAGGAGGATGAAGGTGGGCAAATCCCTTGGGGAAGGGAAACCTTCATCCCACGGGGGTGCTGAGCACTGTTACTCACCTTGGAATGTTGCTTTGCTTTTGGGGAAGTGGCTCTTGAATTGCTGATTTAATTCCTTTTGGTTTCTGTTCCTGCAAAGCAGAAATGCTGATCCCTGTGGTGCTGGGGAGGGCTTGGGTGGTGTTTGTGTTGTCTGGAATTGCTTGGAGTTTTCCATGGAAGGCTGGGGGGATTTTTTGAGCTCACACTTGTTTTACCTTGCTGCTCTCTGATGAGTTGAGATTAAATGTTTTTAAATGAGCAGGGTCTTGAAGCCAGCCCCATTCCTTCCCCTCTCCCTCTTTTATCCATGATAAAGGGAATTAGGATTCCCTAATTAGGAGTGTGCAGATGTGTCAGGTGCCCTCTGGGTCACACTCAGCTGTGTCTCACCTGCTCTGAGGCTGATCCTATCCTAATCCCTGGATCCTGGTGCTGTTGGCAGGGCTGGAACCCTCTGAGGTGTTTTCCAGGAGAGTTTCCTCAGAGAGCCTTCCTCCACTCTCTCCTCTGGCGGATGAAGAGGAGGAAAATTTCCCAAGCGTTCTGTCCCATCGAGGTGAGACATCAGCACAGGGCTGAGGCTCTTCCCCCTCTGTGAGCTTCAGTTTGCCTGCAGTCAGTCCATGGGGATTCCAGGAGGGAATCCATTTGTGTCCAGGCTTGGGATAAAATGCATTTCCTGGGTCCATTGGGCATTTTGCTGCAGAATGAAATGAAAATCCCTGAAACTGGGCAAGGGCCTGGGACTGAAGTTGCTGGGCTTCAGTTCAGAACTCCCTGTGCTGCATTTTGGGGTCACTTTAAAAGCACTGAAGAGAAACTCCTGGAGGAGAAGAAGAGAGGGGCAGCATCTGTCTTGTTTTATGGTTTTTAAGGAAAATTTCCTTTCTTTTTCCTGCCAGAACCCAAATTCTTCGAGGAAGGGATGTTGGTGTGGTGCAAGCTGCGGCGGTATCCCTACTGGCCAGCGGTGGTAAGAGCAGCTCCTGCCTCCTCATATCCTGCTGATAAGGAGCAATTCCCAGTTCTGGAGTGACTTTTGCCCTTCCTGAAAGTGTTCAAGACCTTCCAGTAGGAGCATTCCAAAATTGATATAAGTAAATTTGTGCTAAAAGCACTCAAAATGTGGTCAATTCATACCTGTTTGTACAGAGCACAGGATTATCTCAGATCTTTTGTCATGGAGCAGGACTTTGTTCCCAATTTGCAAAAGAAAGGGGAGGCTCTTTGTGTGCTAAAAACTCTCCCTTGGGGGGAACTGGTTGCTGCTTCCACTTGAATTTTCTGTATTTGTGTAATAAAGGAAAGTTGTACCAATAGGAAAAACTTAAGTGTGGGTTGTAGTGGGTGATATCCATGGGAAAAATATCCCTGCTTTATCAGGATTAGGATTTTTGAGGCTTTCTCCTCTCTCCAGGTGAAAGCAGTGAAGAGGAAGCAGCGGAAGGCCTGTGTGCTCTTCATAGATGGCACCACAAATGAGAAGAAAAAAGGGTAAATGTGCATTTCCATCCCATCCTGAATTTCCAGTCTCTGTTAATCCGTGTGCTGTGCCCATTTCCTGGTGCAGAGTGAGGACAGTCCTCTCCAGGTTGATCTGGGAGGGAGGGGCTGGGGCAGGTGAGGGTTGCAGGTGCTTTGTCATGCTGCAGGTTGAGGCAGCTCCCTGTCCCTGGGAAGGGCTGAAGAATCAAAAACAACCAAAAAAAAAAAAAAAAATATCCCTGGAATGCAGCCAGTGTTCTGGAAACACTGGGCTGCCTTTAACTTTTCTCTAAACCAGGTATTTCTTGTTTGTTAGAAGATTTTAATTTGCTCTGGAAGCAAAAACCATTAAAATTTGTGCTCCTAATTCCTTGGGAAATGGGATTTTCAGGGAGAAGCAGAACTGCAGTAAATAAACAGGGAAATGGGGCAGCTGAGTTGCACCTCTGACTGTGTTGCTTTAAAAGTTTCTCAGTGTCTCTGAAGAGCCTGAAGCACTTTGACTGTGAGGACAAGCAGGAGCTCATTGTGAGTATCCCAGAGACGTGGAGCTGCAGGGGTTGGGCAAATACAGTGGGAAATCCAGGATATAAAAATGGCTGGGGGGGAATGTGGGGCTTGACACCCTCAAAGCCACTCTCATCCCTGTGACAGTTCTGGCAGGAGCTGTTTCACTGTGAGGAAAAAGTTGTTATGGACCATTTCTGTCCCCTGCGTGGTGTCCAGAGCTGGAACTCTTCAAGAGCTGCTGGATTTGGGACAGAAAATCCTCCTTGTTTTGCAGGAACGAGCCAAGGAGAACTATTCCAGGGAGATTGAATGGTGCCTCCAGCTGATCCTGGACTATCGCATCCGAGTGGGTAAGGAGGGGCAGGTGGCCATGGAATCCCCAAATCCCAGGATGGTTTGGGTGGGAAGGGACCTTCAACCCCATCCAGTCCCCACCTGCCATGGACAGGGACACCTTCCACTGTCCCAGGGTGCTCCAAGCCCCGTCCAGCCTGGCCTTGGACACTCACAGCTGCTCTGGGATCTCATCCTGAGATCCACCAGGAAAAGGGAGCCCCAAGCTTTGATTCCTGGGCTGAATGGAACTGATCACTGCCCCTGTTTTGGGTTTTTAGGTTGTCATTCTTTCACCGGATCCTTCCTGCAGTATTTTGCTGCTGATATCAGTAAGTGAATCCATCCCTTTGGGAATTTTTCTCTTGGCTGGGTAAATGCAACTCCAACATTTACATACAAGTGACTTTAGCACCAGACCCAGAGAGGGGCTGCTGGTAAATTTACAACTCCCCATTATTGCAATTAAGGGTTTAATAAATTAAATAAACACTGGTGGTTCAAGACAATCGCAGAATCAGAGAATAGTTGGAGTTGTGACTGGTTCCTTATGTTGCAGAGTCCATGCCAACTCCCTTATATTTTTATTTTCTTTAAGGCAGATAAATATTTTGGGGGTAGTTTTTTTAACCTCTTTGGTAGGGAAGGAAGAAAAACTCCTCTCAGCAATAAAATTCCTTATTTTCTAATGATATGGCTAGGAAAACTCTTAGTACATTTAAATATAAATTCTTGTGGTTTCTCTTTCAGGCTACCCAGTGAGGAAAGAGGGATACCAGAATGTGGTGCAGATGGCATTCCCAAACACAGAGGAGGAAGGGGCTGGAGAGTCTTCCTCAGACACCTCCCCCAAGAAACCCCCGAGGAAGCTCCTCCCTGACAGGACCAGAGCTGCCAGGGACAGGGAGAACAAGAAGCTGGTGGAGTTCATAGTGAAGAGCAAAGGGGCTGAAGAACATCTCCTGGGGATCTTGAAAAGTGGGAAACAATCCCGCTGGCTGAAGAAATTCCTGAATTCCAGCCGGTACATGACCTGTGTGGAGACTTATTTGGAGGATGAGGAGCAGCTGGACCTGGTGGTTGGGTACCTGAAGGAGGTGTACAGGGAGATGGACACCAAGAACCTGCACCAGATCCTGGGGGATGGCATCAGGTTCATCTCAGATGTGCTTTTACCTGAGGTGAGGGAGCATGAAACGAGGGGAAAAATGAGCTGTGGAGTGCTAAATGATACTAATTCCCATTATTTATTCCTTTGCTCTGACGTGGTTGCTATGGAATGACGTGGGGAGAGTTCCCAGAATGAGCCAGGCAGGAATATTCACCCCTGCCTACAGCCTGAGTCACTCAAATGCTGATTTTTAAGCACAGAAAGGAGAAGCTTCAGGTAGTTTGTTGTTTTTAAAAGCAGACTGATAGTTTTCTGATGTATTTTAATTACCTCTCTGAAATGCTTCAGAGCTTTGTATTGGGGTTTTTATTTTGATTTGGCAACTTCTCAGGGTTTGCCTGGCCCTTTGTGTGTGTTGAGGTTGGGGGTGGTGTGTTGGCTGTTTTTACAGTTGTTGTGGATACCTTGTGTTCTTCCCAGGAATTTTCCCAGGAGAACATTAACTCGTCTAGAAACATAATTATTGTGAAGAATATTTTAATCTGAGGATAAAAGTATCCCCCAGGGGATGATACAGAAAAGTTTCATATTATTTATTTAAGAATTTCAGGCAGTCAATGAACGGTTCCATCCAAGTTTTCCAAGTAATTCAGGAACCCTTTTCTCAAAATGAAAAGGGTTCAGCTGAGGCAGTTTCAAATCCCTGGCTGTGGTTAAGTTTTGCTTATTGATTATTATTATTAATTAATCAATGCTTTTCTAGGCCATCATCTGTGCCATTGCTGCCGTGGATGACATCGATTATGAGAAGGCAGAAGAGAAGTACATTAAAGGACCACCTGTGAGCAAAAGGTAGATTTGTTTTCAGGATTTTCCAAGGGTTTTTACTCCTTTATTGTTGGATACAGAAAAGGTTTGAGGTGAGAGGGCAGGAGAGCTCAGTGTCCTCCTCCTGTGAGGGATGAAATGTGGAAAATGTCCCAGCTGAGCTACTCCAACACTGCAAATTGAATTTGTTCAGGTGATATAATCTGGACAATAATATCCTGTTTTAGTTTAAAAACTTCTGTATTTTCCTTTTCAGAGAGAGAGAGTTGTTTGATGAGCAAGTCCTGGGAAGCAAAAAGCTCAAGACTGAGCCAGAGCCTGCGGAGAGCTGAGGAGTGGCCGGGGCTGTCCTGGGGCCAGGTGTAAATAACCAGTGGTGATTTGTATAAAACGTGGCATTCTTTGTAAAGTCTGTGTGTATATTCCTAAATATTCTGCTCCCAGCCCCAGCTGGCTCTCAGCCCTTGCTGCTTCCCGTGGCCTCACCGTGTTCAGGATCTGCCAGATCCTCATCCATCAGTGCCCTCCTGGGGGGCTGCCAGAGACCCCCAGTGCTGTGCAGAGCTTCTGCTGCTCCACCAACTTCCACGTGGACTCTTCCAGCCAAACACCCAGCTTGGGAAGGGATTTTGTTCTGCTTTGTGGCCAGTGGTGCCTGGTGGCCTTGTTGCTCCTGATAAAACCAGGGGGTTCCTCCCTCCTGTGCCTCATGGATCTCCAAGGGTGGGAGATCAGATTGGTGCCCAGAGCTGCGACCTGCATCACAAAAAATTGGGTTTGTGTTTTGTTATGACAAGTAAAATTCCATGGAGAAGGAATCCATGTTTGTTTAAACAAAAGCATTCCCTTTTCCTCTAACAGTGAACCAGTGGAGTGCTGGTTTATTGCCTCTTCTGAGGCTGTGAATTTTGGGAGGCTTTTAATTGTCTTTTTCTCATCTAAATTCCCAATTTAATCCTGCCCACCTCCTTTCCCACCTTTGCTGGAGCTGTGGCACATGGAAGCAGTGTCACCAAGAACTAATTAATGATGAATAATGATAAATGATACATAAAACCCCCTGATTAGGGGGTTTCTCTGGGATAATAAAACGTGATCTCCTTGCTTGTCCAGTAAAACCCAAGGTGATTTGAAATAAAGAAGTTGAAATTGGGATCCAGATGTCTATCCTGGCTGTAGTAATTATCTGAATATATTTTAATTACATATTTAATTGCTCTGTGCTCTCTAATGAGTTTTTCCATGGAATCCTTATTCCTGTTATCTCAAGCACCTCAATTACAGGGACAGGCCAGCAAGTGAGGGTTTTATTAAAACCTGTGAGGAGGGATAATGAGTTTTGTGGGATAGGATAAAAAATTAATGATGCAGTTAACTCAGAGCTTTGAGTGGCACTTTCCCTTTGGAGATGAGAGGTTGGGGAGGGACTTCTTGCCCCTCCCTGCACTGTCCCAGTGCTCTGGGGTAATTTGGAGGTGGGGATCAACTTCCCCCTCCTTTACATGAACCCTGTGTTCCCTTCTCCATCAAAACTACTCAAGTGCTGTTAAGATCCTGCTCCCCCCCGTGCACAGAAGCAGAACCACCTCACCTCACTTGCACTGCAGCTGTGGAATTCTGGAATGGTTTGGGGTGGAAGGGACCTTAAAGCCCATCCCTGGGCAGGGCCACCTCCTACTGTCCCTGGGTGTCCCAGACTCCTCCAGCCTGGCCTTGGACACTTCCAGGGATAATGCTGACCTTGTCCACCCCTTCCAGTGCTGCCCCACTGGTCACTCACTGGTGCTGGGCCCCAGGCTCAGCCTCACCATGTACAAATCACGTGGACGTAATAAAGTGGGATGAAGTGAATCATCAGCATTTGCTGCTTTTCTTTCATGATTTTGATCTGTGGTGGGTGGTGCTTCCACCCCAGTTTTACAGCAGGTGAAGGTTGTTTTTATACATCAGATAAAGCTGTAATATCCTGTCTCAGTTTCACGTTATTAATCACTGGGAAATGAACTCACTGGTTTGTGTTCCTGTGCTTTATTTCAAATGGGCTGAGACACACCACCTCTGCTTGTGATTGTCCAGTGTTAATTAATCCATGTTCCCCCAGCTGCCTCCTCCATGCTCAGTGTAAGATCATTAATTCATATTATTACTTCATAACTCATATTTAATATCTTTAATAATGTTTATCATTACTCCAGCATTACATCCCGCAGTCCTTCAGCCCTCCCTGCCTGTGCGGGTGTGTTTCCAGGATATTAAAACGATCAAGTGCAGAGTTTGGGGAGGGGATAACGAATTCCGAGGCTTCGGGGGCTGTTTTGGGGTGAAAACAGCGCTTTTGCAGCGCGGCTCGCAGCAGGAAAAGAAACTTCTGCCGAAACCCGGGATCGAACCAGGGACCTTTAGATCTTCAGTCTAACGCTCTCCCAACTGAGCTATTTCGGCTGCACGGCCGCGCTCCGCCCCCCCCGCCCGTCACCGCCGGTGGCGCCGCGCCGGGCGGGGGGACCCGGGGGACACGCGGGGACACGGACACGGGGGCGGGGTACGGGACACGGGCACGGGACACGGGACACGGGCACGGGACAGGCGGGGTCGGGGACAGGCGCGACACGGGACAGGCGCGACACGGGGCCGGGCGGGAGGCGGCGANGCTCCGCAGCCCCGGGACGGGCCCTGCCGCCGAGTCCTGTGGCGGCTCCGGGACAGCCCCGGGGCGGCCCCGCCCGCCGAGGGTCGTTTTAGTGTCGTTTTGGGATCGTTTTGGGATCGTTTTGCCGCGGGGCGCGGCGGGGCCGGCGGGTGCCTCCGGAACCCCTCGGCCGGGACGCGTTTCCCGCCGGAGCGCTGAGGCGGTGCCGCGCCGGGCCCTTTAGCGGGTGCACGGCGCGCAGAGGTTGCCTGAAGGGCTGCGGAGAGATGGCGGCGCTGGGCCGTGAGCGGGGCCGGGCCGGGCCGGGGCGGGACGGGACGGGACGGGGACCGGGTTGGGGACCGAAACAAGCCCTCGGCCCTCCGCCGAGGGAGTGATCGGGAGGGAGCCCCGAGGGGACACCAGGCCGTTCCCGGTCGCCGGCCGTGGCCCACAGCCGGGCTGAGCTCTCCCGTCCTTTCTTGCAGGTCTCCGGCTCCCCGCGCACGGTGTGCTGGGCTGGCGGTGAGCGCCGGGGCCGGGGGCACCGGGGCGGTGGGACCCCGGGGGCTGGGGGGAGGCCGGGGCGGTGACAGCGCTGCCGCGGGGCTGGGGGTGATGGGATGGGGGGACCCCAGCGCCGCGGCTGAAGGGCTCCCCGAGCTTTGGGGGCCAGTGCGGGTCTCCTTCCCCACCGGGGTTTGTGGAGCACTGGCTCCCGCGCGGGCTCTGGTGCGTCGCGGGGGCTCTGTCACCCTGTCACCCTGTGCGCGCCCGTTCTGCCCCCAGGCCCGGCTCTGCGAGTCCCGTTCACGCTCAGCTGCTCCATCAGACGCCGGCGGCCGATCAGGCTGACAGGTAACAGCTCCTGCCCTGGGGACAGGGAACAGCCGCTTGTGCCACGGTCCCGTGGCACCTCCTGTCAGGCGTCTCCTCCCTTCCCTGCTGAAATCCGGGGAGATCTGGCAGCTCTTGGAGCCCCGGGGGAGGCAGCCAGGGGCTCTCTGTGGTTGGGGAATGGCTGAGGGGCTCTGCCTGAGCGCCAGACCCACGGATCCCACACTGGGGAGAATCCTGTGCTACAAACAGAGGGCTGGGATTGTCATTCCTCAGGGAACCACGGCCCCTCAGAGGGCTAAAGGCTGATTCTGCACGGAAATAACTGGTGAGTGATGGCTCTGTGCTGTTCCTTCCAGCTCTGTGCAGGTCCAGAAGAGCTCTGCTGTTGTCCAGAGGAAATCCTACGTCCCCAGCAGCCGCGGCGAGTACGTCATCGCCAAGCTCGATGACCTGGTCAACTGGGCACGGCGGGTGAGTCCCGAGGCACCGGGCTCCCCTGGCACCGAGGGACAGAGGGGGACAGATCAGAGGCACCTCCCACTCAGGATAAAAATAGGCTCAGAGCTCCCGTGTCGCAGAGGGTGACACTGGGCTCCAGTGACAGAGCAGGACAGAGGCTGGAGGTGCTGAGGGTGTGGGGGGTGTGGAACTGCCCTTTGGTCACCAGGAAAAGGCACTTTCTGGAGTTGTCTTTGCCCTGAGCAGCTGCTCTGCCTGTGGGGAAGAGTGACACAGATGACAGTGGCCTGGGTCTGCTGTGCTCTGCTGTAGCTGGGCTGCTCCTTCTCCAGCCACCACTGTCCCCATGGGGCCCTCAGCTGTCCCTTCTTGGGCCACCACTGCCCGTGTGGGGCCTTGAGCTGTCCTTTCTCTGGCCACCACTGCCCGTGTGGGGCTCTGAGCTGTCCCTTTTTGGGCCACCACTGTCCCTGTGGGGCTCTAAGCTGTCCCTTCTTGGGCCCCCACTGTCCCTGTGGGGCTCTGAGCTGTCCCTTCTCTGGGGCTCTGAGCTGTCCCTTCTCCAGGGCTCTTGAGCTGTCCTTTCTCTGGCCACCACTGCCCGTGTGGGGCTCTGAGCTGTCCCTTCTCTGACAACCACTGTCCCTCTGGGGCTCTGAGCTGTCCCTTCTTGGGCCACCACTGTCCCTGTGGGGCTCTGAGCTGTCCCTTCTCTGGGGCTCTGAGCTGTCCCTTCTCCAGGGCTCCTGAGCTGTCCTTTCTCTGGCCACCACTGCCCGTGTGGGGCTCTGAGCTGTCATTTCTCTGACCAGCACTGTCCCTGTGGGGCTCTGAGCTGTCCCTTCTCTGGGGCTCTGAGCTGTCCTTTCTCCAGGGCTCTGAGCTGTCATTTCTTCCATCACTGCTGTCCCTGTGGAGCCCTGAGCTGTGCCTTCTCTGCTGTCCCTGTGTGGCTCTGAGGTGGCTTTAGCCGTGTCAGGGGAGCAGCTCTGGACACGTTCAGGCTGCACCCAGAGCTCTGCCTGTATCCATTCCCCCGGAGCCGTGCGTTTTGCTCCCCATCCCTTGAACTCTCCCTTTCTGTGTGTCACCCGCGCTGTCCCTGAGCTCCTGCCTGTCCCCACAGAGCTCCCTGTGGCCCATGACCTTCGGGCTGGCCTGCTGTGCCGTGGAGATGATGCACATGGCAGCCCCTCGCTACGACATGGATCGCTTCGGGGTCGTGTTCCGGGCCAGCCCCCGCCAGGCCGACGTCATGATCGTGGCAGGAACCCTGACCAACAAAATGGCCCCGGCACTGCGCAAGGTATGGGGAGCACGGGGAGCTCGGGCACGGCGTGGGAGGTGGGGCTCACCCCCAGTATCCCTGTTCTGCAGGTCTATGACCAGATGCCAGAGCCTCGCTACGTGGTGTCCATGGGCAGGTGAGTGCCGGGACGTCCTCGGTGCCGTGGGGGGAGTTCTTGGCTTGTTTGTGTTTCCAGGTTCTTGAAGAGGCCTCGTAGAGCAGAGCAGAAAGGCTCCTCGTGGGAATGGTGTGTGTGAATCCTCCCAGGGATAGGTTCAGGGGGTTTGTAGCTGCCCAGCTTGTGTATATCCAGAATCCCAGAGTTTGCTTTTGGCTTTCAAAATGCTTCTGCTGTGCTGGAATCTGCTCCATGGGGGGGACTCCGTGGTCTCGGAGGTCTTTTCCAACCTGAATGATTCCATGATTCTCACAACTTTCTCGTCCCCACACCGGAGCTGAGGGTGGCCAGTCCAGGCTGGAACAGGAGAAATTCTGGGAAAGCTCTGAGGCAAAACAGAAGGGTTTGTAGCAGAGAGGGAGGGCTGTGGAATCTGCTTTGTGAGGGTGATGGGAACAGTTCAGTTGGGTTGGATTCATCTAAAAACATCCCAGGCAGGGCTTGTGATGGGGCATTGTTGTTGCAGTAGATGGGACTTAGTTTTTTCATGCAGAAAAAGCCAATTCTTTATTCACAAATCTCATATTTGTAGGAAATATCAGAAGGCACTGTGTTAGACTTAATTGGCTAACAATACACTGCAGTTTATTGATCAGTAAATGGCCAGGGTGTATGTCTGTTAAATCTCTCCATTTTTGGTTAGTTCACATATTTTGTTCACTGATTCCCACGGGACAGATTTCTTGTTTATTACAGGTGCAAGCAGTTCTCTTACTGGAATAGTTTGTTGTGCCAACTGCTTTTACTCTCATGATTCTTCACATGGGAAGTTACAAGCTGACTGCCAGCTTAGCTGGAGTAGCAGGGCCTAAACCATATTTTATAAGGCCTTTCTTTTGTAATATCTCTAACTGTGTGCACCACGGTGTCACCTGGGAGCTCTCAGCTGGTGGCTCCGAGCCTGGCAGTGCCCACCTGGCCAGGGCCATCTTCCCTTGGCCTCCTGCTCACCTTCCTGGGCTGACACTGTCCCTGTCCCTGACACTGTCCCTGTCCCTGTCCTGCAGCTGTGCCAACGGTGGGGGCTACTACCACTACTCCTACTCCGTGGTGAGGGGCTGCGACCGCATCGTGCCCGTGGACATTTATGTGCCAGGTACAAGGGGCAGCTCCACCTGGGAGCAGGGCAGGGAGAGGGCAATTCTCTGCATTCAGGGGTAGGTCTGAAAGGTTTTCCCCTTTCAGTGGTGGGGAGGCTGCAGCAGCTCCAGGGGTTGTGGGATGGGGAGGGCTGTGGTGGTGGTGGGAGGGGGGTTTGGATATGCTTTGAAATCAAATAATTGCTATGTTTGATGAAGATCTTCTTGATGAACACCATCAATTTAGTTTCTTTACACTCCTGCCTGTGCTAGCCACAAAGCCAGAGGGGAATCAGCTTTGGGATAAGTCCTGGGGTTGGCACCTCTGCTGCTGGCTCCAGCTCCCTGCAGGTGCCTGCCCTGTGACCTCCCTTCTCTCCTCTTTCTCTCTCAGGTTGCCCACCCACAGCTGAGGCTTTGCTCTACGGGATCCTGCAGCTGCAGAGGAAGATCAAGCGGGAGAGGAGGATGCAGATCTGGTACAGGAAATAGCCTTTATTTATGTCCCCCCTCACTGCCCCCGGGCACCGCTCACAGTTACGCACAAATCCGGCTCCTCACGCGCCTTCCAATAAAACTCTACCTGGTCCAGGTGCTTTTCTGTCTTTAATAAACCCCTCTGATCTGAGGGGTTGAAAAACTGGGCTGAAAAGCAGGAGCTGAATTTGATAACACCTGCTGAGTTGGTTTCTGGCCTGAACAATCTCTCAGGGAAGGTGATGTCGTATCGTGACATAAAGGCTTTGCCAGAAATTTGTTTTGTTTTGTTTTGTTGGGAGGTTTTGAGACCAGCACATGTCCAGGTGATCCCTGAGCCCTCCCTGAGCTCGTCCCTTACTCACCACCTGCTCCTTGTTGGTAATTCCTACACAGGATCTAATAAATCCATAATATTTGTGTGCAGAGGGGCCAGAAATTAATTCTGTTTCTGTAACAAGTCAAATACTGATGCTTAAAATCAGAATGTGATTAATAAAGCTGAATGTAGAGCTCCTAAGCAGGGCAGGGATAAAGCAGCCTGTCCTGGATGCATCCCAGGAGCCTGGGATGAGGAATGGTCATGCCTGAGGGACAAACACACTTTGGAAAGACAAATAAATCGCTCGGGAGCAGCAGTTTGGGTATTTCATTCCTTTTAATGGACTTTATCCCTTCTGGGGAGAGAGGAAACATCATTTATTGAGCTGTGAGGGGGTGTCGGGGTCAGGATTTGTTGCCGTGGGCTTTGGCCGAAAATGTTGGGAAACTTCCCTGGGGAGTTGCTTCAGGAGAAGCTGAAATGCCTCAAAATGCCTCAGACTGCCCCAGTTCTCCCACCTGCTTTGGATTATTTGACTCTTGTGGGAAGCCACCCTGTGATTTCTCAAAATGATGCAGTTTTTAGAGGAAATGGCTGGTTCTGGAGCCCATTTGGCCAAAGGCTCCAAACCACACTCTGAAATTCCAGCTTAATTGAGAATTTGAAGTCGTGAGGGGACAGAGCAGAGATCTTCCCCAGAGCCCAGAGACCCCTCCAGGGCAGGGGGCTCCTGGGGCAGGGATTTCCCTCTCCTTTTGTCCCCTGGAATCCATCCCAAGCCTCCACCCATCTCTGGATGAATCAGCCTGGATCTCTCAGGGGCTTTAAAGGAGATCAGAGCTTTTCTCCTCCTCATCAGCACGTGGCCAGCTCCTGCTCCCCGGGCTCGGCCCCTCAGTGTTTGAGGACGGTGGGGGTGATCATCCTGGGGTGGGAGTAGTAGCGGCACTCGCGGGGCGGCTGCAGCTCCGTCACCCTCGTGCTGATGTTGTCCCGCCTGAACCCCGCCTGCAGCAGCGGCCCCACCTGCGTCTCCTGCGGGAGAGGAGGGCGGGGACGAGCAGCTGCGGTGTCTCACTTGAGAAGGGACACTGCAGCGACACGGGACAGCGGGGGAAGAACCCTCCGAGCCCCTTCGGCGTTCCCTGCCCATCGCCAGCACCACGGATGAGTTCCACAGCCATGGAGTGCTCTGGCTCGCCCCGGGCACAGCTTTGGGGAGGGGAACAACTCACCTCAAACATCTTCTCGATGTCGCTGTACCTGGTCTTGAGCAGTTCCCCCCAGGAGGTCAGGTTGCAGTAGGTGAGGACCCCTCCGGGCCGCAGCAGGCGGAAGGCGTGGCCCTGCCCCGGGAATCCGGGGAGCCGGGTCAGCTCCTCCCGCTCAGCTCCCGGCCCCAGCTGCCCCTCCGAGCCCCAGCTCCTCCCTGCAGAGCCGCTCCCCGAGGTGTCACCTTGATGAAGTTGAACTGGTGCGTGTGCCAGGTGTCCTCCGACAGCGGGTAGGTGTCGTACAGGATCCCTGCCCGGGAACACCGGGGCTGGCCGTCAGCTGGGGGAGACCCTGAGGGGCTCATGTGTCCCGGGAACATCCCCCTTCACGGCCTGGTATTGTTATGTTCCCGTTGCAATTTGCCCCCATGTCTGACCCCTGGAAGGCAGCGATGTGATGGCCCCAAGATAAGGATCCATTTCCCCAGGACAGGGATCTGTCCCCTGGGGCAAGGATCCACCCCAGGACAAGGATCTGTTCCCCAGGACAAGGATCTGCCCCAGGACAGGGATCTGCCCCCCGGGGCAAGGATCTGCCGGACACAGCTGTGCCCTCTCCCTGGCCCCATGGGAGGATGTGGGCTCACCTGCACCCTGGTCAAACTGCTCCCCCCTTTCCATGGCTCAGGGATGTCCCGGGATGCCCTGGGCTTTGCTGCACCCCCCCTTTGCAGTGGGGTCCCCACCCCAGCCCCTCCCCATCGTGCTGTTGATGTCTCACCACTGAAGTGCCCGTCCGGCAGCGTTGGCACCACGTCCTCCCACAGCCCCTTCAGGGGCACCACCTGCGGATGGGGGGCAGAGGGGTGAGCTGGGGGGGGTCGCAGGTGCCCCCCAACCCTGGCACAGCCCACCCTGCCCCCGACCTTGTGTGGCTGTGCCTTGGCCCACTGCTCCAGGCGCCGGAAAACGCCCTCGTTGCACTCGATGATCCAGTGCTCCTCGATGTCGAATTCCTGCACCTTGGAGGCGGCGATGGCCATCCCGAACCCCACCTCGAGCACGCGGCCGCCTGCAGGTGGAACCCAGCACTCACAGCTCTGGGTTTTCTCTGCCTCAAAACCCCCCAGCCCTGAATTCTGACCCATTCTTTCCCCAAATGGGGCTCTTTAGGTGCGGGTTGGGAGCACGTGGTGCTGCTGGCACTGGGGGGAGAAGCTGGGAGCAGCTCCATGTTCCTGTCACCTGCTGCCCTCCCAGCTGCCCCTGTGTCCCTGTCACCTGCTGCCCCCCCACAGTGGCCCTTTGCCCCCAGCAAACCCCTCCAATTGATCCCAGTGGGAACAAACAACATCCAACCCTCCCTCTGCCAGGGAAACAGCCCCAAAATCAGCAGGGCCTGGGAGGGGAAACACTCCAAAATCAGCAGGGCTTGGATGGGAGGTGGCTGCATCCCCTCCCCATGTCCCCATCCCCTTTCAAGGATGCATCACCCTGACACAAGCACGCAAGTGCCACCATGGCCCCGCCGCCCCTGTCACTGCAGGGGGGCCACATGCAGTGGGGGGCACACGCAGTGGGGTCCCCCAGCAGAACATCTCCCCCCACACCAGGTGCTTTTGGGGAAGCTGCACCCCCAGCACGTCCCGGAGCCCGTGGGGTCCCCGTTACCCTTTGACGCGGCCACGGTGGCCAGCGAGTGCATGTAGGGGGTCTCCCAGCGCTCCATCACCGGCTTGCCCAGGATCTCCAGGTGGGCATCGGGCTCATCGTAGCCCGCTGTGGCTTCCCTCCAGGCCGCCCTGCAGTCCTCGCCCTCGGCGAAGATCGGCCCCGCCGCCGCTCCGGAGCTCATGGCTGCAGGAGGAAAGTCCAGCTGGACCGGCCGAGACTGCCGGGGGAGGGAAAGAAAGGAAAGGGCCACTGGGCTCTTGGCCGGCTTTAAATAGCCCTGCTGGAAAGTGCTGAGTGTGCACAGCCGGCTGGGGCCCCTCCAGGGATCGGGAGCCCTTATCGGGAATGGGAGCCCTTATCGGGAACGGGGCACCACGGGGCACCACGGGGCTGCCAGGCCTGAGTGGTCACACGTGGCCTGGGGGGTCACTGGGGTGTTCTGGGGGGTGCAGAGGATGTCCCTGCTGGCGGTGGCACCGTGCTGTGCGTGGCCGGAGTGGGAATGACCAGCACTGCAGGGTGCTGGAGCCGGGCTGGATCGGGGGGGACATGGAGGAAGGGGTGTTCCCTGTGCGCGGTGCTGTGACCCATGCTGTGTCCCCCTCCGTGTCCCCCTCCGGGGCTGCACACCGGGACGGTGCCACACTCCGGGCCACGCACAGCCCCGTGCCCCACGCTGTCCCCCGCAGCGGGACCACGCACGCTGCCGGCCCCACTCCGCACAGCGCTGTGCGTGCCGGGGTGACCCGCACGCCCAGGCCACAGCCGGGCTGGACCCTAAGGGCCGGAGGGAGGGTCCCGGGGGGCTGCAGGCGGTGCTGAGCCCGGCGGGGACGCGGCGGGACCCTGCAGGTGGGGGCAACGGGACCCGCGGGTGAGCGGTGGGACCCCGCGGGAGTGCAGTAGGACCCTGCAGGTGGGCGGTGGGACCCTGTGGATCCCGGGGATGAGCACTAGGACCCCAAGGGTGGGCGACAGGACCCCGTGCTTGGGCAATGGGACCCCGTGGGTGGGCAGTGGTATCCCGGGGATGGACGGTAAGACCCCGCGGGTGAGCAGTGGGACCCCGCGGGTGAGCGATGGAACCCTGCGGGTGGGTGGCAGCACCCCGCAGACCCCGGCGGTGGGCAGTGGGCCCCCCAGGAATGCGAACTGTGGATCCCGGGGGTCCCGGGGGCGGGCAGTGGGACGCTGTGGCACGCTGTGGGACCCCGTGGATCCCGGGGGTCCCGGGGGCGGGCAGTGGGACCCCG
>VZSE01003190.1:1632-31862 GCA_013398275.1 Promerops cafer | reverse complement strand
CGGGGCTGCGGCAGGTGCGCGCGCTCAAGGTCACCCGCCCGCGGCGCTTCCCGCGCCCGCCCGCACCGGATCCCCCCGCGGCCCACCTCGTGTCTCTTCGTGTCCTCCTCTCCTGTCACCTGACGCGGCGACGCGCGGCGAGGGGACAACACGCTGGTCGAGGGAGGGGGATCGTCCCGCTCCGCTGGTGCGGCCTCACCTTGAGTCCTGCGTGCAGTTTTAGGCGCCACAGTATAAGAAAGATACCGAGGTGTAGAGAGCGTCCAAAGGAGGGCAGCGGACATAGTGAAAGGCCTTTGAGGGGAAGCCTTAGGAGGAGCGGCTGAGTGTGTTCAGCCTGGAGGAGACTGAGGGGAGACCTCATCGCAGTCCAAAACTTCCGCGTGAGGGGAAGCAGAGGGGCAGCGCCGATATCTGCTCTCTGGGAGCAGTGACAGAACCCGAGGGAACGGCTGGAACTGTGTCCGGGGAGGTTTAGGGTGGCTATCAGGGAAAGGATTTTTCCCCCACAGGGTGCTGGGGCACTGCCCGGGCTCCCCAGGGAATGGTCACGGCCCCAAGGCTTGGGGGAGCCTGGAGCGCTTGGACAACGCTCCCAGGGACAGGGTGGGATTGTTGAAGAGTTCTGTGCAGGGCCAGGAATTGGACTCGATGGTCCTTGAGGGTCTGTTCTGTGATTCGGTGACCCCGCTGGGGACTTTGTTCTGGTGACTCATCAGGGCCGCCCCGAGGGGCTTGGGGTGGAGGAGAGGGAAGGTGGTGGAACAAAGGCGGCACCAGGAGCCCCCCCTCGCCCTCCGTGTTCCCCTGCAGGGCTGCCCTCCCGAGCTCCCCTCTGCTGTCCTCTGCTCGGGATGTGTTCTAGGCAGGAAAATCCCGGTTTTAAGCGTTCCCGGGGGCTTTGTGGCTTCAAACCGAAAACCGGACACTGGTCTGGTTCTTCTGATGTGCTTTTAGAATCATAGCAAGGCTTGGGTTGGAAGGGACCTTAGCGATCAGCCAGTTGCACTCAGTATTATTCTGCTTGAGAGCTGTACCCTGGTGACATTGAAATTATCAGGCTGCAGACTTAGACATGGTAGGACTCGAAGTAGCAAAAACCAAATTAAAAAACCCTTGGCTGGTTCTTCCAGTGCAAGTTTTGGCACAGAATTTGCCCATCAGGACTAGTCACCTTGTTTGAAACTGAAAACACAAACCACTTGTCCCATGCTGCTTGCACTGCTTTGTAAGCTGCTTATTTACTGCATGGTCTTAATTTGTAGATCCTAAAAATACAGGAGGCAGGATAGGTGATTGGAATATCACATTGGAATGGATTGGAAGGGACCTTAGAGATGATCCAATTCCAACATACATTGCATGAGGCCTGTTTAATTATGTGGGTTTTGCTCTGAAAGTGTTTTTATTTGCTCCTGGGCCTTAATCACTGCCTGGTGCCTTGTGAGAGACCTGATCAGGTCTGACTTCTCGAGCTGTAGGTGAGTGCCAGGCTCCAGGTTATTCCATGGAATATCATCAGCTCCTCTCCTGAGCAGGCTCAGCTCTTGCAGAGTTTGTCCCCAGTCACAGGCTCTGATCCTTCGGAGCTGTAATCAGATTCGGAAGGACTGGGTGTTAATCAGAGAGGGAAATTTTCTTTATTCTCCTCCCCCAAAAGCGCTCAGAGGGAAAGGTGAGAGCGTGGAACAAACTCAGCTGCTCCAGCTCTTGGAAGGAACCTCTGGTTTAAAGCTGTTGTGAGAGGCAAGTCTGGATGGGAAGTTATGAATTCAGCTGCTTTTCTAGGTAGAGATTTTCAGAGAAAACACCTAAGGAAGCTGTAAGCCTTGCAGGTGTGTTGGCATGGGTAGGGATGGGCCTTGTGAGTGTTATTTGTTGTAATTAATTAGTACTTGGGACTGGTTTGGTTGAAGAAAAGTGCTGATCTTGATCCTTTTGTCCTGCAGCTAATGGGGGCTGTGCTGAGGTGTTGATCAGAGCTATTAATCAAACCCCAGATTATTTATGTAGGCAAAGAGTTTTTGCTTTTGTTGAGTTTTGGTGGTCTTAAAATACTTGTACATGCTTTTTTACTAATCCTGAGTTGATTTTCTCCAGCAGCAAGTGTGTTTAAGACAACAAAGAATAAATTAGCAATGAAAATTCTCCCAGGAAGTAGTGAGGCGGAACACTTGGTTAAAACTTACTATACAGCTGCAACTTCTGAGGAGTCATTATCCCACTTTCTGCTCCTGAGGTGATCCCTGTGGGGAATTCTGCTGCTTCAGGGGTGCTGCACCTGTCAGGATCTCACTGCTCGTGGTGGACAGACTCACCTGCCCAAAAACCAGGCTGGTGGTTTGTGCTGTCACCTGGCTGTGCTGGAGTAGCTTTGCATTCCAGAGGGGATGGACTGTAGCATCCTCCAGTCTGTAAATTTGGGGCTTTGGGGAGGTGTGGGGTTTGGGCTGGTGTCATCAGGTGCAAACTAAAAACATTGAAGAGCATGAGGGGAGACTCAGCAGGGGCTGCAGCTTCTTCCCAGGAGGCAGCAGCAACCTCTGCTCTCTGGGACCAGGGGAAGAAGCTGAGGCTGGAGCTGTGCCTGGGGAGGTTTAGGTTGGAAATCAGGAAAAGCTTCTTCCCCCAGAGGGTGCTGAGGCATTGTCCAGGCTCCCCAGGGAATGGTTCCAGCCCCAAGGCTGCCAGAGCTCCAGGACAGTGCTCCCAGGGATGCTCAGGGTGGGATTGTTGGGGTGTCTGTGCAGGGCTGGGAGTTGGACTCAATGTTCATGGATCCTTCCAACTCAGGATATTCTATAAATTTTATATGTTTCTATGCATTTAATAACTGCCAGCCCATAAACTGTTAGGACCAAAAGTTTTCTGGGATGGAGCATGAGTGCGACCTTGGGAAGGGGCTGGTGATGCAGCTGAGTGTGAGGGCAGGAGCACTCACACAGCCATCCTGCCTCACAGCTGTCCTGTACCATACCACATCTGGATTTTTGTAAACTTTGGCCTTGCTCAGTGTCTTCAAACCACAAAGGATCCCAAGGCAGAGGATTCCTGGCTTTTGGTATTCCACAGTGTGTGTATAAACCAGGGCTGTGGATTTCCATACAGCTGCTGGGGCTGGCCTTGAGCAACCCAGCTTTGCTGTTTCAGTCCATGTAGGGTGACTACAAATAATTCATGGTGGAATTGGAAGGTTTCAGTGACCTCCCTCCCCGCAGACAGCTTGCTGTTCTCTCAAAACACAGCTGGTACTTTTACAAGGATGTAAAATATATTAATCTTGTATACCAAGCTATCAAATTTAGTTAAAAACACCCCAAAACAAACCATAAGCTCAAATGTGGTTGGTGAAGAAAATGTTGCTAACACACAACAAAACTTTATTGTGAATATAGCAGTAGATCAGCTGGTTTTACTTTGCTATTAGGAAATTAGAGTTACTTATTTTCCCTGAAAATAACGGCACAGCAGAGGCGTTTGTGTCCTGTGTGCAGAGAGGGAAGGTGGTCAAGGGCCAGTTGTGGCAGCCACCGGGAAGGTGGGGCCACCTGGGCGAAGCCTGGCTGGTCCCAGAACGCGACCTGTTGCTGTGACCTGGCTGCTGTTGAGCAAGGCCCTGAGCCCGTGCCAGGAGCCAGCGCGCTGCCAGAGGGAGCTGGGGGCACTTTTCCAGTCCTCGAGGGAAACTTCGTCATCCCGAACACGCCCGCAGAAGACAGGCCTGCCCTGAGAGAGGGCAGGGCAGGGCTGCCGGCTCCGCCCGCGCTGCCCTCGGGGAGGGCAGGGAGGGCTGGCACGTCCTCTTGCATTACGATAAGGCAGCAGAGGCAGCCGCTGTCTGCTGTGACACTGAGGGCTGTCTTTGCCTTGCATGTCACCAGCTCAGTTGTTTGCTGGCTGCTCAAGGAGCTGCTTTGATCAGTGCTTCACAGTTGGTCTGTTTTTGTGAGAGACAAGACTCGTGTCACGTCTCGGCTTTTAACTTAGGAACAGAATTTGCCTCAATGGAGCAAGGCTCGTAGGTGCTGTGTAGTATTGAATTTTGTCACTTTGGCTGGTGCAGAAGGGTCGTGACATGATGTGCTATCACAGAGAAGTGAATCAAAGTGGAAAGAGACGGGCTGGTTTTGTTACTGTGTCCTGCTCCACAGGAACTTCCAGTTGCAAGGCTTTCACTTCCCTGCTACTCCCAGTGCACCTGCAGCTCTTACTGGGGGTGACTGGGTTTCCCTGCTGTTACCTGCTCCTGAAAAGAGCAGGTGAGAGGACTTTTTTTTTTTTTTATTAGGAGAAATTCAACTTTGCCCATGTAAGTGAGCATGCAGGGATTCCCCCCACCCTCAGCTGTACTTGGGTAAAGGTGAAGGCAAGTAGAAGACAAAGCAGAAGGTGTTTTTTCTCTTTGAGGTCCACAGGAGAACTAGAGGGCATCCCCCAAAATAAACTATCCCAGTGCTTGTCTGTGCATAGCCATGGAGCCATTAACAGCAGAGGTTTTTCACAGAATCACACAATCTCCTGAGCTGGAAGGGATCCCCAAGGATCATCAAAGCCCTGCACAGACACCCCAACAATCCCACGTTGTCCAAATGCTCCTGGAGCTCTGGCAGCCTTGGGGCCGGGACCATTCCCTGGGGAGCCTGGGCAGTGCCAGCACCCTCTGAGGAAGAAGCTTTTCCTGATTCCCAGCTTGCACCTCCCCTGACACAGCTCCAGCCGTTCCCTGGGTCCTTCCCCTGCTCCCAGAGAGCAGAGGGTGATGCTGCTCCTCAGGAAGAAGCTGCAGACAGCTATGAGGGGGTTTTTTGGGGTTGTTTCTTGGTATTGGCAAGGGCCAAGTGTTGAGGTGGCTCTAACCAACCTTTAATTACTGAGTAAATGACTGCTGGAAGTTTTGTCACACCCAGGAGTTGATAAAGAGCTGCAGAGCCGGCAGCCTGGCATGGAGCTCCTGTAGCACCTGCCCAGGTCCTTGGGCGTGCTGGGACACGAAACCCTGCAGATTTGGGTGCTCTTTGCAGAGGAAGAGTTGAATCAGTTTTAAGCAGTTTAGTTTGGGGTTTAGCCATGGATTTCTCACCTGCTCGGTGCTCTCTCGAAACTGGGTTGTACAATGGTTTCACAACTGGTGCTGGATTAGTGCTACTCTGTTGTTTAGTACCTGCTGCACAGGTTTGACTTCTGTCTCAGGCCTGAGCGTGGCAGTTCTACTTTTGCTTTCACCCCACGAGAAGGTGCTGGCAGCCAAGTGATTGTTTTGTGGTGAGGGAGGGAGGAGCAGAGAGCAGGGATGGAGGAAGGATTTGGTTTAATCAGCGGCTTTGTCGTGTTTGTTGGAGGTCCTGGTACCCCCAAACCTGTCCAGAAGAGCTGAGTGGTGCCTTAAATAAGATGGAGCATCTGCTGTAGCCCCTAAACCTGCCCTGTGCTTTGTTTGCAGAAAGCTGTTCGTGGGTGGCCTGGACTGGAGCACGACACAAGGTGAGCAACGTGTGCTGCAGGCGTTGGGCCATGGTGAAAACCCAGCCAGGAGCTTTTAACAGGCATTGCTGTGGTGAGGAGATTGGGCAGAGAGCCTCCTCCTCCTCTGCTAATTAATAAAACTTTCTGTAGAGACAGCTCAGTTATGTGATTATATTTATTTTTTAATGTATTAATACTTTTAGGTTTATATTGTTCGGTGCTGAAGTTTTTGCCAGCTCAACAGACAACCCTTTTTATAATCACTTTCCTACTATTTTCCATTTGTATGAGTGGAAATAAACTGTTGTCTGCCATTTGTTTACAGGAAGTAAGATGTGATCATTTTCAAAATAGGAGTTTGAAGTTATTTTCCATGTTTGCTGATCTGTTGTCTCATAATTGCAAACACAGTCTGATGATGTTAATATCTGCCTCTGTTTAATACTTGCTTTTTTTTCTTTAACAGAAACTCTTCGTAGCTACTTCTCCCAGTATGGAGAAGTTGTAGACTGTGTAATAATGAAAGACAAAACAACAAATCAATCTCGAGGATTTGGATTTGTCAAATTTAAAGATCCCAACTGTGTGGGAACAGTGCTGGCCAGCAGACCTCATACGTTAGATGGCCGAAATGTAAGTTGCTTTTGTGTTATTTTTTTTCCTGCCCCAGATTCAAAGATTTGCTTTAAATTCTGGCTCCTTATTTGCAGAGTGTCAGAGTTAACCTGGTTGTTGGTTTAAAGGATTTATTGTAAGGCAGCTCTGACTCTGTGGCTTGTGTTGCTTTGAGCTCTGAGGAGCTGCATGTCAGCAGGGCTGGGTTCAGCTGCCACAGACGTAACTTTTAGAGCAAAATTCTGCATGCTGAGGTCTGACCAAACTGGAACTTCTTCCAGATTGATCCAAAGCCATGCACACCTCGGGGGATGCAGCCAGAGCGGACACGGCCGAAGGAAGGATGGGTAAGGAGAGCTCCCTGTGTGTCCTGCCTGTTGTCTGAGTTCTCTCAAATTCCTTTGGATTATATCCATGTTTTAAAGGCAGAAGTCTGTGTGCAGAACTCGGGTGTAAATTTCATTTCTAAAAAATGTCTTTAGATTTCCATGGGCAGGCTCTGTGCAGAGCAGTGTCAGATTGGGTGTGGTGTTTCCTAAGCTTTTAGTGATGCTTTTAGTGGAGTTCTGCAGATTTGAGAGCAGTGTCTGGAAAGGCCCTGACAGGGCTGATGCTGTTCCAGCCCACTCCACACCCTACAGCTTCACCAGATTTCAGTTTAGAATGAGTCAGTGGCCTCAGAACACAGGCCCTGGATTCCTGGTCCTCTGAAGAACAGGGGACACTGAACCTCTGAGCTCAGAACATGCTTCCCTTTCATGCCTGGGAGACTTCAAGGCTGGAGCTCTCCCCTCAGCCTGCCAGAGCCCATTGTTCATGGTTCAGTGTAAAATGATAGAAGCAGCCACCCATATTATCCTTCTGACTGAATTTTCTCCTCCTTGATTTAGCAGAAAGGATCCAGGAGCGATAACAATAAATCCAATAAAATTTTTGTTGGTGGGATTCCTCATAACTGTGGCGAGACAGAGCTCAGGGAATACTTCAAGAAGTTCGGAGTGGTGAGTCCTGGGGGGAAGGTGCCTCCCCTCCCTGCTGCCTCCTCTCACATTTCCTCAAGCTGTCAAATCTGGGGGTAATTTGGACAAATTGCTGGAGGGGCACCTGAAGCATTTTGTGGGAAACTCTAGTGAACATTCATCATCTGGAAATGTCCCTTGGCAGAACCTGCTGCTCGTGTGGAATTTACTTTGCTGCTTCTGTCTCCTCATGTTTAAGTCTACCTGATGCATTATTCTGTCCCTTCTTCCAAAAACTCCTGAGGTGCCTTAAGAATGATTCTTTTTATTATTATTTCCACCCTCACCCCCCTTTCTCTTGATAACTTTCAGCTGGGCAATTAAAAATGTCTGCTGATTAGTTTTTGAGAACAGTGAGTCTCTCAATGGGCTGAATTTTAAGATCCTGGTATTTGACAATGTGTACAGATAGGTTAAATTTGGGTCTCCTGCCATTATTTTGGGAGCAGTAGCTGCTTTCAAACCATCTGGAATCTCAGCTCTGATGTCCCTAGAACCTCCATTCTGAGACAAACTGCTCCTCATGCACCTTCTTTAATTAAATTTGTAAGCTTGGACTGAAATGACTGTATCTTCTGTATTATGTTTTTATTTAGTTTTTATTTCATTTTAATTCCTATTTATTCCAGCTCTCACTGCCCATCTAATATGATAAACTGCTGAACGAAATAATTCAGCTGTGAATAAGTTTGAGGAAGTTAAAGATTGCCTGAGTTAAATTCAGGACTGTGCTGGTAAAAATGAACTTGATTGGCATTTAGTGTAGTTTTTGATACTTCTTCAAGAACCTTTTTCTGACATTTCTTAGTGGCAGCAAAGGATTTACTGAGAAACAAATTCTTAAGTTTATCAAGAGTTGAATCAGTGTTTCAAATTCCATTAAGTTAATTTATATAAAAACACAAAAAGCAACAGCTAACAACCCTTTCTTTAGCTTGAAAGGCTGCAGTAGACTAATAATAAAAACAGGGAGCACGTTCCACAGCTGTGGGATGTAGTTTCTAAAGGCTCTTCCTCACAGACTTGGCTTTCCAGCTGTGCCCTGGATGCTGGGGAGATACAGGGTATGTCCTGCAGGTGTAGAAGGCAACAGCCACAACTGTAAGTGCCCTTAAAAGTAAGTAGTAGCACTTTACTCATAGTATAGAAATCAGAAAATCTTCCTGGAGTTGTAACGAGTCCCTTTGGAGCAGTGGAGTCTCACAAATGTTTTGTGGCCACCAGAGTGAAGAGCCCAAGGCAGGCACTGATTTTTAGCCCTGGTAATTGCTGGGTCATTAAGGCCAGGGTGAAGAAGATGCTAATGGACATGGGGAGGGACAAATCTGGCACTGATTGTCCCATGGCATAATCCCCACGTGGATCCCCCAGCCCAGCTGGGAGCATCCAGTAGGATGTACTGGAGTGAGTGCAGCAACTCAAACCCAAATGTTTTCTAGCTGTAAGTAAAGATGAAATTGTGTCAGATTTTAAACTCATTTTTACTCACGAGTAATAATATCCTAAGATTGTCTTGAAGATGCAGTTCTACAAAATCACACCCATTTTGTGACCACTTCTGTGCATCTGAGAGATTTCAGAGCAGTTCCCTTCAGCTGTTTTAGTGTTGACATAAACATTACACCTCAGGTTTTGTTTAAATTGTAGCTCAGTGTGGTGCTCATTCTGAGAAGAATAATCCTGAAGCCCTTGAATAGCTTGCAATTTCCATTTTTTTCTTTTTTTTTTAGGTTAAAATCACACTGATACCGCTCATCCAGAACTTAGAGGGGTTTTGTAAAGCTATTTAAAGCATTGGTTTAACTGGTGCTCTGGGCCTCTCTGGTGCTCCAGTAATTCAATCAGAGGAGCCCTGCATGTTCCTAAAGGTGCCTGCAGCTCAAGCTGCTTTTCATGGCAAAAATGAAAATGGTTAAAAATGGGGAAAATCATGTTTTAAAAAGCTACACTCACGAGTTGTTGGAAAATAAACCTTTGGGGTATGTAATAGGCCATAGAGTGGGTACAAACAGTGCAGCAACCTCAGTGTTAAATATAAAAATTAAGTGTGATGAGACAATAGAGATGAACTCAAGCTTCTTAAACTCCCAGGAAGAGCAATATTGCCTGTTTCTGTGCTGTTGCTGGGATGATGGCTGCAGCTGGATTGTGCTTTGTGGGTAGAGAGCAGGAACCAGCTGGTGGTGACTGTTCCAGCCCTCCCCTGGTAGCACAGGGAGTAGAATTTCCCTTCTCTCTTCCAGGTCACTGAAGTTGTAATGATCTATGACGCAGAGAAACAGAGGCCCCGAGGTAAAGGCTGATCTAGTTTGTCCTTGAAATTTCTTCATACTCTCCTATAGTCAGATGGCAAACTATTTCACACCATCAGAAAAGGTAGATTTTTTTTTTTTCCCCTATGTTGCCTCAGGAAAAAGAATAATTCACTGGGCAAACATCACTTCAAGTCTAGACTCTTCATCTCCAGCTTCACTTGGGTCTCTGCATTTCAACTCAGATGTTTCATGCTCATTGATGGGTTGGGTTTTTTTTAATAGTTGAATGAAATTTGATTCTCGAGCCACTCCTGTGGCTTAAGGTACTATTGAGGGGGAAAAAAAAAAAAAACAGATTTTCCTCCTGTTCCACATGAAAGGTACGTTGGGTCTGTAAGTGCATGTGGGATGCTCCAGCCAGAGCACGAGACAGGACAGAATCCATCCATCACCTGCTTTTTGTTTTGGTTAAATGGCTTCACCTCAAATTAAAGAAAAACTCTTCTTAAACAGCACAGAATAATTCTGAAATATATATATGTATATTTTTAATTGGGATATACAATCCCTGTATACCAGACTGCTTTTTAGGAGGGGAAAAAAACCCTAAAAATCTGAAAGATTCACTAGAGAGTGGATCAAGCTGGGAACCTTTGGTCAAAATATGAAGCAATTCCATGTCACCCATGTCCCTTTACATCCACCATCTGTTTGCCAAGGAAGAGGCAATATTTTGGCACGTGAAGCTTAGCTGTGCTCCCACCCTGTAGCATGTTGGACATGCTAGAGAATAGTTTGCCATCTGAACTTTTCATTTCTCTTCTGCCTCATTATTAAGAAATATATCCTTCACTTCATATTTATTAAGCTGTTAAGTCTTAGTTTTATTTTTAATTTAGACATACATCCTTAGTGACATATTTAAGTGTTTCATAGTAAAGTATGGTAATGTTAAGTAAGTTCTTTTTTTGTTTCTTTTCTCTCTGTGAATTGTTTGACTGTGATTAACGATATCTCTTTAGATTTCTTCTCTCTAGGTGATAATTTATCACAGAGGTACAGGCCAGTTCCACAGTCAGAGGAGGGACGGGCTTTGTCTTTTATTGGAGTGTAAACGAAGTTTCAATATATTTGTTTTTTTGTTTTCATGCTTTAGCTATCCTAATCTTCTTCCAGCAGATACCTTTGATTTAAGCAGCACATAAATTCATCTGTTTTAATGCTCTAGAGCAGCTGGTTTTGGATAGAGGAGACAAAGGCACTGGCATCCGAATGTGTTTTGGGGCTGAAGTTCTGAAATATTTCAGTAATTACTGTATCATCTCTATCTTTGCAATATTTAATCCTAGCCTTGCAGCCTCTGTGCAAAAGGTGCTTAAACATCATGCTTGGTCTGGATTAATCCTGTCTCAATTAATGGCTTCTCTGCTTCAAGCTCTACTAAAAACAAAACAGGCAAAGGAGGGCTTGGGGTGCAAAGCACAAGTGCCAGGTGGGGGAAAGGTCTTGTCTCCACCCACAGAAAACTTCCTCCCCTAATTCATCAGACTTCTTAAGCACTTCTTGAATCCTGTCTCTGTGCCTTTTGTTTCTGTGCTGTTCCAGGCTTTTTTTAGTGTGCTGACTAACAGTCATCTCCCAGAATGGCCTTGGCAGTCCCTGGGGGGTGCTAGGAAAGATTCCTCGAGTTTGTATTGGGTACTCCTGGTTGTGCACCCAGAATACATTTTCTCTTGCCTTCTCTCTGTGCTCTGTGTTCTCTTGCTGCTCTGTCCCCTTATCCTTTTAATGACTGTAGATAAAATTCCAGAGGCCAATTCAGTGCCATCTCTCCTCAGACCCTTCTGAATTTTGCCTTTTCCCATTCACGTTACCACCCTTCCTTTGGAAGTGCCCACTGGTTTACTGGTAGTAGGAGGGAAGGTGATCCCTGTTCCTAATCCCTGTAGCATCCATTTACCTCCAGCTCCTCAGGAGGCACCAAATTCTCAGGTGATGTCCTTGAGGAGCTGACTGGGGTCAGGTATGCACGTGGTCTTTGCTTCCTCCCAGTCCTACCTGCTCCTGCCAGCTCTGCCTCATCCAGACTCTTCCCACAGCCCCAAGCACAGCAGCCATGTCACGTTTCTGAAGGAGCAGAGTGGCTTTGGTGCAGTCTCAGCTTCTCCTGGTTCCTGTTCTTGGCCAAGCCAACAGCTGGGAAGGGATTTCCAGGTTCTTGCTGTGTCTGTTCTCCTCCTCCTTTGGCTGCAGACCAGCCCTGTCACTCTGGTCTGGTCCTCTTGGATTCCTGCTGGATGCAGTTCATTTCTCCAGCCTTTAACAGAGTCCTGTCCTTCAAAAACTAAAGCTGCAGGTGGTGGGTTTCATCACTTCTGCTCAAAACTTCACCTTGGAGTTTTGCTGTGTTGCTCTGATTTCTTCACTCTTCCTTACTTTCTGCTGTCTGACCCTTTTAAATCCCCTTTTTAAAATTTATTTACTGCTTTCCTCCATGACCTCTTGCTCTTCCTGTTCCACCCCTCCAACCCCATCCCACAATCTGTTCCCCTCCTTTAGCTTTGGAATCAAATTTAGCAACAACAACCTTCACATCCAGATGGAATCCTTTGTTTTTCTTCCCCATCTCTTTTTAGACAAAGGCTGGGATACTAAACGTGATTTAAATACCAACACTTTTCCTTTGGCTCCAACACTCGGATTTCTGGTTAACTCAGACAAATATATTGTGATGAAATGCTGCTCTCAGCTTCGAGGCTGCTTTCATCACAGCTCCACAAAACTTCGTTTATACTGCCAGTCTCTTGTGTGTGGGAAATGCCAAGTTTTTTCCTTTTTATTTTCAGTTTATTTTAGTGATGTCTTTTGCTCTTGTTGCTGACAGCAGAATTTGACCTGCTGGAATCTATTTTGGCCTGTATCTTTGTGTATTTTTATATATATATATATATATAAACTTTCTCTACACTAGGCCTCTTTGGGCTTACCCAACACAGTTGGGTAAGCGTGGAGAGACATTCCTGTGCTAGATCCTGTATTCTGTAACGCTTTAGAGCAAGATTTGGCTGCTGTCAGCACTAGCTGCAAAGCAAAACGCAAACCAAGGGGGAAATCTTGGGTTTCAGAAAAGCAGAACTGCATCCATGTTCCATAAACGCTTCCCACGCCGCACCTCGGGTTTCTTTTCTAATTTTTATTGCTCTCCCCCCTTTCCCCCTCTCCGTAGCTAATCCAAAGAATGGCACAATTCCTGTACTGCATGTGTCCCTCCCTGCCCTGGGTTGTCCCCACCAGCAGCCAGTGGGTGATGGCATGAAGCAGCTGCCGTGTCCTGGGGGATTAACCACTATTTTGCCACTCTCTCGGCTGTGTCAGCAGCTACAACCTACCTGCAGTGGTTCTCAGAGTGACCTCCAAAAGGGGAGCTTTGCCTCCTTTCCCAGAGTTTTCTCCAAGCATCAAAAGCTGCTGGATCCAGCTGAGCTGCCAGCAGCTAGGGCTGTGGTCAGGTGGAAGGGAATGAGCCACCTGTTGGGGGTAAAAAGGACTGGGAAGTTGTGAGGATTTTCAAAATGAAACCAACAGGAAATACAAGAAATGAAATAAATTCAGGACGTGGCAGCAACACCACGTTCTGTGTGAGCAGCACCTCACAGGGGGTTGCCTTGTTGGGAAGGAGTAACACCTGTCCTGTGCTTTTTCTCCAAGGTGTGGAAAACTTGAGAACCTCTGATGTAGGTTGTTAGTTTCTGAAGCTTCTCATTCATCCATGGAGTGGTAAAATTTCTCATGCTTTAACAGCTACATTTCAAAACTAACTCTCTTATTTTTCACGGAAATTATTCCCTAACTGGAAGCTGGGCTAAGGGATTGGGAGGAAGTTGCTTTGCAGCTTTGGGGAACAGGGATATATGATAGGTTTTCCTTGGGAAACTAGGCTGAATCAAAGGGAGGAGCAGCAAAGTTGCTTGACTTCAATCTGCTGTCCCACAAATATTTTGATTTTAGCAGTTTTTTTCCATTTCCTGGTAGGTGGATGAGGAATAAAATCAAATTAAAAGCCGGTTAACGAGCTCGGTTCGAAGCTGCATGCGCGCAATCGAGACGAGGCACTAAAGCCTCTTCACAGGAAGTATCCATTGCAATTTCCTCAGAGTTTTTGCCAATTGAACACAAGTGTCGTTATCTGAAACCCCTGCTTGAACCCTTGGTCTGCCCCTAATACTGTTCATCATCCTGTTTTGTGTCACAACACCCTGCTACCTTGATTCACTCTTCGTCGTTGGCTAGGTTTTGGATTTATTACTTTCGAGGACGAACAATCAGTGGACCAGGCTGTCAACATGCATTTTCACGACATCATGGGCAAAAAAGTGTGTAGTTGTAGTTTTATTTTACCTTAAGAAAGAACCAAGTTTTGGGCAACGAGTGATTTCACTGGGGAATCCAACTTAATTGTTGATGGGAGAGCACAGCAGTCCAAATTCAAGGCTTTATCCATGGAGGTGGGGAAAGTCTGAGTTTGCTGGAGAGGGGTAGTTAGGATGGGGGCAGCCTAGGGAAGGGAGGGTTTGGAAGCCTGAGGATTCAGGCTCTGGGCTCTGCTTGGGGTGAGGCCTTGTGTGTACAGACCTGGGGGCTGCTCTGGCTGAGCAGATGAACTGGGATCATCGTCACTGGGATGAACTGGTGCTCACTGCCTCTGCTTTGAGCACTGCTGTGGTGCAAGGAGAGAAATCAGTGATTTCCAGCTGTTGGAAAAGCAGAATCCCAGTGAAATCCGAGTTGTTCAAGGCTTGGTTTAAGATACCACTCCTTCAGATGTGTACTCGATACTCAAATCTTGAGGTGGTGTCAGACAATCTGCTTTATATAATCTTAAACTTTAAAAGAAAAAGGGAGAAAAAAAAAGACATCCTGAAGGATTGGTTTTTTAAAAAATTGGGTCACTTACTGTGAAACTTTGATACCAACCCACGTACTCTATATAGTATTTAACCACAATGCAGTTAAGTGACCTCTGGTTGTTTCATCTTCATACTGTGTTGTCAGCAAATGGGGCTTGGATAGGGAGGAAATTTTTAGGCTCCTTTGATGTTACTCAGCAAGGAACATGCTTTTACCTGTGGAAAAAAAACCCCAAACCTAAAAGCAAAATAAATGGTTGCAGGACACCCACGTTTTATATATAGGGAAAAGAGTGTTTTAAAGAAAAATGAACCACAGGAAATTCTGGTAAATTTAAGTCCTTGCACAGCTTTAAGGTATATCCAGATTTTAAACTAAATGTTTAAACTGCTAAACTTGGAGTGAGGGGGTTCAGGGAGACACAGAAGATTCTCACATTCCTTAAATTATTGCATTGTATGAGTTTTTAATTGTCTTTAAAGTCTTTTTTGTGCTGATATTTCATAGCAGGTGACACAGTTTACATATCAGTGGAGTTCTGGTTCATTTTGCAGTGTAATAATGCCTTTAATTCCTGTGAACTTGCTTTGGGGTGGAGGGCTGGGTGGTTTCCTGATAATGGGAACAAAGGAACGTGCTTGTGGGATCCAGAACATCAGTTCTTGGTTCCTGGTGTGATGCTCCCAGGTGTGAGCAGGTGCAGTAAATCACACAGGGATCTGTAGGGATCACCTGTATCCCCCCAGTATTCCCTGATCTGCCCTTGGAATTGCCTCCAGCAAGCCCCTGAAGTGGGAGCTGATCCCACAAAGCAGCAGATCCAAATGGGAACAAAGGATGAACATCCACGAGGAGCTGGGAGAGGATTGAGAGCCCAGTGTGAGCCTCCAGATGTCACCTCATTGCTGCTGGATTTGGGACGCAGCACTGGGACTCAGAGTTCTCAGTGTTCCCCAAACAAACCCAATTCCAAGCTGAAATAATTGATTTTTGCCCTTTCCCCCCCTTTTAGTGACCAAAAAAAAAAGCAGGATTCAGGGATTTTTAGCTCAGAGTAATAGAGCTGCCTCAGTTCTTGGGGTAACCTGGGCTCTAGGCAGGTGTGGAATTTGAACCTCCCTATTGCACAGGGAATTTTCAGTCCTCACTTTGGCAGTTTCCTGATTCCAAGTGTGTACTGAAAAATTAATGGGATTCTTCCACAAGGATTAATGAGCTCCAGATCCCCTGCTCTTTCCTTCACTGCCTAATCATGCCTGCTTTAAAAATGGTATATCTGTCTTTTTGGTAATTAAAAAGGTATTGCTGAAATGAATCCATATGTTGTTGAAAGGAGGGAGAAAAAAATTAAAATTGCAAGAAGGCCTCTGCTTTTGTAAGCAATAACCGAATTCCCTCAAGGCAAATGTGTTAAGACTCATTAATTTGAGTCCTTTGAAAAATTCCCTTGGTTCCTCTCTGGAAGGGCCTTGAGCTGACAGAGATTTGGTTACTGTCATGTCTCATGTCCTTGGGGCATTGGCAGGGGGGATGTGGGGGGCTTTGTCCTTGCCTTGTGCCTGTTTCCTGTTTGTTCTCCGACATGAATGGCTTTTAAGACATGGCAGGAAGAATTCTGAATACTTTATTTTCCATACTACTCAGGCCCATTGATGATTGAGATTTATTTTCTTTGTACTCTGGCACCCATTAAAATTAATCATGAAATGAAAAAAAATAAAAAAGCCTCGAATTCAGCAAGTGCTGAGAGGGTTTCATTAAATCAGAACTGGATTTTTTTTTTTTTTTTTGAGAGGTTTATGTTGAATGTGCAGCTTATTTTAAGTAGGTCAAATGCACTTATTCCATGGCTGGGAACACTAGGGCATTTTATCTTAGAATGAAATAAGTTAAGCACTGTGGTTAATAATTTTTAAAACAGGAGGGGTTTTGTCACTGACTTAACACAGTATGAAGATTTGCTTCTTATTGACTCAACTGTCCATTTTTATTACTTGCATGTTTGTTTACTTTTTTGTTAGATGTAATGTAAGATTCTCTTATCACATCCATTCCCTCTGACATTGTTTGAGTTAACTGAGATTCTTTAAGCGTTAGCCTGGGGAAGGTAAGTCTTTATCTTCCATTAGACATTTAAATAAAATCTTAAGTTAAAAAAAAAAAAGACAACAGTACAAAAAAAAAATCAAAAAATGTGTGTTTCTCAGGTATGAGCAGAGCTGAAATTGCAGTTAGTTGGGGTGGGTTAAACTGTCACTTCCAAATGGACCCCAAACATGTTTGGTTAAAGCATTAGTACCCTTTTTCAGAGCAGCCTCTTCACTCAAAATTCTGGTTTTTTTAACTGCAAACATCATCTTCGTATTTCCTGCCTTGAACATGAAATCAGTCTGTCATTAATGTCCAAGATTCTGCTGTTTTAAGTGCAGAGCTGCTGTAAGAGGGTACTGCTGTTTTAAGATTAAAGCCAACGAGACTGAAGCGATTTGTAGGATGCTTTTCTCGGAATCCCTCGACAGTAGGACTTGTAATGCCTTACCATCACCTACAATGTACCTGAGAAACATTGTAAATTACTGGCCTTAAGTTTTAATAATTAAGTACTTAGACATAAGTCATAAGATGCTAAGTGTAGTCTTAAGTGTAACTGCGGGTGTGTGTGAGGGGCCGGGGGGCGCGGGGCCCCCCCAGCCCTGCTGAGCGCTGCCTCTGTTTGTTTAGGTGGAGGTGAAACGCGCCGAGCCTCGGGACAGCAAGAGCCAAACTCCGGGGCCGCCGGGGGCCAGCCAGTGGGGAAGCAGGATCATGCCAAGCGCTGCCAACGGCTGGGCAGGACAGCCCCCTCCGACCTGGCAGCAGGGATACGGCCCCCAAGGTACCGCCCGCCCTGCCCAGGGTGCCGGCCCCCGCCCGGCCTTCCCCGCTCGCTGCGCTTGGCTTTTCTGGCCGAGGTGTTACTCCCAGCCTTTATCTCCCTGATAGCAGGGTTAAATTTCTGTCTCTCAGTCCTTCCCGAGGTTTTTTCACTGTTTTTCCCAAAAATCCGCTTCATTGGCAGAAGGCAGTGCCGGGTTTGGTGCGTGTCCCAGGTGTGTCTCACCTGTTCCCTTTGGAGCTGCCTCTCCCCACGTGGAATCCCCATGGGTTGGGGGAACTCAGAGAAGGTTTTGGGAAGGCTCCAGGTGTGACTCCAGCTGTGGAGTGAGTTCTGCACAACAACTCAATGACAAATTTGGTTGAAATATGGCTTTTCAAGGATGAGGCAGTTTCAAAGGAAGTTATCAGGAGAATCTGAAAGGGGTGAGGGGAAAATGGATGGCCTTGCCTTTGAATTTTATTGCTTAATGTAGCTTGGGAAAGCAGCAGGCAGCTCTGGTGCAGGGAGCACTCAGTGCACACCAGGAGCCCTGCGGGGCTCGGGAGCAGCCTGGGTTTGATGGCTGCAACCCCCCCGAGATTCCAGAGGCAGGATAAACACACTGAGTTCATCCAAAGACTATTTTGATAACTTCTGGAGAAATGCAGAGGGATAATTGAGTTGCTGTGACTTGCTTGCTCTGAGAGATGAGAAATGTTCACCTGGGGGGCTGCAGGGAGCGTGGCTGCTCCATCCCCACTCAGATGGATGGAAGTGCAGCACAGGGATTGCTCATTTCCCCACGGTGCTGATTAACTTGAAAGCTGCAACTGAGGGTTGACATCGTGCACAGATGTGCTAATCTGCAAACTGAGAAACTCCCATTATTTTCCATGCAGTGATTAGTAGGGAAAATGATATCTGATCTCCTGGAAAGATTAATGTCAGACATGAGCACATTTATCCTTCAATCTCAGCGCTGCACAAGGGATGGGAAAGGCTTTTTTTTATGTTTCAAAAACTGCAAAAATAACTCAGATAAACCTGGTAGTAAATTAAGAATCCCTTGGATGTGTAGTCTGCTGGGGCTCTCCGGGGTTTTGTTCTTTGTAGTACTGTAGTTTCTTGCACTTGGTATGTGGCAGCTCTTGAATGCTCCATCTGATTTGGGTTTGGGAATTGCTGTCTTTCCTGGGTGTCATTTGCTGAATGATTCAGAGTCTTTCCAGAATTGCACATTCAGAAGTAGTCCCCCAGTGTTGCTTGGGCCATAAAAATAGCTCTGTAAAGGACACGGGGAGGATACCCAGTCTATCCCAGAGCCAAATCCTTCTTCTTGCATCATCCCTGCTCCGGAGTGTGCAGCTTCACTGATGTCTGAGGCTCTTTTTTTGTTCTGTTGTAGGGATGTGGGTGCCAGCTGGACAGGCAATTGGTAAGTACATTACATGGGACCAATTCTGTAAGGAAAAAATCCTCCCAAGCACTGGGTGCAGCTTCTTTGAGCATTCACAGTGATTTGTGGATTTCTGTAGGATTTAACCTACATTTAAAAGCTTGATTGAATTTATCCTGGAAGAACGAAGGGGAAGACAGTGGATTCTTTGCAGCTCAGTAATGGGAGCTGACACACATCCTGCTGTTCCAGCCACATTAATTTGTTACCAAGGGATTACATGCTAAACTGCAGTTATTTACAGTGGGGATACTTGGAGGACAAATATTTCCCAAAGTGAGGATTCATAGAAGGCTGAACCTGCGTTTGAAATCCACCCAACAGCCTTACCCCATCTAGAGGAAGCTGACTCCAGCAGCAGCTCCTTGGCATTCATCTGCTTCATTTTTTGGGTTTCTCTTCTTTTTCCAGGTGGATATGGACCCCCTCCTCCGGGCAGAGGAGCTCCTCCCCCACCACCACCATTTACCTCATACATAGTCTCCACCCCTCCCGGGGGATTCCCGCCTCCACAAGGATTTCCACAGGGCTATGGCACCCCTCCACCATTTAGTAAGTGACCCCCAGGAGCTGGAGCACATCCAGCTCCAAATTCAGCTTTTCCTCATTGTTTGCTGAACTAGGATTTCCCCCTGTGTTTCACCTATCCTTATTTTTTTTTCCCAGATTATATATTCAGAGCTGTAATTAACTGTAGCATTATTTTTTTCTTGGATTATTTTATTCTTGGATGCAGTCATCATTTCTGTTCTCTAGTTTAAATCTGTGTTGCTAAATAAATTTAGATACATTGTGCACCTTTGTTAGAACATCTGAGAGAAAACTTAGAGCTCACTGCTGGTGACCTGGGCCAAACACAGGCAGGGTTTTTTGGAGGAGCTTAAGGAATTAAGGTCATAACTGGGGCTGGAAATACAAATAGGATTTTAGCACCTACCTCTCAGGCCACCTTTTCAAAAGTCTGTCACAAACCTGGTTTAAAGAAGAAGGTGGAAAATAGCACCCAGTTATCTCAAGATACTTTTTCCTCCTAAAATCTTGGATAATACGGCTTCCTCCTCATTTCTCATGTTGAGAGCAGAGTTTGGTCCCCAGTTCTGCTTTATCCCTTTCTCTGTGCTGGCTACTGCAGCCTCTGCCTTTGGGGGGGACATTTCTCCCACCTGTGCAAGGTGAGTTGCTGAGGTCATTGAGCCATGGGGGTGACCAGCTGTCGAGGTGGATCTCTGTGCAGCCACTGGTCACAAACACCTGGGGTTTATCAGCCTTAGAAATGTTGGTTTTAAATTGTATCATCTCTAAAGCCAAGCAGGATGCTGATGTTCACCTGTTCTGTCCTTCCAGGTTTTAGTTACGGTGCTCCACCTCCTCCACCTGACCAGTTTGCCCCCCCTGGAGTCCCCCCTCCACCTGCCACTCCGGGGGCAGCACCACTCGCTTTTCCTCCACCACCACCACCATCTCAGGCAACTCAGGACATGAGCAAACCCCCGACTGCTCAGCCAGAATTCCCTTATAGTCAGTTTGGTGAGTAACTGCTGGAATTTATCCCCTTTCCCTTTAGTCCTGGGCACAGAGTGTTGGACACAGTTTGCTGCAGGCACTTTCCTGGGATGGGAATGCTCCCACCAGCTCAAGCCATCCTTAAATCATGCAATATTTCTAGCCAGAGGGAATTTTCTTAGCTCTGAAGTGTTGCTTTTGTGCTGTAAAATAAGCTTCAGGGATTTGTGCACTGCCAGGATGAATTCCTGGTTTCCACTCTCCCCAAATTTGTAGCTAAAACTTTCCACTCCAAGAGCTTCACAGATCTTGCAGTGAACTTCTTTCTGTCTCCAGACCTTGGAGAACAGACTTGAAGAATAAGAGCAGCACAGAGAGGCAGGCAGTGCATGTGTAAGGATCCAAACTGGTGCCTTTTCCTCCCTTTTCCCATCCCTTCCCCATCTCTCTGGAGGTGCAGTTCTGTGCAAAGCTTTGTTGTGCTCTGTAGGTAACTTTGAGGTAGAAGGCACTGAGCTAACAAGTTTTAAACCAGGCAGGCAGTGATACAAAAAACAAATTATTTTTAAAATCACCAGACAAGTGCCTGTGCTCCAGAGTAAAATTTCTGCTGCTGCTCCCTGAGGGAGCTCAGAGGGAATTCTCATTCTCATCTTGCTCTTCTCAGCCCTGTTTTTCAGCAGTGCTCTCCAAATATCTCTACAGAGATCTCTCCAAAGAGCTCTGTAGTAATGTTGTTTTTAAGGGATTGTAATTGGTCAGTTTTTACTTCTGAAGAGAATTTTTCATGCAGCAGCCCTGTGGATTCAGGCTGTTCTCTGCTGGAACATGTTCTCCATGTGGTAGTGCTGCCTCAAGTTCCTGCAGAAACTGCTGTGAGATGAAAACTTCACAGAATTTATTTAAATAGATAATATTCAAAGTTCCAGCAATGTAAAGCAGCCTCTGAAGGAAGATGAGCCTTTGAGATGTGCTTGTGAAGCAGCCTGTTCTCATGTTGCTGAGTTTGAAATGTTTTTTCATTTGTTTCTTACAAACAGCTGATTTCATGGATAGTTTTGCCCTTGTGACTCGAGGAAGTTTTTCTTGTTCTGCCAGAACTTGGCCCTTTGCAGACTCTTTTTGGAGTGGGTTGGACCCTTCTAAATAAAGCACAAATCCCTGCACAGCCAGGTACAGTCAGTGAGGAACCAGAGTTTGGGAGGTGTTGGAAGTTTAGGAAGGATCTGATGGAGAAGAATTTGATGGAGAAGGACTCTTCATCTGGAGCTGTAGTGACAGGACAAGGGGAATGGCTTTGATCAGGGAAATAATAGGTTTAGACTGGATATTAGGAAAAACTTCTTCACTGTGAGGCTGCTGAGACCCTGGCATAGGTTGCCCAGAGAAGCTGTGGCTGCCCTATCCCTGGAAGTGTCCCTGATTTGCATATATTTACATAAATGTGTAAAGCTTGTGGGTTTTAAAGAGCCACAGAGTTCCCTAATGAGTGTAAGGCACTGTAAGGTTTATCCTGGGCAGTGTCCTAAATCCTTCAGTGTGTGCACCCAGGATGAGTGTCAGCACTAACACTCACCCTGCAAAATCCAATTAATTAATCACATTAATTTAAAATAATTAAAAATTCATTATCTCCGTGCAGGGTGCTCTTGAGGTTCATCCTTGCAGTCCCCTCAGCTCTCACTAGGATGGGTTTGTCTGCTCCAGACCCTTCAGGCCACACCCCAAAGCTTTGTCTGCACTCCCAAGGTCAGGCTGAGCAGGGAGGAGGAGCCTCAGGCAGGTGCTGGGAGCATTCCCTGGTGTTCCTTGCTGGGGCTGTTGGAGAGGATGAGAGGCAGGGATGGGATCAGATGTTGGGGTTCTGTGTCAGGGCAGTGCAGCTCTTGCAGCTGGGTGAAACCCCACAGTGAGCTGTGCCTGCTGCTGCTCACTCCCACAGCCTGGCCAGGCTTTGTCCTGGTGATGGATCCGGGCTCAGGTTTGGAGCCAGACACTCAAACCACACAACTGGCACAGCCCAGGGGAGCAGAGGGGCTGGAGCACACCCAGGGATGGCAGCAGGGAAGGCACTGAGTCCTGAGTGGCTGTGCAGGTGTGTGCTGTGCTTTTCCTTCATCATAAACAACCTGAGCCCTGTGCTGAGCTGTGGTTTGCACCACTGTGTGCAGGGAGAGCAACTCAAGGGTTGTGTTTTTCCACTCCCAAGCCTCACCCCTTGGCAAACAATCCCGTTGTAGTTTTGGGCGTTTGCTTATCTGTGTCTGAACAAATGCCAGGAGGAGCATTTGCAGCTCCCAGAGCCTGAGCTCGCTGTGTTTTAGTGCTCATTAGTGCCAGCAAGTCCTGAGGGACAGGCAGAGCTTGAAATTGAACTGCTGAAGACGTGCTAAGATACTTTGTTTGGGATTAAGAGAGTTAAACCTGCTCTAAGCCTGCACAGAGAGAGGCAGCACTGCAGAAATGCTCTTGGTAATTAGGAGCCTTAATAGCATCTTTTAGAGCAGGGGCTGGCAGTGATGCCAGGATTAAGAGTCATATTTAATTATGACAATTTGAATTAAATTTCTCAATTTCTCAGTCGTCTTAATTTACATGTACTTGTGAATTTTGTGTTGGTAGCAGGAATTCCAGCCAGGCTTTTCTCTTGGAAAGAAAACCTCTGTTTTTCTCTCTGTCCCTGAATTCTGCTCGCTCCAGAGTGGTCTGTGGTGTAGGTCCCAATATTTGTGTTTTGAAAGGGAATTTTAGAATTGTCTGTTCAGTGCAGGAAGGTTTTGAGTGTGCAGGTGATGGAGCTGAGTGTGCAAAGCCAAAATCTGATAACTGCACCCTCAGTCTGGGAGGTTTCAAAGGGAAAACTTCCTGACTCCATCTCTTATCTGTGCTGGATCTGACAGCTTTCAGCCAATAAAAAACCCAACCCAAAATCCAACTGCTCCCAAGCACCCCAAAGCTGTGAGCAGATGGTTGAACTGCCAGCCTGGCTGGGATTACCCCAAACACAGCTCCCCACCTGTTCCCTTCTGCTTTTTGCCCATTTCCTCTGTGAGGAAGGAAAATCCCTGCAGGACCCCAGAGCTGCTGCTCCTCCCAGGTGTTGTTCTGGGGTGTGTCCCTGGGAGGGAGCAGTGCCAGGTGAGGGATTCGCACCTGTGGCTGCCCCTGGAAGCTCATCCTGTGCCTTTCCCTTCTCCCCAGGGTATGGACAAGACTTGAGTGGGTTTGGACAAGGTTTCTCTGATCCCAGCCAGCAGCCCCCTCCCTACGGAGGCCCCTCGGTGCAGCCATCCAGCGGCCCCCCGGCCGGAGGCAGCGGCTTCGGCCGGGGACAGAACCACAACGTGCAAGGATTCCATCCCTACCGGCGCTAGCCTGGGCTGGCAATCAGGGAGTGCTGTCCACAGGGATCTCTGGGCCCAGCTGAACCCCGGGATCCCAGACTTCTGAACTTGTGACAATCACATTACTTGATGGAAGAAAAACCTAACAACAATTTTTTTCGGGGGGCGGGTGGGGGCAGATGGCTTCTGAAGGCAGAGCTGTGGGTGTTTGGACTGCAGTTTTTAAAGATTTTTCCTTTCTCTAACCCATCAGCACAAATAAAGAAAATGTCACTGGTTCAAATTACAGGGTTTTAAAAATGTCTTCAGCTTTAATTCAAAACTTCAGGTTTCTTTTTTTTGAAATTATTTTTCCTGAGCCTTTGTTTTACCGTATATTGTAAACTTTTATGTTTAAAAGAAAAAAAAAAAATATATACATTTACAGATTGTGAAATTTTTAAGAGAAATTTTCTACTATGTATGCTGGCTTATTTTTTAATTTAAAACAGGGTTTCCGTGAGCGCTGTCGGAGGCGGGGGAAGAGCTGCAGCCCCTCCCTCCCTCCCTCCCCACGGCAGCGCTGGGGCGGAGGGTTCCGAAACTCTGGGAGTTGACAGAAACCTGCTGAGTGTATTTTGCTGTTTGTTCTGGGGGGCAGGGCTGGGCCAGGGCAGGAGCTGCACAGAGGCACTCGGGGCGCGCTGGCTCCGGGCTCCGCGCTTCCCTCCCCTCGCGATGCCGCGGGGCTCCGGAGACCTTGGCGACGTGGATTTCCCTCAGGCAAAAAGGTTTTGGTGCGTTTGGCACTGAGCAGTGCTGAGCCCTGGTTTGAATAAAGACAAGAACCTTTGGATTAGAAACACCAGCCTGTCTCCATTTTTCTGGGGGTTTTTTTGGCTTTTGTGAGTGTGGGTTTTCCAGACAAGTCCCTTGGCAGCCCTGGGAGTCCTCAGGGGCAGCTTTGCTGGGCCTGTGTGGTGTCACCAGCTGTGCCCCGTGCCTGCCCTGCTGGGTGGCACTGCCAGGAAGCCACTCCTAGATGGGGTCTGACCTGGGGGAAGGCTCCTCCAACCTGGATCAGATCCAGTCCATTGAAGAGCTTTGATCCAACCTGATGTGGTGAAGGGCTTGGACTTGGATTGGGTCCAACCAGGTGAGGGATCCTCCAAGCTGGATTGGATCCCTCCTGGCAGAGGGCTTTGCTCTGGACTGGGTCAGATTTGATGTGCTGAAGGACTCTGAGCTGGTGAAGGGTTCCAGCCTGGATCAGATCTGACCTGGTGAAGGGCTGCTAAAGCCCTTGGCCTGGCCCTGTGTTGGGTCACACACGATGGTGGCAGTGACACGAATCTGCTCTTTGCCTCAAGGCACTGCAGAAAATTGGGTATTTTATGGATTTATCAGTATCTTCACTGGATATCAGTGTCTGGAACTTTGCCTTGCATCTTCTGGAATATCACCCCAGGGCTGGCTCTGAAATGTGGGGCTAGGCTGTGGGAAAGGATCTCCCTGAGGTGGAAGTGTCCCTTGGCTCAAGGGCAGCCCCAAATCTTGCCCATGGATCCTTCTCCGGGGTCTGTGTGCTCCTTAGTCCTGTCTGGTGTAATTAATCACTGCTAATGAGGTGGAACTGGGGATGTGTTGGGATGTGTCTGTGCTGTGGAGGTTGCTGGGTCACTCCTGGCAGGACTTGCCTCAGTTCTGAGGGTATTTTGTATTTTGTGTGGATCTGGTTCCGCTCGCTGTGAATCCTCCCGGCTCGAATCCTCTCTCCGTTACATCCGTGAGCTCAAAATTCCTGCTGGAACAGGAGCGATGTTTGTGCAGGCGTCACTTCTGAGGCCAGCTGGACTCCCTCAGGAGCGTGAAACACCGTGGAAATGGCACAGCACCACCCTGGAGCCTCGGGGGCACCCCGAACGGAGGACACCCAACATCTTTACCCTCTCCTGGCACGGAAGCGTTTGGGTTTGGATCCTGTCTGCGCATGCAGCCCTCTCCCAGCCCCGTGTGGGCCGTTAGATCTGGACGCTGCCGGGGGCCGGAGCGGATCAGCCTGTGCCGAACGAGCCGGTTCTGCTCTGCCGCGCCCGGCGTGTCCTCGCCTCACCCCAGCCGCAGGGCTGCTGCCTCCCGTGGGGAGATGAAGGTCCACGGCTGAAAGACGAAAGTGGCTTCCAAAAAGGGAGCGGGATGCCCAGAGCTGGCCCGGAGTGGCGGCGAGCTCCGGTTGTCCCTGCGCCGCTGCCGTCCAGGTGACTGCGACCTGTCACTGCTGCGTCCCGCCTTGGGCCGGCGGGAAGGAGCGGTTTCGTCGGAAGCTGGGATTTCCCTGGATCACGAGGGGCAGGTTCAGGGGGAAAGAGGAGGCTCCGTCCCTCACAGGTGTCCCTGCGGTGTCCCCGGGGTGTCCCGGCCGTGTCCCCGGGCTGCGGGTGCGGCCCCTTTAAGGGCAGTGAGGGCGGAAGCGCTGCGCGGGCGCGGCTTCTCCGCCCGTTCCGCCCGCGCCGCTCTCGCGAGATCTTCCGCTTCCGCCGCGGGCCCGCCCTTTCCGAGCAGCCCCGGCCAAGATGGTGGGTGCGGGGGAGGCCCCGCCGGCGCCATCGGGCCCCATCCGCCGCCATCCGCGTCTCCCCCGCCGCGGCGGCGCCGCTCGGGGCTTCCCTGGGGGACGGGGAATGGGCCTCCCCGGGGCGCTGCGGGTGCCCCGGCCGGACGGGGCCCAGCGCGGCGGGAACGGGGCTGAGGGGAGGGAGCGGCCTGGGGAGCTCGGTGGGGCCGCGGCCTTCGCCTGTGCGGGGCGGGGAACGCGGGTCCAGGCGGCCTTGAATCCCCTGATCCCCCTCCCGGGTGGCCGCGACCCCCTGCCCTGACCCCCCTGTCCCGCTGCAGGCGGAGGTGGAGCAGAAGAAGAAGCGAACCTTCCGCAAATTCACCTACCGCGGGGTGGACCTGGACCAGCTGCTCGACATGTCCTAGTAAGGGCTACGGAGTCCTCCGGGCTGGGGTTTGAGGTTCGGGGAGCTGTTTCTGCCCCATACTGAGGTTGTGTTCAAATACTGGCAGTAACGGCGGATTTGGGTATTCAGCAGCTGCTCTTTGGGCTGTTTAAAGTCCCTCAGTGGGTGACACCGTCAGTGCGGGGTCCGGGGCTCTGCTCCAGGCTCAGTTCGGGTGATGCTGTGGGTGTGGGGTCCCTGGAGCTCCTCCAGGCCGTGCTCCGGGCTCAGTTGGAGTGACACTGTTATTTTTGGGTCCCCGGAGGTCTCCCTAGACTACTTCGACTTCAGTGTGGGTAACAAAGTGGCTTTGGGGTCTCCCCAGAGCTGTACCCCAGGCTCAGTTTGGGATCCCCGAGGTCTCCTCAGGCTGTACCCCTGCCTCAGCTTGACCCTTGAGGGTCTCCCTGAGCCTTAGTTTGGGTAATAGTGGCTGTGGGATCGCTGGGGGTCACTCCCAGATGTACCCCAAGCTCAGTTTGGGGTCCCTGGGGGTGTCGCCAGGCTCAGTCGGGATAACTCTCTGGGTGTGGGACCCTGGGGGTCTCCTGGGGCTGTACCCCAGGTGACTCTGGCTGGGGGGGTTCCCTGGGCCTGTTGTGGATAACGCTGTTATTGAGGGGTCCCTGTGGGATCTCTCCAGGCTGTACCCCAGGCTCAGTTTGGGCTCCCAGAGCTCTCCCAGGCCATACCCCAGGCTCTGTCTGGTGTCCCTGGGGACGTCCCCAGGCTCAGTCCAGGTAATACCATTGGGTCTGGGGCCCTGGGAATCTCTTGGGGCTGTACCCCAGGCTCTGACTGGGCAGCTCTGTGGCTGTGGGGGCTCTGGGAGCTCCCCAGGCTCAGTCTGGGGTCCTACAAGGCTGTACCCCAGGCTTGGTGTGGGTAACTCCGGGGGTGTCCCTGGGTTGCTCCCCAGGCTCAGTTCGGGATCCCTGGGCGTATCCTGGGGCTGTGCCGCAGGCTCTGTCTGGGTAACTCTGGCTGTGGGGTCTCTGGGCTCTTCCCAGGCTGGGTTTGGGGTCCCTGGGGCGTCCCCTGACCCGTCCCTGTCCCCGTTTGGCAGCGAGCAGCTGATGCAGTTGTACAGCGCGCGGCAGCGGCGGCGCCTGAACCGCGGCCTGCGCCGCAAGCAGCACTCGCTGCTCAAGCGCCTGCGCAAGGCCAAGAAGGAGGCACCGCCCATGGAGAAGCCCGAGGTGGTGAAGACCCACCTGAGGGATATGATCATCCTGCCCGAGATGGTGGGCAGCATGGTGGGCGTCTACAACGGCAAGACCTTCAACCAGGTGGAGATCAAGGTGAGCTGGGGCCTGGCAGGTGCATCTCACACTGAGCTCAGCATCTGGAATGTTCACTTCTAACTCTCTTTGTAAACCTTACTCATTCCTTGTGTCTGGGAGGGGTGCAGGATGCTCCTTGGAGCAGGGCTAGCCTGGAGGGACACCCATAGGTGCCATCCTGGGGGGTTCAGGCTCCTCCTTGGAGCAGGGCTGGCTCAGAGGGACACCTGGAGGTGGCATCTTGGGAGCTTCAGGATGTTCCTTGGAGCAGGGCTGGCTCAGAGGGACACCCGGAGGTGTCATCCCAGGGAGGGCCAGCTCCCAGAGGGGTCTCAGTGTGCCTCTGAAGCACTGAAATAGCTGTGGAGTGATCCATGTGCTCAGCCCTGGCTCCCAGCCTGCCGGCACTGCTTCAGGATGAAACAGATCCCTGAGCTTTCCCAGGAGTGCAATTACACACGGGGTGGTGTCACTTGATACCACCAGTGGGATTAAATGCCATTTCTTGCTCCTACCTGGCATTAAATCCGTGTGGGAAGGGTGCAGATGCCCCTGTGGCTCCTGTGTCACCTCTCCCAGGAGGGGCAGAGCTGGGGAAGCCCCTCTGGCTCCACATCAAGGCACCACGGGAAGAGCTGGGCCAGAATGAGCCAGGCTGTGCCAGGCTCCTGCCAGCCCTGGGATGGGGATGGGACGATGTCCCCGTGCCCCCTGGCGCTGTCCCCAGCACGGATCTCTCCCCTTGCAGCCCGAGATGATTGGCCACTACCTGGGCGAGTTTTCCATCACGTACAAGCCAGTGAAGCACGGCCGGCCCGGCATCGGGGCCACCCACTCCTCCCGCTTCATCCCGCTCAAGTAACTCCGGGAGGGAGCCTCCTGCAGTGTAAATAAAGAAATTCCACCTGGATCCTTCTGTCTCCTGCTTCTCAGGGTGGGGGGCTGGGGTGTGCTAAGCTCCTCTCTCCACCGTGATTGGATGTTTTCCTGAGTATTCCCAGGTTTTTGGCACTGCTTTCTGTCGGCACCTGCAGCAAACAAATCATCTTCATGTGGGTTTAGTAAATGAATGAAATTCCTTGCTCTTGGCTGGGAAGTGGGGAATGGCACTTTAATATTTACAGCATTTCCATGTATTTAACTCTGTTAATATAAACACTGGGAATGCAGAAATGTGGAACTGGGGGAAGGCAGGGGGCGTTCCAGGCTCAGAACCAGCCTGAGTCTCAGGAGAAGCTGCCAGGGCCCATCACGGGATGCCAGAACCCCAAACCATTATTTTCTCCTCCTTAATTTGGGAACCCAAAGGATTTTGGTGACAGGGATCACAGAGTGACACCGGGTGGGGGGTGACCTGGGAGGCTGCAGCTCAGGCTGGGAGGGAGGGATGTGTTTTGGGGATGCTCTCAGAGGTGAGGGTGATGATGGGAAGAAAGATGAGAGGAGTTGATCCCGGGTGGATGATCTGGTTTGTCCCTGAACTGAGCCAAGTGAACCCAATGCTCGTCACCAGCGCCAGGTCCCGTGGTGAAGCCATCGGTGGAGAGCGACCATTTGTCCCCAGGGTGGTTCTGCCTTGTCCCTGCTGCTGGCCGGGGTCCCTTGGGGATTCCTCAGGGGTCCCTCGGGGCCCAGCTCCAGCTCTTTCAGTCTCACACCCTCCACATCCCATTGGCCGGTGGTGCCGGGGCCATTTGTCCTTTAGGGAAGGTCCCCTGGCTCCGGGTCCCTTTTTGTTCAAGCAGTGTGACCTTGAGGGTCCTCCTGCCACCCTCGCTGCTGGCGGCGGGGAGAAGCGCGCTGGGGTCACTGTCCGGCTGGGGTCACTGTCCGGCTGGGGCCCTGTGGGGACTCTCAGCCCCGGGGGGCGATGCCCGGAGGGCTAGGGCGCCCCAGGTGAGAGTGACCTCGGTGGGTGACAGTGGCCTGAGCACGTGGCAGAAGCCGCGGTCACGGGAGGGATCGGCTGCAGAGGGGTCGTCGTGAGGGTCCCGCTCATCCCGGGGGGGACACCGGGGCTCAGCCGGTGCTGCCGCACCTTGGGTGGGTCCCCAGTGCCATGGGGACGGCACCGGGCGGCTCGCGGGGGACAGATTCGAGCGAGAGGGCCGGTTCGGTCTGGAGGGACCGGTTCGGTCTGAGGGGGCAGGTTCGGTCTGGAAGGACCGGTCCGGTCGGGAGCGGCAGGTGCGTTCCGGGACATGGGGACGGGGCAGATCCCGTCGTTTTTGCGGAGGCTGGAAAAGAGGCGGATGGAGGGGAAAGGAGCCCTCCCCGGGGGTCCCGTCTCTCCCGGCCCGGCACAGTCCGGGGGGGCGCGGGGAGCCCCCGGTGCCGCCCTCTAACGGCGGCGGCGCCGCTGGAAAATCCCGACTGAGAGCGGGGGGGCGGGGGCGGGATGCGGCTGCTCGGGGCCGCGCCGGAGCCTCGCCCAGCTCCGCACCGCCCCGCACCGCCCCGCACCGCCCCGCACCGCTCCGCACCGCCGGGGATGAGGTACGGCCGCACCTGCCCCCCGCCCCCCCGAGCCCCCCCGGGGGCCCGGC
>VZSE01003188.1:23650-40911 GCA_013398275.1 Promerops cafer | reverse complement strand
CGCCCGGGAGCAGCGGGAGCGGAGCCGCAGCGAGCGGAGCGGAGCGGAGCGCGGGGCTCGGCGCTGCCCGGCCGGCCGAGCATGCACTGAGCGAGCGGCCCCGGGCTCGGAGCCGCCCCGCTGCATGGTGTGGGGAGACACGGTCGCGATAATAAATGATAGAGGATACAATGACTTTGCTGTCTCTGCTGGGTCGGATCATGCGTTACTTCTTGCTCAGACCGGAGACCCTGTTCTTGCTGTGCATCAGCCTGGCCCTGTGGAGTTATTTCTTCCACACGGATGAGGTGAAAACCATTGTTAAGTCCAGCAGGGATGCGGTGAAGATGGTGAAGGGCAAGGTGGCCGAGATCATGCAGAATGACAGGCTCGGGGGTTTAGACGTGCTGGACGCTGAGTTCTCCAAGACCTGGGAGTTCAAGAGCCACAACGTGGCTGTCTACTCCATCCAAGGCCGGAGGGATCACATGGAGGACAGGTTCGAAGTAATCACTGACCTGGTCAACAAGACTCACCCCTCCATCTTCGGGATATTTGATGGGCACGGAGGAGAGGCAAGTGCTCAGCTGGGAAAAAAAATAATAATACAACAACACAAAAAAAAAAAAGGGGGGGGTGCGGGAGGGAGGATGATCCAGGGCAAGGCGTGGATGTGTTCTCACCCACCAGGTTTGTGTGGTTATCTTGTGCATCGTGGGGAGGGGGATTTCCTTGCTTTTTGGAGGGGAGGATGTGTGTCTCTGAAAAAGGGCTGTGTAATCCTCCCTTCCCTTTACCCCTCGTTACCCCTTCCGCGCTCAGCACGGCACAAATGTGCCTATGCCCCCTTTGCCCTTTGCAGTAGTAAAGGTTTAATTGAAGGAAAAGCTGTTGGAGGTGGCTCTGACGTGCACGGAATAACGATGATGAGCACAAACTCCCCGGAGTCATCTTTTGTTACAGCCAAGCGTGGTGTGATGTGATTTTGGCACCGGGCTGCCTTCTCCCCCGGACGGAGCCGGGCTCACGGGCAGAGGTTACCCAGGAGCGCTGCTGAAGGATCCTAAAGCGTGTGTGTGTATGTAAAACGTGCTTTCAGTGATTCTTTCCCCAGGGAGCGAGCCGAGCCACGAGCATCGCGTTTGGGAATTGTGCGGAGTTTGTGTCATTAAACCGCGCTGTCCCTTCCCTGGCGGCAAGCCAGCCGGAGTGGCATTGTGGCACTCGGTGGTGTTCCACCTCCCCGCCTTTCCGGGCAGGGCGACCATCCCACGGTGTGCTGGGTGACGATTCCAGCTCGCTGGGATGTTCCGTGGGTTGCGGATGACAAATGTTGGAGCTGCAGCTTCCTCTGCCTTTAGGATGTGGTGCTGCCACGCAGCTTTTGGTGTGGCACAAGGCACGCGTTTCGTAACTGTGGGAGAGGACGAGGGATTTGTCCTTGCGCGGCAAAGCAGCTCCAGCTGGGTGGGAGAGATGGGGTGACGGAGGGGGAACGCTGTGAGAGGGAGAGCCTGGGTGTTCCTCCCCCAGATCCAAGAGTCCAAATCCTTCGAGCACGGCTGTGGCAGTGCCCAGCCCTTCGCGGGGCACAGCGGCGGCGGCTGCCGCCCTGCTACGCCTGGACGGGCTGCCCGGAAAAGCCAGGCCCGGGGCTCAGGGTCGGGGAACGGCTGCCGGGCTCCCCTCACGCCGTCAGGTCTTCTGCCGCCTTTAAATTAACGCGAACTCTTCGGATATTGAGAATTGGCGGCTTCGTGAAAAACCGCTGGCGGTGCCTGAGCCCCGCTTTGGGGTTTTTTTGCCTCATTTCAGCTGGGGCACGGCTGTGCCAGCTCCTGCTGGCGTTCTCGGGCCAGTTCGCTGTCCCTGAGGAGCACGGGGGGCAATGTCCATGTGTTCCAAAGCTTTTCCTGGAGGAGCAGGAGCCCTGAGCAGTTCACCGGGGACATCTGGCTCTTTTGTGCCCGGCAGGGAAGGTGCTGCGGCTCTGCCTTTGTGTAAACAGAGTTTCCTTGTGGGAAGCGAGCAGCCCAAACAGTTGGGGAAGTATCTGAGTGGTGTTTTCAAACAGAGGTTGTGGGATCCTGGGTGAAAGGGGGATCTGATTGCTTTCATTAATTTTTTAGCTTGCCCTGCACGAGATGGCGAGCTGAGGGTATTAAATAACCCCCAGCTAACACAGGGAATGTTGGCATTTAGCTAATGTGCCTGCTTTGTTGTGTATCTTGAAATTCCATCCATGGGATGCATCAGTGTTGGATCCGTGGAAAACTCCTTGGCCTTCTGTATTCTTCTTCCTCAGAACTTGCTCTGGTGGATTCGGTGGCAAAGTGCAGGGAGGTTTTTAATTCTGAAAGCTGCAGCAGAACTCTCCACTGATCTTTCTAAATTTAGGGTTTTATAAATGTACCCATCTCACATCTGTTATTCATAATGGAATCCTAAGTGTTCTTCGTGGCCTTTACTCCTACAAAAATAAGTTGAGGACCTAATTGGTTTCAAGTTTTAAATTTTTAGGTAAAACCGTTCAGAAGAACATGTACCGTGTGCTGTGCGTGCAGCAAAAAAAGAAATAATGAGGAACAGGTTTTATTCTAAGCAGGTTTTGTAATTTTGAGTAGAAAACGAGGGAGAAGAAATAAAAATTTACGCTCTTATTTAACCCCTAGTACATAATACTACATTTCAAGTCTCTATTTGAATTGGGATTTTGTATGTCTTAATTTATTTTAATTTTTTTTAAAACCTAAAATACTCTGTGAAACACCTTATCTACGCACGTAGCAAAGCCTTTGTGAAGGTTAAATTTTCCATATGGGCTCCCGTTAAATTTCTTTATGTGTATTTAAAGAATAAAGAACAGCTGATCCCTGGGGTTACGTGTGAAACAAACTGTTCTATATGGGGAAAAATTTGTTTTTCCAAACAGCCAATACCAGAAATGAGATGCCAGATTAATTATTTCCAGCTATATGCAAGGGAGCCTGTCTCCATTAATTACTTCCTGCCATATCCCATTGAAGTGGAAGGATGGAGGAGCATGATTCAAGCAGCTTCAATTACTGTGCACTGCTAATTTATGAAGATTTCTGAGTTCTGCTTTCATATCGCCAACATTTTGCATAAATTCCACTTTTCTCTTATGTCATTTCCTCTTCCAGTTTTAGTGTGGATGGGTTGGCAGCCATTGCTGTGGATTTTGTGGGTGGCTTGAGGAGAAAGGAGTAAGCAGAAATAATTATTAATGATCTGGTTTGCTGCAGTAACTTCTGAAAGGCAGGAATATTTCAGTGAGGAAATTGGATGTGGGGTGTGTAGTGCAATCTTTTATTAGGAGTTTTTTGGAGGTACAATAATAATGATCATGATAATAATTATAATGATGATAATAGTAATGCAGAGCATGTAGAGGTCAAAGAAGTAGATTTAGAAAGAATAAAGAAAAGTTGCTGCCTCTTGTCTCACTGAATTACTTTGGCCAAAGGATCACCCTTTAAGGTGATTGAACTTAGAAAAAAAAAAAATCTGTTCTCTCATCAGCTTCTTTTTAAGGCTTAAAAATAGCTTGAGTGCTTTTTTTTCTTGCCCCTTTTCATTTATTTAGGAATTTTGGGGCTGTCTAGGCTGGGAGATGGAGCAGTGTCGAACTCCACAAATGACCAAATAACAAATGATGAGCTGGGAAGCTGAGCAGAGGAAAGGCTGGCTGCTTAATGAGAATGATTTCCCTATTTTAACTACCATTTACTCTCAAATATTTAAGGTTTAAGCACACAGTTTAATGAGATCTCAGCATTAGACAGGGGCAAAGTAGCTCAGCTCCCATCTGCAGTTTTATAGTTATGGCTCTGCTGTAAATCATTGGTTTTTTCCTAACCCTGTGGGGTGAAGGTTTTAAAAATAATTATGGTAATAGATAGTACCTTCCCCTGCCTGGGCTTGTTTGCAGTTGTAAACGGATGTGGGAAATTAAAGCTCAGTAACTGTCTCATAAAAAATGTCTCTTTTTATTTCCCTCCACCTCCTGAACGGGGATGTGGCAAGACTTGTCCCTCATGATGTGTAGCTGTGGGTAAGAGCTTTTTTTGCATGGAATAATTGGGTTCTGGAGCTGCTGAGCCAGTGTTTTAGGACATAAAATACACCTTTTTATTTTTATTTTTTATTGCCAGAGTAGGGAAAGCCTGGGGAGCTGGAATGAGGAAGGAGGGAAAGGTGTGATGCTCCGTGGGGCTCAGGACCTTGAAATCAGCAGTGCCAAGTGCTGGCAGAAGTCTCTGGTTACTGATTAACTTAGAAAGACGCTAAAAAATAAAAAAAAGGAAAGGGGAAAGGTCAGAAGATAATGGTGGAGAGTCCTGAGGAGCCTCGTGTGAGGCTCTGGAATGGGAATGCTGAGGTGAGGCTTGGAGGAGAGGGCACTGTGCCAGCTGTGTTTAAACAAACCTGCTGTGCATTCAAATCCAGCCCTCTGATCCTAACAGCAGAAGGTGCTTGTGCTGAGCTGAAAGAAGAGAAAGCTGGCAATTTTACCATTTCAGTTCATTTTTGGGGGTTTTTTAAATCTGCTAATTCTGATTCCAGCCCCATCTCTGTGACACTGAACTACTTAAGCAATCTCAGCAATGAAAATTTATCTGTCAGGCTTTTGAGTCAAGGCTGTTTGGGATTAATGGCTTGGGATTTTCTAAAAGGTAGGAATAAATCAAACAACAGCTTTGGAGTTTCTCTGGGTGTTACAGCCCGGTTGTAAGGTGAAGTCTTTGACGGTTTGCAGTTTTTAAACAGAAACTGCTGGCATGGTTTTCCTTTTGTAGTAATTTCCTTTGGTTTCTAACACAGAATCCCCTGCAATGTGCCCAAGTAATAAATATTTACAAAGGTGAGGTCATGTTGATAGGCAAGTCCCAATTCTGCTTATGAATTCCCCTCCAGTGGCCTAAAATACAAGTCAAAAACGATCTACAGGAACATTCCTGTCATTTCGTTTAGTTTATTGAAGTTTTATTCTTGCATGTCATGCTCCAGGATTATGATTTTCACCCTACAACACAATGCTGATTTCATTTAGGGTTAAACTCTACGCTCATTTGCTGTACAAAAATTGATTAAAATGCTGTAAAAAGCTGTAATTGGAAGGAGGAACTTTAATTGCTGCCATGCAGGGCTGTATCATTGGGCGTAGGATTGAGCCTTTTTTTCAATTTTGATAAAAATCAAGAAGTCAATTAATTTTTAATGTGTTTTGCCAGTTTTGTTTTAATCCGTGTTTCCCTGTCTGGGCTCTCAGGCTACCAACGGATTGCCACTGGTTTAATGAAGTCAATTTTGATTATGAGATGCTTTCAGATTATCAAAGCCACTGTAGTTTTCCCTGTGAACTTGAGGAAGTCAAGACTCCTCCACGGGATGTGTTCGTGTTGGGAATTGCTGTGGATGGGGAGGAAACAACCTTGGAGCAGTGGGATTTCAATCGTTTCTGTTCCATAGCTCAGGAGTTGGGACATTTTTGTGTTTAATAGTGTGAGAGAAAAAAAAAAAATTCATGTCCTCTGTCATGTGGGTTAATTAAACCAGCAGATTGCTCTGCCTCCAGTGTGGTGGTTCCAGCAGCTCTTTTGGAGCAGAGTAGGATTTCTCCTCCCTCCCTTTTTGCTAGAAACCCAAATATTTACGGTGTAAATTGTGCCTTAAAACTGCGATTTGGCTTCTGGCAGTTTCACTTTTGAAACAATCTCTTGGCACGGGGTTGCTGGGTTTTGCTGCTGTCTGGTTTTTGCTGGTGGCTGCAGTTTCCTGCAGCAGTTTTGGCACTCTGGGGATGTCCCATGCTCGTGGCAGCATTCCCATGTGCTGGATCTGGCACTTCTATATTTTTTCTCCTTTTTCTCGGGACTTTCCAGCCCTGCCCCTCTTCATCTGGGGTTTTGTGTCTTCCTCAGCACACAGGTATTGCCTGCACTGAAGTGGAATTCCACCTTTCTCAGCCCCAGGAGCCTTTGGGCATGTTGATCTGCTCAGAAATGAGCGGGATCGTGCTGTGAGGTCAGCCAGCTTTTGGGATCCATCCCTGGAAGTGTCCAGAGCCAGGTTGGACAGGGTTTGGAGCATCCTGGTCTAGTGGGAGGTGTCCCTGCCCATGGGCTTTAAGGTCTCTTCCACCCCAAACCATTCTAGGAAAGGCAATCCAGAGGTACCTGGCACTAATTTTTCTTAGGTCTCGAGGTTCAGGTCTCGCTCTTCCCTCAGAGCAGAGCACAGAAACACGGACAGATCTGGGAAAAAGAGCAAAATGCTCCTGTGCTCCTCCTGCTTTGAATCTCTGCCCTTGCAGGGAGACTTCCCAAACCTAATTTAAGGGCAGCAGGCTGCTCTAATTATGCACAGCAAGTCACACGCCTCTTGCTCCAATTTTTCACTGCAATATTTGGTAAATTCTCGAGGTTTTGGTGAAGTCACCACCCTTTGGGCCCTGCTGCACCCCCACACAGACTCCTCACCCCCATTCCTCATCCCTGCTGGTCCTGTGGCCACACTTTTGTCCCTCATCCCACAGACCCTCAGGGAATGCTGTGTCCCAAGGAGCTGTGCCCGTTCCAGCCCTCCTGGGATGGATTGTGTGCTTTAAATCAGAGTTTGGAGCTCCAGGTTCCCTTTGGCTGCTCCTCTGGCTGCTCTGGCTCTGTCACCACATCCCAGCCCAGCTGGCCAGACCAGTTCCTCTGCCTCCATCCCAGCCCAGGAGTTCTCCCATGTAGGACAAGGTCATCAGCATTTAATGACCCTTTTTTCTTTATGAGCCTGTAGGGTTTCACTTCACCCAGGTGGTCATGGAACAGCAAAGGCTGCAGATAAAGCAATCCCAAAAGGAAGTTTTCATCCTGGCAAAAATGTCCGTGCTGGATCTCCAGGCTGTTGTAATTTGTGTGTAAAATCAGGAGCTGTAACAAGCTGCAGATTTTTTTTCTCTTTTGGGCTGTTTTTTGTGCTTTTACTCCTGTTTTTTAGCTGGTGTTTAACACTTCAGCTGGTGGTTTTATTAAAGCAGTTTAAAGCTCGTGCCAAAAGTAAGTTTCATTTGAAAACAGCTTTGAAAAAAGCTTTGAAAAAATGCAAATTTCATTACTGTTTACGAGAGAAAAAAGGTTTGCAGGCGCCAGAATACTGACAAATACTCAGGGTAAGTAAGACTGGTGAGAATGGTAAATTTTAGTTTAAATAACTGCTCATTTACGCTGTGAAATTGATGTTTATATGGCAAATACAGCTTGGACCAGATCAGGCCTGATCCAGGAGGGATCAAGGGGAATATTTTGGTCCTGCTAAAAACCAAAAAAGAACAGAAGGTCGTTGTTAAGAGCAGGCTCTCCTGTCTGGAGTGGTTTGCCATCAAATAATGTGGATGGAGGAGAAATCCACCTTTCTTTTTACTCCTGTGGAAAAGCCAGCCCAGAAGAGCAGCTGGTGGTGGATGCTGAGCTGGGATCTGGAGATCTGGGGGTTGTGTGAGGAGCAGAGGGGACACAGGGGAGGAGGGATGAGCAGAGTGGACAGAGGGAGGGAGGGATGAGCAGAGGGGACACAGGGAGGGATGGAGGGATGAGCAGAGGGGACACAGGGAGGGAGGAATGAGCAGAGGGGACAAAGGGAGGGAGGGGTGTGCAGAGGGGACACAGGGAGGGAGGGGTGAGCAAAGTGGACAAGGGCAGGGAGGAAGGAGCATCATTGTTCGGGTCAGGCCCGTGGATGAGCGCCGAGAGCAGCGTGGCAGCACAGAGGATGGTCCTGCTGCTCCTACAAACAGAGTGTGATGCTGGAGCATGGCCTGCTCTCATCCTCTGTGACCCCGCCTGCTCCCCAGCTGTGGGAGCAGCTGACATCTCCAGCCACACAATCAAAGGACGTGTTTTCACTGCTAAGCCACATCGCAATTAGCCACGGCTCTTCATGTGGGCAAACCTCAAAGCTCCCCTGGAGAAATGAGCACTTATTTGCATTTACTTTCAGCACCAAAATGTTATCACTTGCAAATTTGCTCATTGTCATAAGTGTTGATAAAGCCTTTTTTATTTTTCTCCCTTCAAATCCCCTTTAGGGGTAAACATTTGATTTTATTAAGTTTTGTTATAATAGCTGAAGCTGTCATACAGCACTGCTTTCACTCAATATGCTTTTTAATGTAATAAATCTCTTTACTTTTTTATTCTCTTCCGCATAGAAAACTGCTGGAGGGTGTGAAACATTTCTTCTGAGGGGAAGTGCGTGGCCCAAAATACAGCTCTGTGCTGTGCCACTTCTTTAAACTTCATTTTAAATGGGAATGTGATTTATTTCCAGGTAATCTGTGCATGGACTGCATTTTCCCTGGAATGCGTGGTCCCTCCAAACAAACACTGAGGTATTGAAATATCTGATTGTGGTTGGCATGAAATAAAATCTCTGTCCAAGGCTATGTGCTTGAGGAATGAAGTGTGGGAGTAGGAGGAAGGGGAGAAGGAAACATGCTTGTCTCCTTACTGTTCTTGATGTTTATACCCCTGAGCTTTCATCTGCTTTCCTGCTTTGCAGTGTGAATGGGGTTTTTCTGATTTTTATAGCTTATTTTTTATTACTCAAGTGGTTTTAGAGATGTCTAGGACATTATGTAGGATGTAAAAGGTGCTTTTCATGTTGTTTTTTTTTTTAAAGGTGGCATATATGTGATGTGGTTCCCGTGGTTTTATTTCTGCTGGGAAGCAGGGAAGTTGGGCAGCAGTCTGGATAATCCCACCAAACAAAGCTAGTTTTTCATTGGATATTTATTCCTAATTATCTGAAGTTTGGCTGTTTATTGTTGTGGGAGAAAAGTGGAACCACGGCTGAATTTTGGCTCTTTATTGGTGTGGAAGGAAAGGGGAATCCAGACTGAAGTTTGGTGGAGAAAAGGGAAATCACATCTGAAGTTTGGCTCTTTGTTGGTGTGGAAGAAAAGGGGAATTAGACCAGGAGAAGTAGGAAAAAGCAGTCTTCAGCTCCCAAGGAGAGAAGCAGCAACCCTGGGAAGGAGACAATCCCTTTTCCCCAAAGTGGGAAAAATTCAGGGATGTGCACTTTGGTGGGAGATGCCAAACTGGTGGAATCCATCCAATGCCTGAGGGGCTAGATTTGTGTGTGAGGTGATTCCCATGGTCAGGATGATCCTGGTTCACCCTTGGTGCTGGATTTGTGTGTGAGGTGATTCCTGTGTCAGGATGATCCTGGTTTTCCCTCAGTGCAGGCTGAGGGAAGCAGCGAGCCCCATGTTTTGGCAGCGCTCCTTTGTGCTCTCAAAAAAGCACTTGCAGTGTTGTAACTCCGGGTGTTTTGGGCACTAAACTTTGCCCTCTTTGTTTCTGCCCACATCTCTGCTTTGCTGGCACAAATTCCAGCTGCTGTTGCTCAGGACAGAGGGAACAAAGTGTGGGAGCAGCTGCCTGCTCCATGGTACCGGTGCCAGCTGGCATCACCCAGCACAGGAGAGCCCCAGGCAGCCCCCCCAGAAATATTCATGTCAGGTGCTGCTTCATGTACAGAGAATTTGGGGTGCCACACCCTCATTTTTCCAAATGTTTGATGCGGTCATGTGAAAAACATCCCTGAAGTTTGACTTTTTTACAAGCCTTAGGACTGCACTCACAGGAGTGGTTTGGGAAGCGATGACGGAATTCTCAGTGGATGAGCGTTGCATGAAAGATTTGTAATCCTTGGCAATTAGGAAATTGTTGCTGAGGTTAATGGGGATATTATTTTTAACTTTGAGGGCAGGAGTAATCTCCTGCCTCCGGGATAGAATTATTTCAATCAGTGCTTTAAATAAGTACTTTCTGTGATGGTTTAAATTGACAAATATTTAAATCATCAACCTGGGTTCTTTTTTAGCTGTTATGTGCCCTGAAATATTGCTTCACATTATTTTCAATTGAAGCAGAATGGTATTTACTACCAATGTTTAGCTGTGTGAGGTTGGGGTTTTTTCCCTGTTTTTTTCTTCTTTGTGGATGTCAGTGCTATAAATAAAAGCAGAATGAAAAGCTAAATAAGAAGCCAGATACTGTGATGAGATCAGGAACCTTCTCCTCAGACTCCATTTATAGCTGGAATTAGAGACAGACAAGAATTGGAGATAATTCTGCTCAAGGTAACCACATCTTCAAAGAGAATGATGGCAAAATAGTCAATTATTTTTAAAAAGCACACATTTTCCCCTGCTTTTAGGAGAAACTCGTGGTAGGAGCTGGTTACCACTTCAATAGCTCTATTTTTCTTCAACCTTCAGAGGCAAATATGTGCTGTCTACATCTATAATTTTAATTAATTATCATATTAGGGCAATAGAGTATATTCTCAGGCTTTGAGAAATAAATTTGGTTAATTGTTTTATTTTTAAACCATTTAAAAAAAAAAAAAAAAAAGGCAACTTATTTGCCTTTTTGTGTTGTATCACAGCTCCAGGCAGTCGCTGCACACTGGGTCAGGCTGCAGCACTGCATGTGATGAGTAGAAAAATACTCCAAGTAAATTTAAGGAATCTCTTGGGCTGTATTGGAGCACTCCAGGCTTTTAAGCTGCCCGAGTTGGAGTTTGTGAATTCTGAAGTGTCCATGTAAACATTCAGCTGAGAGAGCTGAACTCCAGACAGCCTCAGATGCCACGGCAGAAGAGCCAAAGAAAGAGTTTCCAGCTGCAAATTGGAACGAGTTGTCTCAAATGCAGCTTTTAAAAGCTTTTTTGGCATGGTGGTGTCCATCTTATTAAGGAAAAACCTGACGGGCAGGGAAGATGCTGTGGATGAATAATAGGAGAGGCTGTAACCTCAAACCTATTATAGAAAAGAGATATTTTTACTGGAATGTTTTGTTGCTGAATTTCCCAGCACCTCCAATTGACAGGAAAGCTAAATACAATTCCAGTGGCAAACACCTTTCAATTGAGATTTTTTTTTTTTTTAATACACAACTTGAAAACTTTGTGTTTTTTCTTTGACCTCACTGGGCCTCTGATTCAAAGTCTCTCAAAAGTGGGTCACAAAAACATATTATACCTCTGTGAACAGGTGTTTCCAGCTCATTTTACAGGCTCGAATTTCTGCTTATGTCTCTTGGCTGCTCTCATACAAGTCAGGAACACAGCTGAAAATAGAAATTTGTAACCCCTCTCTTGTTTTCTCCCAGGTGCAACTGCTCTTTTTTTTTTTTTGTCAGACACCCCCTGTGTGCCTTCTGTTATTTAATGTGACACCAGCATTTTCCTGCTGGGCTTGGCAGGCCCCAGCTTCTTTGTTTAATGTGATTATTGAGAAATTAATGGCACCTAAGACCAGGGCAGCACCAATTCTTATTCCAGATCGTGGATCTGGGTGGGTTTTCACACCAAAATGAGGACCTGAGAAACCCTGATTTGAACCTGGGCCAAACCCTGAGCTGTTGCTCATGGTTTAGGTGCATTTTGGTTTGAAGCAGTATTTTTGGTTCAAAAAGTGATCTAAATAGCCAGGCAGGGGTGCCAGACGAGGTGTGGTGGTTTGGGGACACCCATAAGTGAATTAACCCCAGAACTTCCAGCCCTTCTCTCTGAGAACATCATCCCTGTGCTCACCTGCTCCTCGGGAAAAGGACTTGGTTCCCTCTCCTTGCCAGCAGGAGCCTTTCCATGCAGGCAGGATTTGAAAATTTGGTATAATTTGCCCTCTCTTGGGCAGCACAAAGGAGAATCTGCAAGAAATGAAAGTGTTGCCTTCAGCTGAAGGGCGGCAGGTGCTGCAGGGTGGGTTCCTGGGGCTGCACTCTTTCTTCTCTCTCATTTTCTGCTGTTGAGACTTAAAAACATGCCCTGGAAAAACTAAAAATCCCCTGGAAGCTTTTGATCCTAGAGCCCAGCTCCTTGGAGAATGGGGATGTGGGCATGGGCAGTGTGCTCTGATTTAAATAAGGAAAAAAAAGTTAAATTAGGGAACATACCAGGGTTTATTTTTGTGATGAAAATGCCCCAGAAGATCGAGTTAAGTGGTTTTTTTGATTTTCACTATCGAAGTTACCTCAGTAAAACATTCAAGATCATCCTGATTCATCCTGATCTGTCTTGAATTAAAGTTGAGTATTGCAGGAAAACTGCTCTTAACAGTGAGGGGTGTTTCAAGGTGATCAGGGATGAGTTGGGAACAATAAAGAGAAATTAAATTAATTACATTGTGAGTGAGGTTGCCTGAGTTTTATCCTGCCTCTGTACAGCCACATGAGAAGAAATCAAATGAAGAAAGCTGAACAGGATTTTATTTTTGCCTAAAGCTTAGACAAATCCACACCACAGGAAAGAACCTACAGGCATTATTTTTGTGCAGCAAGAATTGGTGACATGTTAGGAAAAAAAGACAGATAATGAGTGGTCAAAAGCAGCAAATATGTAAATATTTTGTAGGGAGAAGTAATTAATGGTAGGAATGAGCTCCCACCCAGCCCTGAGCTGCCAGAGGATCTCGATTCCCCAATAAACAGTTTGAAAACACATCAGTGGTGCCTTTTTTTCCTGCACTCACTAAGCTGCTCCAGCCAGGAATGGCATTATTTAAATGTCAGGGTTCAGGAGCCCACCAGGAAAGTGTATTTGGAGCAGGGAAATGCATCAAAACACTCCAGCAAAGCTCTTTTTGCTCTCGTGTCTCTGCAGCTGTCCACGTCCTGGCACCACAGCTCCCATCCCTGCTCCTTGGGGATTTCTGGGAGCAGCAATTTGCAGCTGATAATTCGGAATTATCACTGTTCCCTGCCCTTCTGCACGAGGTACAAGGCCAGTGCTGACTTCACTCTTTCAGGTGTGAGAATATTCAATATCCAGGGCCATTTGAGCCTCTTGGACTTTAGTAAACATTTTAATTAGACAGAGTATATTCTCAGGCTTTGAGAAATAAATTCGGTTAATAGTTTTATTTGTAAACAATTTTTTATTTTTTAAAAAAAACAACTTATTTGCCTTTTTGTGTTGTATCACAGCTCCAGGCAGTAGCTGCACACTGGGTCAGGCTGCAGCACTGCATGGGATGAGTAGAAAAATACTCCAAGTAAATTCAGGGAATCTCCTGGGCTATATTGGAGCACTCCAGGCTTTTAAGCTGCCCGAGTTGGAGTTTGTGAATTCTGAAGTGTCCATGTAAACATTCACTCTTTCAGGTGTGATGATTTTCAATATCCGAGGCCATTTGAACCTCTTGGAGGTAGTAAACATTTTAATTAGATCTAATTTGCAGCAGCTTGATAAGAGTAGAGGTTTTTAAATTGCAGCTGGATTCCAAAGGGACCAAGGTCAGGCTGGACTGAAGTGCCAGGTGCATTCCCTGGATACCTGGCAGGGGCCTGGCACTGGAAGTGGGGCTTTTTGAATTTATGGCATCCTGGGACTGCACAAAAAGAGCTTGACTTCTTCATTTATCAGAAAATAAACTGAAGATCTCAGCAGTCCAAAGGGAGGTTTAAGGGAAAGTTTAAAAAACAACAATGAAACAAGTAAAGTATTTTCCTTTATACAGAAAGCCAAAATCAATTCATTTGTTAATTGAATTTTGGTAAAGATAAGAATATCTGGGTTAAATTCTGCTCTGTGTGATTTTAGTACTATTTACTCATTCTGTGGGTATTAGTTTTTTTTATTTTATATGCAGCTTTTTAAATTGTTATGTCTCCAAAACTGAATTCTAAATGGAATTTAACAATCTGGGTTTAGATGGTTTTGAAGCATGAACGGGGAAGTTTGCAAAGCCCTATCTCTGGATTTCATCAGAGGTAGTAATGCATATTTCTGGATGAAGAATTTGCATAGAAATTCATTTACATAGAAATTCATTTCATGAATCAAGCGTGGGGAGAAGCATTTGTGGGTCGCAGTGTGGATGTGAACAGCAGCAGCTCAGGCTCCAAAATGCTCCTGTTCTATTGTAAAAGCAGCTTTTTTCCCCCTGAAAATACATTTAATAGAGGTTTATTAACAGCTGAGAGGGGTCACCTTTAAAGTAAAACCAGTTCTTACATCTGGATTGTTTAAGAAATCACCTGAGCGAGCTGGGCCAGTGGAAGGTGGGAATGAGATGATCTTTAAGACCCTAACCCCAGCTGCTGTAGGGTCAGTGATTTTTTATTTATTTGTTGTTGGCAGGTATCCAAATTGACTCTAAGGGATGCTTATCCTCCAATCCTTGCTGTGCCAGGGCAGCTGGAGGTGTGAGAGCTTGGTGGAGTCACTTTTTGCTCCCGTTTTGTAAAGGTTGCTTGAAACTTGCCCTAAAAGTGAAATTCATCAATTTTTCAAATGGCCCACACAGGGAAAAAAGTGTAGATTTGTCCTGGCTGAATAATTCATGGCTCCCTGGATGTAATCCTGATGCTCTGCAGCTTCTCCCACTGCAGCTCCGAGTTCTCCAGGCTGCTTTCCTTGCAGGGCATTGATCTGGGTGAAATGGAAACAGAACTTGGAGACCAAAAAAAACCCCAGGATTTAGCCAGGATGTGAGGAGATCTGAGAAAGGGCAAAAGGAGGCTGATCCAGCTGGATCCAGCTCATTCCTGCTTTTTTTTTGGGATGTCCCAGCTGGTGTTTTCAGCCCTTGCTTGGCTGATGGAACATGAGTGGAATGACAACAATTTCTGATGTCAGGGAACGCCTGGAACCTGTTCAGAGGCTGCTGGACTCATGGCTGTCAATCCAGCAAAACAAAAACACGGGGAAGATGAGGGGGAAAAACCCAGCTAAACAAAGGTTGGTGCCTTATGGAAGGAAAAGTGGAGATTTCTGCAGCAAAAATTAAAAATACTCCAAGGAAACGTTGTGGTGTTTCCCCAGCTACAAAGAGCAGGAGGTCCCACTGAAAAGTTGCCATTTCAAGCTGCCCATCCACAGAATTTTATCAGAGCCAAATGTCAGGGGTTGAAGTCAAAACCACCACGTAGGAGATGAAAAACCTGTGGGCATTATTGGTGTTTAGGTCTGTTAGTCAAGATGGTCTGGAAGATTTGTTATTTTAAATTGTTCCAAGTGAAAAGCTGGATTGGCACGGGAGAGGCAGAGCTTTTGCCAGGTGTAATATTCCTGCCACTAAAATGGGGTGGTGACCTCAAAACCTCCCCTCACTGATCCTTTCTGGTGGAAACCACAGCTTGCTTGCCAAATATTTTGAGTAGCTGTTGTAAACATGAGCCTTTAAAATCATTTTTGTATTGTTGGATTTATTAGCCCCCATCTGGAATTAATCTTGGCCTAAGATAGTAATTCTTTTCAGATAAATAATGCAGTTTAGTTTTTAAAACATGGATGTGATCATATTCATTTTATACTCATTTCATACTCATTTTGTTGTCATACTCTCATTATTTGATCCTTCTCAATCCCAATAAATAATGGGGCTTTCTTGTAATGCTTTCGTGTTGTTTTGAGGTAATGGCCATCCTGTGACAAATATTGATTGCAGAGCTCAGTGCACGTTTCCTTTTTGAAAAGTTAACGTTTGAAAAACCTTCAGTCATTTCCATATTGAGGAAGGGTATAAAGAAGAAAAAATTCTACTGAAGTATCAGGGCTGTTAATCTCTAAGAACTGCAGGTTTTCAGTCTCAATTTGACTCCTACTGTACCAAAACCATGTTGTTATTACTGTTTTAAATTTCTGAACCACTCTGTAGATATCATGCAGATGAAACTTTTTCCTTTTTTTAAATTTAATTTTTCTTTAATCAACTGAGCAGCTCTGTTGCAAGCAAACATCTCATTCCAAGACCCATGGAAATACACTTTTTGGGAATGACCATCACAGCTGTGATGGAAACTGGAGGAACTTCCTATCACAGCAAGTCTGCCTGCAAATTAATCTTTTTTTTTTTTTTTAATATGGAAATGAAAACAAACTGAAACAAAACCCCTCTGTAATTTGATAATATTTTGACTGGACAAGCAGTTTCCTCCAGCCCTCAGCAGTGCAATATAAATAAAATCCCAGAATTGCTGTTCCAGGAGGTGTCTGCAGCAGGATCTCTTTGGGATGAGCTCTTGCTCCTTGTTTTTCCTGGCAGAATTCATGGGATGTTATTCCCCATCTTCCTTCTGCTTTCTCCTACATAAAAACCTTCATGGTTGTGTGCAGCCCTCATCCTCTGATGGTAATAGGGAGAAAATTTCCATATTCTGGGAACACCTCCAGTGTCCTGTGTGTGACAGCCACATCCCAGTGATGGTCACAAATAACCCTTCCCTTGGGCTGCCTTGCCAGGGAGAAAATATTCTTTATGGTGCATAAAATCCACTTGGTATTCTTAAATATGCATGAAATTAAACAGATATTTCTCCCAAGGCAGGGTTTTTATACAGAAATAAATGCTTTCCAAGGAATGGTCCTTGCTTTCCTGCCGTGGAGAAAACCTGCAGCAGGAATGCTTAGAGATTAGTTTAAAAAAAAAAAAAAGTTAATATGTCTGAATTTTGGAGTTAAAACGTTTGAAATAGGAAAACTTCAGCATGGATTGTGGTGGCTCTTTTGGAGGAGTGTCCTGTACTTTTTTTAAGAAGAAAAATGATGGAAAAGCATTTCAGTACAGGACAGGTGTGAAATCCCTGAGTGCAGTGAGTGACACCAGCTCAGGTTATTGCAGGAATCACCAGGAAATCTGCCACATTTCCAGCCTCCTGCTTTGGACTTACAGTCAGGGAGTAATTTCTTCCCAAGCTCATCAAAAACAGCTCCAACCACTCTGTATTTCCAGTAGCCTGGATTGCAGAGGTTCCACTAGATTGACATTTAATTTACCTGCACTAAATTACTTTGCATCAACACACAGCTCTTAAAAATCCTCTAGTGTAGGATTCACCCCATTCCTGCCCTTTTCCTGCCTGCCCTGCTCCTTCTCCTATTTTTTCTGGCCACTCAAAACACTTCAGCTAAACTTTCCTCTCTCTGTTAGGTTAATTCTCCGTGGATTTTGCTTCCTCCACTGTGCTAAAAAAAAAAAAATAAAAAAAATAGGGGGATGGCATTCCTAATTCCACAGTTCCCCTGGGTGCTGTCCTAATAAAAACCCAGCAGGGCAGGCTTGAAATGAGGTTGGTTTATGCAGGTGGGTTGGCACTGCCTCTCCAAGTCAAAAATTGGGTGGTTTGGGGGGTTTGCTCTTGTTTATGGGCTGCTGTGCCAGGAGAAACAAGCCAGAGAAAACCCCTGGAGCTCCTCCTCAGCAGTTGTGTGTACAGGGAAATTCGTTGAAGCAGAGTGTAAAAAAAAAAAAAAAAAAA
>VZSE01003176.1:24090-41976 GCA_013398275.1 Promerops cafer | reverse complement strand
GGGGGGGCCGGGAGGGGCACAGGACGGGCTGGGGGATGGGCAGTGACAGGAGGGGGGACACGGCGGGTTGGGGGTGCAGGATTGGGATGCAGGCAAGGATGTGGGATGCAGGAGGGGTTGGGATGCAGGACTGGGTTGCAGGATTGGGATGCAGGCAGGGATGTGGGATGCAGGACTGGGATGCAGGCAGGGATTTGGGATACAGGATAGGGAGCAGGATCCAGGCAGGGATGTGGGATGCAGGATGAGGTTGGGATGCAGGGTTAGGATATGGTCAGGTGTATGGGATGCAGGATGGGGTTGGGATACAGGAGGGGTTGGGATGCAGGCAGGAATGGGGGATACAGGATGGGGAGCAGGGTCCAGGCAGGGATTTGGGATGCAGGACTGGGATATGGTCAAGGATGTGGGATACAGAATAGGGAGCAGGATCCAGGCAGGGATGTGGGATACAGGATAGACTGGGATGCAGGAGGGGCTGGCATGCAGGATGGGATTGGGATTCAGGATAAGGAGCAGGATCCAGGCAGGGATATGGGATGCAGGATGGGGTTGGAATGCCAGCAGGAATGTGGGATACAGGATAGGGAGCAGGATCCAGGCAGGATTCCCAGGATTCCTGGGAATACGAGGGAGAGGAAAACCCAGCACTCCTGGGATTGTGTCCCAGAAAATAAAAAAAATCCCAAAAAACCTCGGCCTAAGGAGGCGGCCCTGGGATAAAACCGGGCCCAGCCAGGCTGTGAATATTCCCAGGAAAGCCAGGACAAGGCGATGTGTCCCGGGGGGATCCATCAAATCCAACCCCAAATAAATTGGGATTTGATTCCCAGGCCTCTGGAACTGGGGCTTTTCCCAGCAGATTGGAGGCAGGGGGAGAAGGGAGGGAAAATCCAGGTGTTCCAGCAATCCCTGGATTTAACTGGATGCATCTTTGCATGGATCCAGCAGAGCCTGGTTTCTGTCAGGGAGGTTTTTTTGGGAATCAAATCCAACCAGTTTGGATCAGGCTGGTGTTACTGGTTGGACCGGGATTCCAGCTGTTCCCAATCCCCCTGAAAGCAAATTCCATGGAAAAACCCCCAAAATCTCCGCAGGATCCTCTTTTGTTTGGGAAAAAACACCGGGACAAAGTTTTGGAGTCACCCATCCCTCAGTGCCTGGAAATCCAGGATAAAACCAAATCCAATCCCGGCTTCCCAAGTTCAGATCCTTCATTTTCCCCCGCATGAGTTTTCCATGAAAAATGGAAACACTGGGAGTCAAAAATTCCCAAAGCCAATGCCACAGAATGACCCAGTCCAGGACTTTTTCCCTCAGCTGCTGGAGCCCAAAGTCTGGCTCTTCCCATCTATTTTTCCATGGAAAAATGCAACATCCATCTTTCCCGGCATTCCCGCTTTCCTTGGCCAAGCCCAGTTTCCGTGGCTGGAACATCCCTTTGGATGGGAGCCACCCCTGGGTGAGGCGGGTGAAGATTTTTGGGAAGCTGGGAATTGCTTCCCAAAGATCCAACAGCTCCGATGCCTTCTTGGAAAACAAAACCAAACTGGGATTTTAAAAATTCCCACAATTCCACATCTTCCCAATGGGAATTTTAGCCCCTTTTAGCACAACCTCGCCCCGGAGCCAAACCCATGATCCAGTGGGAGAAGGAAAAATGGGAATAACCTGGAATGTTGGGAGCAGGATTTGTTTTCCGAAGGCAAAACTTCCTTGGCAGCCTCCAGATTCCGCGGGGAAATCCCGGGAGCGGCTCCCAGTGCATCAGGCGGCTCCCAGGACATCAGAGCAGACAGGAAGTGCTGGAAATTGCGGGATTCGAATCCCGCCGTGTCCGGATCGCTCCGATCTCTCTCTGTGAATCCCTGGTTTAATTCCTTGTGAATCCAGCTGCTGGTGGGAGCTCCCTTGGAATGCCCCAGGGAATTCCCGGCTTTGGGAACGGAGGGAATGAGCCCAGCACGAGGGGAATGCTGCTCCCGCTTCATCCAAATGCGTCTGCCAATGAGATTATTCCCGATTTTTCCTGTAAATAAGGCTTTTCCCAAATTCCCTTCTAAAGCTGGATCCCTTCACTCCCTAAAAAAGCCAATCCCTGTATTCAGACGGAGCTGGCACCCTCCCATCCTTCCCTGATTCCCAAGGGATCGATCCAGCCTGGAAAACCAGGTCCAAGCCTCATTCCCGGCGTCTGTTGGGAGCAGCCGGAATCCGGGGCAGCGCAGTCCGGGTGAGGCTCCTCCATCCGCCCTTGGACATGGGAATTTGGGCCAAAAAAAGCTCCCAAGGGGAAAATTTTCCAGTTTCTCGGTTTTTTCCAACCTTTCCAGAACAAATCCAGGTGCTAAGTCCCAAATTAGAGAAGAAAATTTAGCAAGAAAGTCCCAAATTTTGGGGAGAAATTCCCAAACTGGTAGAGAAACCCCCAGATTTAGGGAGAAAAATCCCAGATTGGAAGAGAAAATCCCCAATTTAGGGACAAAGTTGCAAATTTTGGGAAGAAAGTCCCAAATTTGGAATAATTGGGAATTTATTCTGGACATCATCCTGGGGAACAAATCCCAGGGAGGAAGTTTTGATGAAACATCGCCTCAGACAAATTCCAGGAATTTTGGAGCAGGAAATCCCTCCTGGAATGGGGTTTGGAAAGGAGGAGAAAACAAAAATTGGGAGGATCGGGGTGAAAAATTCCCTGGTGACCAAAAACCGGGAAGGGCACTCGGAAAATCCAACCATGGTAGCGAGGAAAGGCCGGGAATATCCGGCGCTCCCGGAGCTGAGCCGGTCACCGGCTCCAGCCACCAGAAAAAATCCAAGGAGCTGGAAAAAACTGGGGAATAGGGAGGGGAAAGATGGGAAAACTCGAGCCTCTCAACAAATTTGAAATTTGAACTGGAATTTCCTTGGAATTGAGGGGATGAAGGGTGGAGTTGGGTTCCCTGTGAATTCTGTGTGAATTCCCATGGGATTTTTTGGGATTGATCGGGTGGTCCAGTGGAGAAGCCTGGAAAAAAGCAGGAAAAGGGGGAATATTCCCAATTCCAAACAAGGCTTGCTGAAGGGAGCTGAACCCCAAAATTCCTGCCTGGATGAGAGAAGTGGATTTGGGATTTCAGCGGGATTTGGGATTTGATCCCAAAATTTGGGGAGTGAGGAATAACTGGAATTTATCCTGGAGGGATCCAGGAGGACAGATGGGAAAAGGGGTTAGTTTTGCAGGAAGAAGGGCCAGAAGTGCTGGTTCGGGAATATTTAGGGATAAAACAGGATCAGTGCCTGGATGTGGAATTTTTGGGATAGAGGGGAAGGATGGGGGATCTCAAGCCTGGTTTTGCAGTGCTGGCACCTGGCAGCTCCTAAAAATTCCCACAAATCTCCTCATTCCATGCTCAGGGCCACTTCCAAGGGGGAATTTTCCCTGAAAATCCCAAAAGTACCTGGCTGCCGCTCCAGCCAATGGGGAAAAGCCCTTGGAGCGTTTTCTGGCCCCAAATCCCATCCATGGAATACTCTCCCATCCAGACAGACACAGGGACAGAGGGACAACCCCTCGGAAAAGCAGGAACAGTTCCACACCAGCCTGGAGCTGCTCCCCAAAAAAGTTGGGATTTTAGGAAATTTTCGGATATTTCGGACATTTTTTGGGAGCATCCCTGACTTTGCCAGGAGATCCCTCCTTCCTGTTGCTTGTTTTTCCCAGTTTTTCATGGGATTTTTTCCCTGCAGGTGACATGAGGTACCTGAACCCAGCCCCACTGCTGTCTCATCCCAGAGATTTTTGGGATTTTTTCCAGATGTCTATCCTGATCCTTCCCTTCCCAAGGCCTCTCAGGTCCTCTTTGTTTCCAGCGCCGGAGCTTCCAGGAGCTGGTCCTGGGTCTATCCCAGATATTTCCGTAGGTAACAGGACGACACATTCATTTTTGCATGGAAAATCACTCATTAAGGAGATTTTCCTTGGGAATTCAGAGATTCCTGCCCTGAGCACTGGGACGTTCCCAAACTGGGAATGCCGCTGGCAGTGGGAGCTTTTCCAGCTCTGCCTCCATCCCCAAACCTCGGGAAGAACCAAGGCTGGGAATTCTCAGTGGGATAAATGGGATGGAGCAGGTCCCCGGATCCAGCGGGATTCCCACATCTGGCACCGGGATGAGCGGCTTTTCCAAACATTTCCCGCTCCAAAGGCTCGGGAGCAAACAGAGCCGGGGCTGTGCAAACAGCGATGCCGTGGGATGGATCCCGGGATATTGACACTCCTGGAAAAACAATCCCGCATTCCCGGCTGGCACCTCCCAGCACGGCTCATCCCTGATTCCCAAATTCCCGTCCATCCCACATTCCCAGCTGGCACCTCCCAGCACGGCTCATCCCTGATTCCCAAATTCCTGTCCATCCCGCATTCCCAGCTGGCACCTCCCGGCATGGCTCATCCCTGATTCCCAAATTCCTGTCCATCCCGCATTCCTCAGCTGGCACCTCCCAGCATGGCTCATCCCCGATTCCCAAATTCTGCCCCATCCCACATTCCTGGCTTGGCTTCCCATTGGAGAATTCCTGCCACATCCACAGCCAAGAGGGATTGCTCTGCTTCCTTTGGGAATTCCATATCCTAGAAGGATCACTCTGCTTCCTTTGGCAATTCCACAGCCTGGAGGGATTAGTCTGCTTCCTTTGGGAATTCCTCCCGGGATGACGTGTCCATGCTGCTGCTCTGGAATTTGGGAATTGCTGTCAAATCCTGCCCTGATCCTCCCATCCAGGGGCCTTCCCATCTTCCATCTTCCCATCTTCCCATCTCCCCATCTTCCATCTTCCCATCTTCCCATCTTCCCATCTCCCCATCTTCCCATCTTCCCATCTCCCCATCTTCCCATCTTCCCATCTTCCCATCTCCCATCTTCCCTCCTTCCCATATTTCTGCCGTCCCATCACTGCCGGAGCAGCCGGAGCAGGAGCTGGGATAGGAACATCCACGTGGAAGTGTCAAAATTCCAGCGGGATGAATCCTGCTCCCATCTCCAGGAGAATCCCGGTGCCTCCTTCTTCACTAAGTCCATGGAAAGCAGCGTTTGGATCCCAGCATGGGATCCTTGGAGCTGGAAAGTCCCACTTGGATTTTCCCATTCCGCCTGCTCCGACTCCCGGTGGCTCCCGTGGGGGCAGGGATGGTTTGGTTGCTCCAGGCTGAGGAGAAAGCAGGAAAAAGGCAGGAAAACCAGGATCCTGAATCCCGCGGGTTTTCCCTTCCGTATTTTCCCGCTCCTCCCATCCCTGCTCCACCTCCCAGGAGTGGGATGAGCCAGGGATTGCAGATCCCAGGAAAGGAATTCAATAAATATGGAAATAAATATGGAAATCGCTGATCCTCAGGCAGGAGAGGGACTGAAAGAGGCTGGAATGAGGGGCTGAATCCATCCAAACACCTGAAAAAGAAGCGGAGAAAGCAGGGCTGGAAAAAGCAGGGAGAAAGGGATCTGAGGGTGACAGGGAAGATTTTCTTGGAAAATTAATCCGAACCATTGCACACAGGATGGGAAAATACCTCAATCCTGAAAATAGATCCCAAATCTGGAAAATGGATCTCAGATCTACTAAACATATTCCAAATCCACAGAATAGATCCCAAATCCAGAAAATAGATCCCAAGTCCACAAAAATAGATCCTAAATACACAAAATAGATCCCAAATCCACAAAACAGATCCCAAATCCAGAAAATAGATCCCAAATCCACAAAATACGGTCACATTCCAGCCTTTTATCAAGTAAAGTTTCACCCAGGGATTTTTCCAGCATTTCTGACTCCTCCTCCAGGACCTCCTGATTCTTCATCTTTCCCCTCTCCCACATTTCCCACGTTCAGAATTCCTGAGCTCCAGGCGCTGCTTCTGGATAAATAAATCCAGTCTCGGCCGTGGCCCTTTGGAGAGGAGTTTTTTGCAGGACAAGCAACTTTGGGAATGTTTCATCCATGGAATAAATCCCAATTTTCCCTCCAGAGCAGCCAGGAAAATTCCTTGGTGTTTTAGCAGGAGCGCACTGGAGTTTTTCCCAATTTTTCAGCCCAAAAATCTCCCCGATCCAAAGAAAATCAGCATCCCTATAAAAGGTGGGAATAGGATCCATTGGATGGGAACACATCCATGGGGATGGGAACACATCCCTGGAGTCAGAGTTATTTGGGAGAGCCTAAAAATGACCTTGGAAAAGAGCCAGAATTCCCAAGGAATGTCAGGAATGGGACAGGAGGGGTTGGGGCACCCGTGGCCTTAGCAGCCAAAATTTGGGAATGGAAATGGATGGAATCGACCTCAAAGGAGCAGCTGGATCCAGAGGAAAAGCAGCAACTTTTTTTTCCAGAGTAAAAAGGGAGGAAAATGTGACCTTCATGATTTTCCATAAAATTTGTTTCAAATTCCATGAATTTAAGGGATAATGATTTTGTTTGGAAATTCCAATCCTCTCCTGGCCTTGGAAAATGGGAGCTGCAGCTCCAGGTTTCTTCCACTTTAGAGCGAATCCAGAGGGAATAAATCAAAGCTGGGAGTCGGAACGAGGAGGAAAAAGGGAAAAATCCCAACCCAGCTCCTGCCGGGAAGAATCCGAGGGGGATGGGAGCCCCTGGCTTTGCTGGGACCAATATCCAGGGAAAATCCTGCTTTTCCAGAGGTTTGGGAACCTTTCAGAGGAGACTTTGCCCTCGGAATTCCAGGCACACCCAGAGCATTTCCTGGCACACGATGATTCCCTTGGGTGAGCCAGCCTGGGGCTGGATAGGGAGATATTCCAAGGAGGAAAAGGACGGGGAATATTGGCTGGGAATCGGGAATATTGACTGGGAACTGGGAAAATTGACTGGGAACCGGGAATATTGACTGGGAACTGGGAACCAGGAATATTGACTGGGAACTGGGAAAATTGACTGGAGCAATTGGCAGCAAAGGGATTTTTAGCCAGGATTTCTTTTGCTTCCCAGATTTTGGAGCTGTTGGGAGATCTGGCAGGACGCCTTCATCCCAAGGGGACGTCGGAAAAGATGAGGAGCAAGGAGTCACCACCAGGAACATCCGTCCTGGGATTTTCCTGCTCTTTCCAAGCAAAACCTTCTCCCAGGAGCTTTTCTGGCTAAAAAAGCAGGAGAGGGAAACATTCCAGCTGGGAGAGGTGAGGATGAAGGACGGAGCAAAAAGCGGGAGATGAGCAGTGGAATTTTAATGAAAATCCCTGGATATCAAAGGGAAATAAAACCCCGTCAAATCCCAAATCTTCTGGAGTTTGCTTGGAATGTTGCCAGGAGAAGGAGCTTGGGAAAAGGCCACGGAAGGAGCTGCCCCTTCCCATTCCAGCCCCCTTCCCGAGGCCTCGGAGCTCGTCATTCCCGGTTAGGCTCCGTGGCAAGGAGCTGGAATTAAACTGGGATGCGGAAGAGTTCCTGCTCCGTGCCCACAATGGAGAAATCAGTGGAAAATTCTGGGGTGGGAAAGCCAGGGATGGCGGAATGTGGCTGAGTTCAGGGCAGGGCGATGATCCCAGGGAAATCCAATGTCTTCCAGCTCCAAATCCATCTGGAAGCATCTTCTCCCACCTCTTTCCTACTGAACACTCTGGGAATTTCAGGAATGGCCCAAACTCCACCTGTAAATCCCAAGCAGAGCCTTGGAAAAGGGTGGAAAATCCATGGAATACCCAGGAATGACCTCGGAGATGTTGGCAGACACAAAAACCACCTGGAAAACGGGGTCGGTTCGGAATTCTGACCCCTCTGGAGGAGCTCAGATCCATCCAGGATATCCAGGAGCAACGGGAGGTGGTGACGCAGATAAGAAGCTTTCCGTGCAGCCAACATTCCAAAGAATTCCTGGAATGCGCCACCACCACATGGCAGTACCAAATTCCATGGGTGACTCCAGGATCCAGCCACTCCACATCCCACGGGATCATCTTTTCCAAGAGATGGGAAGGAGGACATCCTGGATTTCCCAGGATCCAATCCCAGGAAACACCTGGGAGCTCCAAAAGGATGGAAAAGAGCAGAGGTAGAGGAGGAAGGAGCCATTTTTAGGTGGAAAATTGCCTGGAATTTCCAACTTTGGAGCTTCACTGGAGGACAGGACTCACCTTGGATCGATTTTAGGAGGAATTTCTCCATCCTGGGAATGTTCGGCTGTTGGGAAGCTCCAGAGTCATTATCTCCACACAATTTAATTAAAGTCTGGCGTTAATGACACAATGGTCACTAATTAATTTAATTAATTTAATTAATTCTCACTCCTCCACAGGAGATTTGGGGAGGTTGGGGGATTTTTTTTGTTGGGAAGCAAAATTGAATTCCAGCCCTGGAAGCACAGGGGGGCTTCGGGAAACAGGGATTTGGGAATGCATGGAGAGCATCCAGGTCTTCCCAGTGAGGACTGGGAACTGGTAATGTTGGCTGGGAACTGGGAAAATTGACTGGGAACTAGGAATATTGGCTGGGAACTGGAAATACTGGCTGGGAACTGGGAATACTGGCTGGGAACTGGGAATATTGGCTGGGAACAAGGAATGTTAGGGGGACAAAGCAGGACCAGGCAGGGACAAGAAATGGGGACATCTCTGGCTGGTTCCATTCCCACTTGGTCATAGAAAAATGGGAACAGGCTGCGACAAATCCGGAATTTTTAGGATGGGTTGGGAGGGACCTGGAAGTTGATCCCGTTCCAATCCACTTCCCACCATGCCAGGTTGCTCCAAGCCCTATCCAGCCTGGCCTTGGACACTTCCAGGGATCCAGGGGCAGCCACAGCTGCTCTGGGAATTCCATCCCAGGGTCTCACCACTCTCCCAGGGAAGGATTTATCCCAATTGTCCCGTCTAATCCAGCACACGGAATCCTGGAATGCTTCGGGTTGGAAAAAATCTATCTTGGGGCGTTCCAAGCCCTGTCCTTGGACACTTCCAGGGATGGAGCAGCCCCAGATTCCCTGGATAAACTGTGCCAGGGCCTCCCCATCCCAGTTATTCCTACGGCATCGAGAAGGAATTTTGGGTGAAGCAGAACTGTGGGATACAAACAATTCCAGCCACTCCAACTCCCGGCACAAAATCCAGGGACGGAGGATGAAACTCCTTGGAATGACACCAAGGAAATCTGCCTTTTCTCCCAAAATAACTTCCCACACCGCAGCCGAGCTCCGAGCTGTCACTTCTTTGGGAAAAATCCCTCTCTGCCTCAATCCGGCTCTTTCAAGAGGAATTATTCCCGGTCGGAGCCTCCGTCGCTCTGAACGCTCCGCGGCGATTTCAGCTCCGTGCTTTCACCTCGTCAGCAAAGCAGGGATTTGGGAATTCTGCTTTCCCTCCCTCCCTCCTTCCCAGTTTTCGGCTGCTGGGAGATTTCTCAGCTTTCAGCCTCAGCTTCCCTGGAATTTGGAGATAAGGATGCCCAAATTCCTTTGATCTCTTGAATTCCGGCACCCCCAGCTCTGCTGCTCCTCCTAAATCCATGTGGGGGGAATTAAACATGGAATTCTCTCATCCCAGGGCAGAGTCTGGAAGTTTTCCAAGGGTCTGGGGAAGTTTTGCGGCTTTGAGAAAATCCCCGGAATTTTTGGGTGCGTTTTTTACGGATTCCCCCTCTGGATATGTAAATAAATCTCCACATTCCTAAGGGTTGCTCGTAGGGAATCTCCAGCAGATCCCGTTTTCCTGCAAGGAAACCAGGCTTGGGAAAGCTGGGAAGGGTTATTCTGGGGAGATGCTGGAAACTCCCAGCAATTCCAGCTGCTCCAAACATGGAACTGGGATCCCAGGATCCCAGACATCCCCAAAAGTGCAGCTTTGTCCCAGCTGATGGACGAGGAATCCTCGCTCTCCCCATGGATTCCTTGAAGTGGCATCTCCAGAGGGATCTGGGTGCTTTGAAAGCTTCCAGTATCCATGAAATACCCCAAAATTTGGGGGACTGGGGGAAAATCCTGCAGGATGCTTTTCCCAGCAGCACAACCTTGACTGGGAATGTTGCAAAGACATGCCAGATAATTTGCATCCATGGTTTTCCTCCTCCTCCTCCTCCTCCTCCTTCTCCTCAGCCATCTGCTCCCCTGGAATGGCTCCTGCTCCTCAGGGAGAAGTTTTCCAAGGTTGGAAGGAGCAGGAAAAGCTGGGATGGGAGCAGGAAAAGCCCTGGGAGGGTTTGGGAAGGGAGGGATGGATGGAGCCACCCCACGGCCTTTTCCACAGGGATTGTCCCGAGCTTCGGACACGGAGAAAAGGCAAAGGAAAAAATGAGGGAAAAAGGAGGAAAAAATGAAGGGGAAAGGAGGAAAAAATGGAAAAAAGGAGGAAAAGAAAGGAAAAAAGGAGGAGGAAAAAAGGAGAGGGAAGAAAGGATGAAAAAAAGATGAAAAGGGGGAAAAGTAGGGAAGAAAAGGGGAAAAAAGAGGGAAAATGAAGCAAAAATGAAAGGAAAAAACAGGGGGGAAAGGAAAGGAAAAGGAGGAAAATAAGAGGAAAAAACAGGAAAGGGAGGAGGAAAATGGAGGAAAAATGGAAGAAAAAAGGAGGAAAAAGCAGAGGGAAAAGGAAAGAAGGAGGAAAAACCAGGAAAAATGAAGGAAGGAAAAGGGAGGAAAAAGGATAAAAGAGGAAAGATGCGGGGGGAAAGGAGGGGAAAAGGAGGAGAAAATGAGGAAAAAAGAGAAGAAAAAAGAAGGGAAAAGAGGGGAAAAGGAGGGAGAAATGGAAGAAAAAAGGAGGAGAAAATGAGGAAAAAGGCGGGGGAGAGAGGGAAAATGAGGAGGAAAAAACAGGAAAAAAGAAGAAGGAAAAATGGGAGAAAAAAGAAGGAAAAAAGGAGGGGGAAAGAAGGAGGAAAGAAGGAGGAAAAATAGGAGAAAAGGAGAAAAATGTTTCCTCCTCCTCCTCCTCCTCCTCCTTAAAAAAAAGGAGGAAAAGAAAGGAATTAGGGGGGAAAAGGAGGAAAAAAGGAGGAAAGAAGGAGGAAAAATAGGAGAAAAGGAGAAAAATGGGAAAAAAGGAGGAGGAAAATAGAGAAAAAAATTGAGGATAAAAGAGGGAAAATTAGGGGGGAAAAGGAGGAAAAAAGGAGGAAGAAAAAGGGAGGGAGAAAAGGAGGAACAAAGCAGGGAAAAGGCCTAAAATGGATTTTAAAAAGGGAAAAGAAGAGCAAAATTCCCAGGAAAAGGCTCCTTTTACCAGTTCCCAGTGGTGGGCAGGACTGGGAGCAGTGGCCACTGGAGCCATTATTTTGGGAAGAACGATGTGGCTGGAGAAAAAGTTGGGATCCTTTGTGGATCTTTAAACATTCCCCAAAAAATCATTAATGAAGCAAAGAGGATGGGCCAGGAAAAAATCCCATTAAAGCTTCGGATGTGATTATCGGGGTCCTAAGGAGCGATTAGCTGGGAATTCCTTCGGCAGCCAGGGAAGGAAAGATCCAGGTTTTCCTTGGAGTTGGCAAATTGCTCCGTTCTCCCTTTGCCTGGAAAATCCTGATATCCAGCAGAAATTCCATTTTCATCCCGTTTTCTTCCTCCAGTGCTGCATCCCACAGCAGATTCCTCATGTGGCCCGGCCGAGCTATTCCATAACATCCAAGATCATGGAAAAATTTGGGCTGGAAGGGACTTTAAATCCAATTGAACCCAAACCTGCAATGGTCAGGAATATTCTCAATGGGATCGGGATGTTCAGAGCCCCTTGGATGATTCCAGGGATGGAGCAGCTTCCTCCTCTCCAGGAGAATTCTGCCCAATTCCCACCCAATTCCCGCTGGAATAATATTCCCTGTTGGGATAATTGCAATAACCACCTCCACTTCCATATTCCCCTGGAAATAATTGGAAGAACTTTCTGTAGGAGCTGGGAATATGCTTGGACTGGATTTTTTTGGTGTTTAAGGGGAATTTGGGGCAATGCCAGAGTCCGAGGCCTCATTCCTGGCCTCATCCAAAAGCGAGGACTCATTGCATATTCCAGGGGTTTTTTCAAGCTATGGGAAGCTCCATAAAAAATTGAAATACTCAGGAATAAATGAAAATATCAAGGAAAAAATCCCAATGGAAGTGGCGAAGCCGGAGCTTCCTGAGGGTTGGAAGCAGAGCTGTCCCAAATCCATCCCTTTGGAGGCCTCTGGAGTTTCCCTTCTCCTCTGGAGCTTTGGGAGTTCAGGAAAAGGGACCTCGGGGGTGGCTGAGCCGATCCCTTGTGCTCTGAATCATCCCCAGCCGGATTTAGCTGCTCTCCCACGCCCATCCCAGGTGTCCCAGCCCACCTGGAATTGTCCCAACTCCCGCTGAGTCAGGAGCACTCCCAGTCCCACACAGCCAGTCCTGGGGCATCAGGAACAGCCCGGATTCCCTGGAAAAGTGGGGTCCAAGGATGCTCCCAATCCCCTCTCTCTGCATCCCAGGCAGAGGAATCCTGTGGGGTTTTCCCACCGCTTCCCAAGCCCAAATTCCCAGGAACATGAACCCCGTCTTCCTCCCAGCACAACTTCAAAGTCTGGTCCTGCAAAATCCCAAAAAAACCCAAATTCCCACCAAAACCTCTCCTGGCCACTCCCAAAGCCGCATCCCAGGGTTTTCCCACCGCTTCCCACCAGCCCAAGTCCCACCTTTTCTTTCCCAGCATTTCATTCCCTTTCCAATTCCAGCTTCGTTCCCTCATTCCCATCTTTCCCAGCCCACTCCCAGCTCCCTGGGGGTGCAATCCCCTCATCCCAATTAAATCCAGTTTGCACCGGGATCCCAAAATCCCGGGAACACAGAGGTTTTTCCTTCGGATCGCTCCAGGTTTCCACACCTCCACTCGCTCTGGAAATGTTTCCATACAAAATTTGGGAATCCCAGCTCCTCCTGCTCCTTCGTTGCCTTCCTTTCCCATAATCCTCGATGTGGCACCAGCACAGCTTCCAAGTTTGTTCCTGCAAAATCCCAAAAATCCCCAGATTCCCAGGAACACAAATCCTGTTGTCCTCCCAGCACAATTTTTGATGCTTTGCTCCTGCAAAATCCCAAAAACCCCCGAATTCCTGGGAACATGAATCCCGTTGTCATCCCAGCACAACTTCACTGCTTTCCTCCTGCAACTCCCAAAAATCCCCAAATTCCCACCAAAACCTCTCCTCTCCTGCTTTTCCAGCAGTTCCTTCCTTTGGCTTGGCTGGGAACAGATCCAATGGGATCATCCCACACCAGGAAATCCAACCTGACCCCACAACAGGCCCGGAATCAGCAGAAATTCCCCCAAAATCCAGGCTCGCCGCATTCCAGCCGCTCCCTGCGCTCCCAGCAGCTTCCCACTCCCACCGCGCTTCCGTGGCACCGGTGGGAGCAGCTGCTCCCACCTTCCCAAAAAACTCTGGAATTAAATCATCCCACAAAACACAGCTTTTTTCCAGCCCCCGTAGGATCCCTAGAAATAAAAAGAAAAGGTGGAAAATATTCCCAGTGCGAGGTGGTGATGGGAAAATCCACCCCCGGCTCCCATTCCGGGGGGAAGGGCAGGAGGCTCCTCCTTCAGCTGGAAGGATCCCGCGGGGAACTCGCCCCTGGACTGGGAAAGGAGCAGCTCCCGAAATTCTGGGGGATCGGGGGAGCTGCTGCTCTGCTTCCCATGGTGAGGAGCTTTTCCCGCCCCTCCGGAGCCAAAAAGGCTCTTCCCGATCCTAAAAATCCATGGGGAGAAGTCAGGGGAGGTTTCCCTAAAAATCCAATTTTTTTGCTGCTGGTGCCTCCGAGGCCACGTTTTTCCCGGGAAAAGGGAGCTTAAGAAAAAAGGGGGGAAAAGGGAAAAGGGGGGAAAGCAAAAAAGGGGGAAAAGGGGAAAAAGGGGGGAAAGGGAAAAAAAGGAAAATGGAGGAAAAGGGAAAAAGGGGGGAAAGGGAAAAAAGGAAAAAAAGCTCAGAGAAAAAAGGGAAAAATCTCCATCCACAACCCCAGATCAACAGGCAATGGAAAATTCCTGGGGAAAGAGGAAGATGAAGGCTGGAAAACCAAAGGAAAGGGGGAAAAATGCCTCAGTTTCCCCCCAAATGCCACAGAGGAGGAAAAAAAACAGGAAAAAGAACCCTCTGGAAATATTCCAACCCTTAAAGTGGGATGGGGAAGGGCTGGGAGATCAAAATCGGATCCAAGTTGGCTCCCAAATTCCCCAGGAAGGGCCTGACCAGGCAGCAAAGCCCCAATTCCAGGGATTTGTCTTTGCCCAAGGTCATTCCAGAGAAGAAAATGGGATTTCTGAGGAACTGAACCAAAAACTGGCTCGGATGTGACCCAAATCGACTTCCTGGGAATTTCTCCCTCTCCGGGATGAGCAGATTAACTCCCATAAGAACTCCTCAAATCCAGGAATTTATTCCAGCTCTTTTCCACCTTCTCCATCCTCAAAATCGGCTTGGGAATCGCTGGAAAAATCCCGGATTTAATTCCGACTCCAGGATGATCCCAATCCCCAAGCCTGGGGTGGGATGCAGTGGGACCACCACACACCTTTGCCATGCTCCAGAATTCCATAAATCACCCATGATTCCCTCAAATCTTGGGATGCGATCCGATGAGACCACGAGCCTGGATTGGCGTCATCATGATTTATCCATCATTCCCCGAAATGTTGGGAATTCCGCGTCACTTCCAGGCTCCTGTCTGTCACTCTGACAGGGATGACGGAATGCACAGGATCCATCCATAATGTGGGAATACAATGGGAACAGAAAGGATTCAAGCCCCAAAAACCTGGAAATGGCTCGCTCTGGGCATTCCCTTCCCAAAAACCAGCCAGATTTTGGCCATGGATAGAGAGATAATTTTCTCCTTGGGAATGGAAAATCCTCAGAGCTGGGTTTATTTCCAAATAAAACCCAGGAAAACATCCCAAAAGTGAGGGAGAGGATTAAATTTGGGATTTGATGCCATGGTCAATCCCCATCCTTTGGCGTTGGATCATGGAATTGTTCAGGTGGGAAAAGGCCATCGAGGTCATGGATTCCAACCGTTCCCACAAGAATTCCTTGCCCCAGTGGCCACATCCAGGGGCCATTGAACAATTCCAGGGATGGGAAGCTCATTCCAGGGCTTCTCCACCTTTTTCACAAAGGAATTTTCCCGATATCCAACGTAAACCCCTCCTGCTGCACCCTGAGGCCGTTTCCTCTTTCCCGCCCTTTATTCCTTCAGAAAAAAGATGTATCCCTGGAAATGCAGCCGGAAACAATGGAGAGGCTCCAAGGGGTGAGGAAAAGCCTCATTCCAACATCTCTTCAATCCCTCAGTCCCTGTTTTTCATCCCAAAAACTTGTGGTTATCCATGAAAAAGCTGGAAAATCCCATCCAAGCAACAACTGGGAATAATTTTGATGATCCCAATGGAGCAGCTTTGGGATTCAGCCTCTCCAGCCTGTCCAAACTTGGGAATTCAGACATATTTACCCCATATATGGATAATTCCCATGTCTGAGGGACGGGATCTCTGTGATCCTCTCCTGCCTGGATGATGCTCCCATGGGTCGGCCCTTCCTTAAATCCCAAAAAAAGCCAATCCCGAAGAAAACCGAGCTTCCAAATCCTGGATTTTATCCCATCCCAGCCTCCAAGCTCGGCCTCAGAGGCTCCAAAGGCCTTTCCCTCACCTGGAAGCTTGCAGCCGACATTTCCAGCGTGGAAAAGCCGGAAAATTCTGGATCCTTCCCGGGAAAACCACAAAAATCCCAGAATTAGGGGCTGCCCTGTGGATCCCATTCTAGAGGTTCTGCATGTGGATAAACCGGGAATTTTGGCTCCCTGCCAAGCTCAGGAAAGTTTTTATCTCCCCAAAAAAAACAGGGAATGGATGAACTTTAAAATCCAGGATCTTTCCCACCCCTTCCTGCCTTTTCCCTCCTCCAGCTGGGGCTCCTTGCTTCAGAGCAAGCTCAGCGCTGGAAAATCTCATTTTTCCAGCTTTTTTCCCCTCCCCTCCTCCTTTCTCCCCCCAATTCATGATGCAAATTTATGGAAATCAGGCAGCGCCTGCTCCCAGCCAGGGATAATAAAGGAGAAGGATGAAAAGAGGGAGGAATCCCAGCACGGGAGGGCTGGAAAAATCCATTGTTCCATGGAAAAGGGCGGATTTATTTTCCTGGTAAAGGCAAGGTTGGCTTTAATTAAATTTGTGTTTTCCATGCTTTCAATGAGCTCTGTTTTTGGGTGGCTCCTTCCCGAGGGATGGCAGTGGGAATGGGAAAAGGGGGACCCAGCAGCCGGATCCGGCTCATCCCGATCCCAGCAGTGCTTGGCTGAGGGTGGGAAGGGGCCAGATTGGGGGAAAATCCATTGGAAACTCGTTTTTTCCTAGGAAATTTGAGCATGATGCCAACTTGAGCCTCGTATTCCCAAACATTCCATATTTGGAGGATGTAAACATTCCCATATCCCTCATATTCCCAAAAAGGCCATTTTGGAGGATGCAAACGTTCCCATATCTCTCCTAATCTCAAGAACGCCGCATTTGGAGGATGCAAACGTTCCCATATCCCTCATATTCCCAAATGCGCTGTGTGTGGAGGATGAAAACACATCCAAGGAATTCTTGGAAAGGAGCATGGAGCCAAATCCAGCCGGGAATTGTGGCTGGAAGGGAAAAGGGGGACCTGGCAGCCGGATCCAGCTCATCCCGATCCCAGCAGTGCTTGGCTGAAGGTGGGAAGGGGCCAAACTGGGGGAAAATCCATTGGAAACACTTTTTATTCCTGGAAAATTTGACCACGATCCCAACTTGAGCTTCATATTCCCAAACATTCCGTGTTTGAAGGATGCAAACATTCCCATATCTCTAATATTCCCAAAAATCCCGTATTTGGACGATTCCAACATTCCCATATCCCTCATATTCCCAAACGTGCCGCATCCAACACATCTTGGAAAGGAGCATGGAGCCAAATCCAGCTGGGAATTGGAGGAAAAGCTCCTTTGCAAAGGAGCCAGATCCAGCCAGGAATGGGATCAGAAGCAAACTTGGGGAGATGCAGCCCATGGAAAGCTGGGGATGCTCCAGAGAACCCCATTCCCACGTCCCATTCTGGCTGCAATCGGCATTGCCACCAGAGAGGCCGATCCCTTCCCCTCCTGCTCTGATCCGGGTTTGGGCAGGGGTTTCCATCCTTTCTCCCTTTCCAGGGAATGCAGTTGAGGCCAGCGGGCGCTTCCAGCCTTTCCCGCCTGCTCCGATACCATCTCAGATCCTTCCATTCTCACTGCTCCAATAATCCCGATCTCATTTGCCGGGAGCCGGCGCCGACTTCCTTCGGCACTTCATTAAGGAGCGTGAGCAGCATCTCATTATCCCAACCCTGCCACCATTCCCGGCAAATTCCCCACTGGAAAAACCCAAAGTCCAAGCCGGATTTGCCGTCCCCGTGATCCCCTGGGATGAGGGATCCCAAATCCATCCTTGGTCGCACACGGAGCAGCTTCCACTCTCCAGACCCAGATTTATCCTTCGGGATACCCCAGGCTGAGCTCAGTTTTAGGTTTTCCCAAAAATTCAGGTGCTTTCATCAGGATAATTTTGACTTTCTGGAGCTTTGTGCTCATCCTGACCCTGGAATTATTTCTGGAATTCCACATTCCCATGGGCCACAGGACCCTGCTCCTAATCCACGTGCAGCCATTCACTCCCAATCCATTCCAACCCCGTCGTGCCCAAAAAAAGCTGGAAAACATCATCACCAACATTTTCCTTCAGGAAATGCCCAGATTCAGGGATATTTTGGGGGTCGAATCCCAGTGAACATGACTGGGGGGAATTTTTAGGGAACGGCTGCCTGGATTCGGGACCATTGGGAAGGATAAAAGGAAATTCAGGAATTAATTATGGGGGATTGAGGAGGAAATTGGGGGGGGGGGGG
>VZSE01003176.1:5693-24075 GCA_013398275.1 Promerops cafer | reverse complement strand
GGGGGGGGGGGGTTTGCATAAATCCAATTAAAAATCCCCCCACGTGCTTTGGATGCAGCCGATCTCAGGGATGAGGGGGACATGGATGAGCTCAACCCCCACTCCTGGATTTTCCGGCGGCTCCTCCCGGCAGGAGAAGGGACAGACAAGGAGAAAGGAAGACGGATCCGAGGGAAGGAGGGAGGGGGAGCGAGCACGAGCCGTGGTTATTTATAGGAGCTGCGTTTGTGCCGGAGGAGGGAGCGCTGCCAAAAAGGGATGGGAAAAATAATCCCGGAGCCAGGTGCCGCCGCCTCGGGAAGAGCCGGGGGGAGCTCAAGGTGAGACAGAAAGGGAGGAGAGGAAGGAAAAGAAGGAAATAATAAAAATCGGGATTTGTTCGGGTTTCTCTGTCAGGTCTCACCTGGCTGAGAGCAGCTTCGGTCTCTGCGACCCCCGCGCACCACAAAATCGGAGGCTGGACATGAAGGATTTTCCTTCTGGCTGGGAATTTGGGATGTGGCCACACCTCTGGATCAGGGACTGGGGAGAGGAGATCCCCAAAATCCTGGGCCTGGGATGGGATTAGAGCCAGGGCACAGCCGACAACCAATACCCAAGGGAACCGTAGGGACAACAACCCCTGGATCTGACTGTGAATCCCAGCCCACTTTGCCCCATGGATGGAAACCCTCATCCCAAAAATCTTCATCCCAAAAAACCCTTTTCCACAGCCGGGTTCTGGCCCAAATTGCACATTAATTAAAAATTAACTAAGCCTGCAAAGGTCTTACCCCCACCTTGGGGGAAAAAAGAGGAAAACTCCACATTATTTTAGGGAAAGACCCATTTTGCCTTAATTTCAGAGCCACCCTGGAGTTCTTCGTGCTCTAGGTTGGACGTGGGAAGGGATAATCCTGGATCCACGTGGATCCTTCCACGTCCTCACATCGCACCACGCTGGGATGGCTCCTGATTTATTTATGGAAAAGTATAAATATAAAATACCCAAAATCTATAAAAATAACCCCGGGAAAATCCAGGAGAAGCGAGGGAGGACACGAATCCCATCTCCCAGGGAAGGGGGAGGCGGATCCGGCTCCGAGGAGCCGGGATGGGATAATCACAGCAAGTGAGAGCAGTGAAGTGGCATCTCCACGTCTTCTCCTTCCTTCTCGACCTCCTTCCCTTCTCCCTCCCTTTCCTTCCCTGTTTTTCCCCCCCGCACGAATCCATCGCCTCCCCCTCTTTTCGGAGCCGCTGTCATCACGTTGTCACCCGGCGATGCCGAGTTGGGCTCTGAGTGAGATGGAAAAAAATCCGGAGGAAAAAGAAGGAAAAAACATCAGAATGCTCCAAACCTCCCCCCAGACTCGATTTGCCATCCCGATAACACAAAACCTGGGAATTTATTCCTAAGCCGGAGGCGTTTTCAGCAGGAGGAGCTGACAGCAGCCCCCGAGCCAGCAAAGGGAAGAGGGATCATGGAACTGGGGAGGTTGGGGAAGATCTCCAAGGTCGTGGAGTCCAACCATGAACCCAGCACTGAACACAGCCCCATGGGCGACGTCCTTGGGGTTTGAGTGCTTCCAGGGATGAGAATTCCATCGTTTCCTTGGGAAAAGAAGGAGGAGGAAGCAAGGAGATGGGCCAAGCCTTGATGGCGGCTTTGGGAAGGAAAGGCCAAGTGGGGCTTTGGGAAGGAAAGGCCAAGTTGGGTTTTGGGAAGGAGAAGGCCAAGTCAGGTTCTGGATAAAAAAAGGCCAAGTTCGGCTTTAGGAAGACAAGGCCAAGTCAGGCTTTCGGAAAGAAAAGGCCAAGTTGGGCTTTGGAAAGAAAGAGCCAAGCTGGGTTTGGGAAAGAAAGACCCAAGTGGGGCTTTAGAAATACATGGCCAAGTCGGGCTTTAGGAAGGAAAGGCTAAATCAGGCTCTGGAAAGAAAAGGCCAAGCTGGGCCCTGGAAAGGAAGAGCCAAATGTGGATTTAGAAAGGAACAAAGAGCCCAGTGGGGCTTTAGGAAGAAAAGATCAAGTCAGGCTCTGGAAAAAAAGGCCAAGTTGGGCTTTAGGAGGAAAAGGCCAAGTCAGGCTTTGGAAAGGACGAACCAAGAGGGAATTTAGAAAGGAAGGAGTCAAGACAGGCTTTAGGAAGAAAGGACCAAGTTTAGCTTTAGGAAGAAAGAGCCAAGTAGGGCTTTAGAAATGAAGAGCCAAGTTGGGCTTTAGGAGGAAAAGGCCAAGTGGGGCTTTAGAAATGAAGAGCCAAGTTGGGCTTTAGGAGGAAAAGGCCAAGTCGGGCTTCAGGAAGGAAAGGCCAAACTGGGCTCTGGAAAAAAAGGCTAAGTCGGGCTTTAGGAAGAAGAGCCAAGCGGGGCTCAGAGGAACAAAAAGGCCAAGTCAGGCTCTAGGAATGAAGAGCCAAGCCGGGCCTTAGAGCGTGCCGGGCTTTAGCCCGTGCTGGGCTGGGGTTAAATCTCTTTGCAAAGCAGAAACGCAAAGATCCCTTCCCCTACGGCTTTTCTCGCCTCGCCTTTCCGCTCTCGCAGCCTGTGGAATGCGGAGGAGGAGGCCGGGAGGGATCTCCCCGGGCTGGCCTGACAAGGGCAGGACAAATGAGAGCGTTTAGGCGCTAATTAGGCACTAATGACCCGCTCGGAGGTCTCCGGAAAGCAGCGCAGCCGGGCGGCAGCTCAGCAATTTGTCAGGTTCTTGCCAAGCCCGGGGGAAGCGCGGCCGAGTCATTGACCCCATTATGGACTCGGCCTCTTCCAGACACCCGGCTGGGAATAAAAACCCGCTTTATTCCCGAGTTTTTTTCCAAACCGAGCTCCTTGAGGCTCTCGGAGCAGAGCCAAGAGGCTTCTCTGGGGTGCTCGAGGGTGCGGCGCTGCCTTTGCTGAGCCAACATGGGGAAAAAAGGGGTTTAGCCCCAATTTTCCAGCATTTCTTCCCCCAGAAGAGGCTTTGGAAATACTCTTCCCGTCGCTATTTATAGAGGATATTTATAGACGAAAGGAATTGATTGTACTTTGGGGGGAGAAAACTGCGGGTTTGTCCAAGTTTCAGATATAAACTCTGCCAAGCTCCTTCAATTTTAATGAGAGCTTTGGCGCTCGGCTCGGCTGGAGCAAAACCTCATCGTCCCTCTCTGCTCCCCGGGCTCCGAGAGACCCCAAATCCGACCGGCCGTGCTCGGCAAGGCCTGGATGGGATCCCACCCTCCCAGGAAGGAGCTGGATCCAAGTGGAGCCGCCCCGGGGTGGTTTTGGCAGGGAAAATCACAAAGACGAGCCCCCCACCGTGACGGGAGCAGACAGCTCCAGGCCTGGCACCAGCAGAGTCTGGCTTCTGCTTCAGATCCAAGTCCAAGCTTTTCCTCCTTTCCGGTTGACTTCCTGCCTGCAGACGCCGGTAGCATCCAGGCATTTCACAGGAAAAGGATGGAAAAAAGGCAGGAATTGGCTTTTTTGGGCTGTCCTGGCACCCAGCCAAAGGAGAAACCCAAGGTGGGTTCACCTTCACCTTCACCTTCACCTTCACCTTCACCTTCACCTTCACCTTCACCTTCACCTTCACCTTCACCTCCAAGGCAGGGTTTGGATAATCCCAACTCATCCGTGACCGTCACACTCCGGAGGAGGAAAGGGAGAGGTTTGAGCAGCAAGGGGGAGGAAAAGGACATTAATTCGAGACAACAGCACCCCAAAGGTTCGGATATCACGGTGGGAACGTGCACAACCTGCTCCGGCACCAGGATCATCCGCACAGGCACCAAACCCTGGGAAAACTCATCCCTCTCCCGCCTCATCCCACCCCAGGAGCTCCAGGGATAGCCTGGATTCAGCCATCAGGTATTATCAAATCCTCGTTAATTATCCCTTGGCTCTGCAGGCTGGGATCACCTGCAGGCTGGGATCATCTCCTGATGCCACCACGGGGCCTCCTCACGCCCTTAATGCGCTGTGACTTCCGCAGCTCCGGCGCCGGCTCCGCCGCAATCCCAGGATCGACGCCGCTGATCCGGTCCCTGACCTGTCACAGAGCCTTAAAATCAACCAGGGACGGCTTGGGGACACCGCGGCGCCCACGAAGGGCGGGAATAATTCACGGAAGCGACAGCGCGGGAGCAGATCCTGGGGGAATGGGATGAGCGGGATGGGGAGCACTCAACATATCCATTGGAAAAGGGGAAAGGTGGGAAAGGCTTGATGCTGATAAATTAATTAACTAAGAGAAGAACAAGGGGTTTGGTGTTGCTGTGGTTCACGGAGTGTGCTCGTCTCCAGCCTTTCCTTCCCATAAGGAAAATTCCCATGGTTTTTGTAGGATTATGAGCATTATGTGCAACAAAATCCCCCCAACAAATCCCAAAAAAGAGAGGAGAGACCCCACACATGATGGGGCAAGAGCAGCCCTTATCAAGGAATTATTCCCAAAAAATGCGACATTTCATCCCAAATCTTCCCTTTCCCCAAAACCCTCTAAATCCAGGAAAAGCCATGAAAATCCCATTTGAAACGGGAGGAAAGCAGGGCTTTGCTTCTACTTGAGAGCTTCCCAAGCTCATTGGAATTTATTTTTCCTGTTTTCCCAGCAAATACAACCAGGAATGGCACAAAACCCATCCCAATCCCAGTTTGGGACACTGGGATGGAACAAATCCCATCCCAATCCCAGTTTGGGATGGCACAAAACCCATCTCAATCCCAGTTTGAGACACTGGGATGGCCCAAAGCCCATCCCAATCCCACTCTGGGATGGCACAAAACCCATCCCAGCCAGGAAAATTCCCAGTATTCCCACTGGGATGCACCAGGAGCCACGCTCAGGGATCCGCTCTGGCTCTGGAAAGGGATTTTTTTTGGTTAAAACCCAAATATTCCTCCTCACTCCAAGCGTCGAATCCAAGAGTTTTGTGGCTCATTCCATGGCATCAAATCCCTCTTCCAGAGCTCCAGATCCCAATTTTTCCATCCCCATGGACAGAGGGCAAAGGAGTGGTGTCCAGCCCTTGGGGCCAACCCCTCCATCCCATGAATTCCTTATTCCCTCTCCAAAATTCCTTTTTCCACTGCAAAATTCTTTATTCCTTTGGCAAAATTCCTTATTCCTTTCCAAAATTCCTTTTTCCTTTGCAGAATTCCTTCTTGCAGCCACAAAAATTCCTTTTTCCCTTGCAAAACTCCTTATTCCCTCCACCAAATCCCTTTTTCCTTTCCAAAATTCCCTATTCCCTCTGCAAAATTCCTTATTCCTTGTGCAAAATTCCTTTTTCCTTTTCAAAATCCCTCATTCCCTCTGCAAACCCCCAGGAAAACCCCATGGAGGGGCTCCAGCGCTACGAAAGTTCCCATCTTTTCCCAAACTTGATGGTTCTGGAGGCCTTTTCTGAGCTCAGTGGCTCAGCAGGGAGCAATTCCCAATTCCCAATTTCCAATTCCCGGTTCCCAATTCCCAGTTCCCAGTTCCCAATTCCCGATTCCTGGTGTCTGGCACATGTGGAATTGCAGGTAAGGACATTTCCCTATTCCCAAGGCTCCTCGGCCGTGCTTTTCCCGCTGATAACGGGAATGGAGGAGTTTAATTTAATGGAACGTCGCCTGATCCCTGCATTTATTCCCTGCCAGTGCCTGGAAACTCCTGGAATGAGCAATTCCATTAAAATCAGAGGGAGAGAGGGGAAAAAAATGATGGAGAATAAGAGAGATTATGGTTGGAGCAAGGGATGCTCCAGGTCAAGGAAAAACCGGGAATTTCTGGATAGAAATTGGCTCCACCTGAATCTAAATTTCCCCAGCCAGGAGGGAACATGACATTCCCGGGAAAGCAAAGAGGATGGAGGAAGGAAAAGCACAGCGGGGATAAACAGGATGGGAACGGGGCTGGAAGCGATTCCGATGTCTTTTCCCGGCATCTCCCAGGGTGCAGGAGTGGGAAATGAGGAAAAATTTAGAAAAATTCAGTTCTGGGATGGGGATTTGTGGATTGAGTGGGAAAATGCTCCAGGAACAGGAGGGAGAAGGATTCCCAAAGTAACAAAATTCCATCCATCCTGGAGAATCCATGATTTCCCTGCAGAGCTGGAATTTGGGGAGGCAAAAATCCAGCCTTGGGAGTGGGAAGCTCAAGGATCCTCATCCCATTCCCTGCAGGAGTTGGAAAATTGGAGCCAAGGCCAAGTTGGGATACTCTGGAATGGGAGGGAAAGGACAACGCCAAAACTGATTATTATCCTTCAAAAAACGGGGATTTATCCCCACATATCCCCGAAACCAGGCTGGAAAGGGAGGGCAGGGAAGGACAATGCCAAAAATTGTGGTTGTCCTTCAAAAACCAGGGATTTATCTCAAAATATCCCAAAATATCCCCAAATATCCCCAAATATCCCCAAACTAGGCTGGAATGGGAGGGCAGGGAAGGACAATATAAAAAATTATGATTATCCTTCAAAATCCAGGGATTTATCCACCCTAAGCCAAGACCTGGAGTTAAGGTGGATCCAGTCCCAGTTTTCCCAGTTCCTCCTGCTGTTCCATGCACTAACTCCACCGTTTTTTAGGGAAAAACGAGCTGGATTTCCCTCCAATCCCGAGGGACCACATGAGGCCGTGACGCTTCCATTATCCAGCTCCCAAATCCCTCCAAACGATCCCATTAATTGCTCTTCCCTCCCTTTTCAGTGGAGCTTTTCCGCCCATCCCAATCCCACTTACGGCTGCGAGCTCATCCCATTACGTCGCTTCCCATTTTCCTCCTGGCCCATTAAAAGCTGGAATTTGGCTTTTAGTCCTGGCTCCAAATGGAACAGCTCCATCGATTCCCTGGAATGTTCTGCCTCTAAAATGTTCCCAAACGTTCCGAGAATGCGGCGTTTCCCTCCTTTCCAGCCCCATCCAAGCCTTATTCCCTGTTCCTTGTGCAAAATTCCTTTTTCCTTTACAAAAATTCCTTATTCCTTTGCAAAATTCATTATTGCCCCTGCAGAATTCCTTATTCCCTCCTCAAAATCCCTCATTCCCTCTGCAAACCCCCAGGAAAACCCCATGGAGGGGATCCAGCGCTATGAAAATTCCCGTCTTTTCCCAAACTTGATGGCTCTGGAGGCCTTTTCCGAGCTCGGTGGCTCCAGCAGGGATCAATTCCCAATTCCCAATTCTGAAAGGTTCCCAAACGTGCTGGGAATGCGGCGTTTTCCTCCCTGCCAGCCCCATCCAAGCCGGAATTTCAATCAATGTGAGATTCCATGGAATTTTTGTTCCCTTTCCTCAGGAAAAGCTCAGCTGGGCCTCCCCCACCTCTGGGGTTTCCACCACAGCAGGGTAAAAATGAAGGAAAAAAAGGCGGATTTTTGGGTTTTCCCCCCAAAATTCCCAAATTCCGGGTGTTTTGCAGCCTTTGTTGGTGCAATGCAGCTCCAGCTCCGTGCTGGAAGGGACTCGGAGCAATTCCTTCTTCCCAAATTAATGCCCTAATTCCAGGCCCTGCTAATTAAAGTCCTTCCCGGGCCAGAGGACGGAGGAAGTGGAGCAGATCCCAAAATCCAGGACGCTGCTGGCACCGGAGCGACCCCAAAAAGGAGGTTGGGACGTCAAAGGTGCCCTCAGGGAGGTGTCCCCCATTCCAGGGGCTTGGAAAAGCTCCAGGGTGGGCTGGGATTTATGGAGCAGCTCAAGGAGAGGATGAAATCCCAGTGTGGAGGACGGGGATGGCACAAATCCCATCCCAAATCCAGTTTGGGACACGGGGATACCACAAATCCCATCCCAAATCCAGTTTGGGACATGGGGATACCACAAATCCCATCCCAATCCCAATTTGGGACACAGGGATGGCACAAATCTCATCCCCGCCCGTAAATTTAAAAAAAAAAAAAAAAGGAAATTGGGAAAAAATAAAGGGAATTTCCAAAAATAATGGGGAAATTTAAGGGGAAAAAAGGAATAAAAAGGGAGGGGGAATTGCGGAGGGGAAAAGGGGAATTCCTTAAATAATGGGGAAATTTTTAAAAAGGGAAAGAAAGGGGCAAAAATTGAAAAAATAAAGGGAAATTACAAAATAATCAGGATATCTTAAGGGAAAAAGTAAAGAGAAATTACATAAATAATGGGGAAATTTTTAAAAAGGGAAAGAAAGGGGCAAAAATTGAAAAAATAAAGGGAAATTACAAAATAATCAGGATATCTTAAGGGAAAAAGTAAAGAGAAATTACATAAATAATGGGGAAATTTTTTTTAAAAAGGAAAAAATGGGGGAAAATTGGAAAATTATAAAGGAAAATCCAAAAAATTATTTTAAAAATAAGGAGAGGAAAAGGTGGCAGAAATTGGAAAAAATAAAGGGAAATTCCATAAATAATGGAGAAATTTTAAAAAATAGGGAAAAAGAGGAGGAAATTTGGGGAAAAAAAAAAAATCAACCAGGGACTAAAGGGGGGAAATTGGAAAAAATAATGGGAAATTCCAAAAATAATGGGGAAACCACAAAATTGAAGGAAAAACCTGAAAATTTAAATGGAAACTGCCCAAAGCAGCTGCTTCCTGCAGGAAAAATCCTCTTTTTTGGCTCCTTTGGGAAGGTTTTGCAGCTCCTGCTGAGGTCAAAGCTGGGCTTAAACCCAGCCTAGGCCGAGCTTTACTCCCCGTCCCCAGTTCCTGCTGCCAAAATCTTTTCCTTTGTTTCCTTTGGAAAAGGTTTGAGTTGAAAGGGTTTGGGGGCAGCTCCAAATCTGAACGTCCTAAAAACCTCGGGATTATAAAAATCTGCCCATGACGAAAACTTCGGCATCCCAAAAATCCCCTGGGATGAAGAAAAGCGGGAAAACACAGAATTCCAGGGGGATAAATGGATTTTTCTCCTCGTTTTCCCTCCCCTTGCAGAGCGGAATTTGCAAAATTTTCCTGGAATAAAGGGAAAAGGGGCTCAGCAGAGCCTGAATTTTCCTGGACACATCCAGAGGGAATTTTTTCCCATTTTTCCCAGACTGGCTCTGACTCCTGGATGCAAATAGGAGAAAAATGGGAACAAATCGGTCGCGGTGTAGAACAAGGAGCGGGGTTTCCTCCCACGGCTCTTCCCTCCTCCCTGCACGACTCCAAAATCCCGGATCCATCCCAAATCCAGGCGTTTATTCCTTATTAATCACCGTGGAAATGTTTAAGTGCTTCGCTGGCTGGGATTCAGTGGGAATTTTTAGCTTTTATGGGGCTTTTGGGAATCTGCAGGAGGGGTTTTTTTCCTTGGATGTGAAACAGGAACATCACAGATCCCATCCAGGGATTCAGGGAGGATCTCAAGGGAGTCCAGGAGAAGGAAAGGCCTTGGAATGAGGGAATCCAGGGCAGGAATATTTGAATTATACATGGAGATTTAAATACGGATGGGAAAAAATCCAGCGGGAAATGGGGGTGGAAGGAAAGGGGGACAAAACCAAAATTTTTAGGGAGGGGAACCCCCCCCAGATACCCAACACATCCCAAAATTCCTTCTTTTATCCCAATCCATTGGGATTTTAGCTCCATCTTGGAGCCTTCAAAAGAGAAAAATTCCTTTTTCCCATTATTTGCAGCTTTTCCTTTTCTCCCTTTCCCAGTAAGGTCCTGGTTCTGAAATTTTCCCAGAAAAGAGAGGGAAAAGGCCCAGGAGCTGTTCCCAAATAAAGGGACAACTCGATCTCACCATTTTCTTTTTTTTTTTCCTCCCACAAAAGGGTTAATCCAGCTAAGAAAGCGAGAAGGGAATAAAAATCCACTCGAGCCTTTCCATCCCATCCCTCCTGGCGGATAAATGGAGGAAAATTACCCAGAGCAGCTCGATGACCCCGAGTTATTTCCAGGCAATTTCGGGGGATAACGGTGATTTATGGGCAAGAACAAGGAAGGGCAAATGATCCTGGATCCCGGATCCTGGATCCCGGATCCTGGCGGGACACAGGGGGCTGCCAGGTCTGGAGCTGAGCTGCTCCTTCCACAGGGAATTCCAAACCTCTGGACTTATTCCCTCCATTTAGAAACCTGGTGGAAAAACCGAGCCTGGGGTGTGGAAGGGGGAATTGCTGGAATTTGGGGGTGTTCCCATGGATTGATGCTTCGCCCAGCATTCCCTGAGCGTTCCATGGCCTCCGCTCCAGACCCAATTCCTGCTTTCCATAAAAATCAGCGTTTATTTCAAATCCCTTTTCCTGGAGAATTGGAGATATCAGGGTTGGGTTTTTTCCCCCCTGTAAAACCCCACTGTATCCAAGCCCAAGGAAATGGGAGAACACTGGGATGGGACAGGGAATACGGGAAGCCAAGAAAAACCTGGAATTTTGCAGCACTGCCCCCTCCCTGCTCCTGCTTCCTCCAAGTCCGCTACAGGGCCTCTCCTTTGGATGGTGGAATTCCCTTGTCTCCCTATCCGAGGAATAATTTAATTAACTTGGAGAAACGTAATTAATTTTAATTGTGGGTGATAATTCATTGTTTCATGGGATATTAATAATTATATTTGGGAAATCCAAGTGCCTGGGAAGTGCCCTGGAACATCCTAATTAATGGCTCGGATGGGAAGCGTTTAATTGGAAACGTTGGGAAATTGGTTCTGCTCCCCAGGGCCGGAATCCGTGACCCAAGGATGTGGAAAAGGAGAAAGGGAGGGAGATTGGGATTCTCCCGCTGCTTCCCAAATCCCAAATCCACCTGGGCTGGGTAGCGACACACCTGGATCCCAGCCCCCTGCCTTCAGGAATTTTGCAGGAAAGGCTTTTTTTCCGTGTTTTCTGCTGTTCTCGTAACCATCTCAAGCACCTGAATATCCCATTTCCATCAAGGAATTACAGGCTCGGAATTTCCAGCAGCCTCGGAAAGCCGGGAGAGGACCCCCCGTGGAACTGTTTGTGTTCCTGGAGTGGGATGAGCCTCGGGAAGGATTTGTCCTCTAATGCTCCATCTGTGCCTCAGGAAGACGCGATTCCAGCCCAGCCTTGGCTCCGGTTTTCCCGTTTCTCCTTTGTTTTTCTCCTGCCTGGGAGGAAAACTCTGCAATTTCAGGTCCTGATGTTCCCCTAATCCAGGACTGGGATGCCCAGACCCCCCAGATCCTGATGTCCTTTTACCCAGGACTTGGATATCTGGACAACTCCAGGTCCCAGTATCCCCCCAGGCCAGGATTGGGGTGCTCGGAGCCCCCTGATCCAATGTCCCCCCTAAACCCCACTGTCCCCACAATCCAGGACCTGGATATTTGGACAACCCAAATCCCAGAATCCTCCCCCAGGCCAGGATTTCGATGCTCGGAGACTCCTGATCCAATGTTCCCCCAAATCCCAATGACTCCCAAATCTCAGTGTCCCCTCATCCCCAGACATGGAAGCTCAGACTCCCCAATCCCATTTTTTCCCCATCCCAGGATGTGGATGTTCAGACCCAAATGTCCCAATTGTCCCCCCAAATCCCAACATCCCCCCAGTCCAGAACTCAGCTGTTCAGACCCTCCCAGTCCCAATTTTCCCTCCTACCCAGGATTTGGATGATCAGAGCCCCCAGTCCCATTATCCTTCCCACTCACCCAAGGTTGGGATGTTTGGATGCCCCACATCCCAGTCTCCCCCCAGACCCCAATAACACCCCCAAGGATTTGGATCCTTGCACCCTGAGGTCCCAGTGTTCCCCCAATCCAGAATTTGGATGCACAGACCCCAATCCCAATTTTCTCCCATCCCAGGACATGGATGCCCAAACTCCCTGATCCCATTTTTTTTCCCTTCCCAGGATGTCAATGCTCAGATCCCCCTGATCCAATGTTCCCCCAAATCCCAATGTCCCCCCAAATCCCAGTGTCCCTCTATCCCAGGACAAGGATGCTCAGATCCCCCAATCCCAATTTTCCCCCCATCCCAGGACATGGATGCTCAGACCCAAATGTCCCAATGTCCTCCCAGTCCAGAACTGGTTGTCTGGGACCCCCAGTCCAAATTTTCCCCTCCCACCCAGGATTTGGGAGCTCAGACCCCTCAGTCCCAATTTTCCCTCACAGACAAGGTTTGGATCCTTGGACCACCCAAATCCCCACCCCATGGAGATGTCCCCAAAAATCAGGACAGGCCACAGTCCCATGGAGATTCCCCCAGAAATGAGGACCGCGCTGTTCCCAAGCTGCGGAGCCACGCTGGGGACAGAGGGACCCGATTTGGGGTGAGGATCGAATTCCCTGGACATTTTTTTCAGAAGGGAATAGACTATTTGGGGTGGTGTTGCTGCACTTGGAAAAGTCATTGCTTCTCAAAACATCCATGAAATCCTCACTGGATTTGGAAAAACCATCCCCACCGTTTCTCCCCACAGCCCCCCACGGCCGAGCCACTTTTCCCAAAGGGGAAGGGGGAAAATCCCTCTGAAATCCCGTGGGGTGGTGGAAAAGAGGGATCTTGGTGGCTCTGCCAGCTGGAAGAGGTGCATGGACACCTCCCAAATCCTCATCCCTGAGCGTGCAGGGTGGGGATGGACCAAATTCATAGAAAACTGTCAGGATGGGATTAAGGAAGGGGGAAAATCCCTTAAAATCCAGTGACTCCAAATTAATGAGGGGAATTTTTTCGGGAGAGGATGGGAGCAAACTGGGAGCAGCTGGACACCAAAGGGACTCAAGCTTTGTCCTCAAGCTCCTTGAGGAATTCTGACGTCCGCGGTGAGGATTGGTGGATCTGCCGGCATCCGGACGGACTGATTGATGCAGGACCAACCCTTGGGAATTCATCAGGGAAATCTGGGAATTGCTCCGTAAACTCTTGGACCCCCCAATAAAAAAAAGAATCACTGATGGCTCTGCTGTGTAAACACGGCCAAGAAAACTGGGATTGGGAATGGGGAGGGGGAAATGGTCCCACAATGCTTTTGTTTTCCTGCTTTTCCCCAGAAAACAGCACCAAAAAACCCAGGAAGGGAGTGACGTCTTCCAGCCGCATTCCAGACTCATCCAAGGAGCGGTGGCTCCGTCTCCCGCAGGAGAAGGGCGAGGGGGGTTTATTTTAAATCCCTTTCCTGCCCTAATCCATGTGACACTAATCAGGGATCCGGCCCCTCGGGAATCAATGATTAATGGAGTTAAATTTAGCGGGAGCTTGCCAGAGTAAAATTAGGCGCCATGCATAAAACATCACAGCTCCTCGTTAGCGGCTAATTACGCTAATGGGGGGCTCTCACGAGGGCCTGGAATTAGGGATGGACCTCCCGACCTCCTCCCAGCTGTCCAAATCCGGGCTGGAGCTGGGAAAAAGCCTGGCCTGGAGCCTTAATGAGAAGGCAATTAGCGCCCAATTAACGCTCAAGGGTGGGGGTGAAGGGAGGCTTGGACATCCCAGAGGTCCAGAGTGTCCTGGGGATGGGTTTGTCCCACCCCCAGGGGCTTGGGGGGCTGAGGGTCCCCGTGGTCCAACATTCCCAAGGGCTGGGATGAGGGGTTGGTCAGCACGTGGCCCCTTACCCCAGTAGGGTGGTGGGATTGACATCATTAGAGGTTTCCTCCACTATGGGTTTGCCATGGGGTCAGGCACCATGATGGGTGGGTGTCGGGTCATGGATCCAGCATTCCCAAGGATTGGGATGAGGCTTTGTTGCAGCATGTGGCTCCTTATCCCAACGGGATACTTGGGATCAGCATCACTATGGGTTTGCCATGGGGCCACCATCATTATGGGTTGGCTTTGATTCAACCCATGATCAGTGGCACGGCCATGATTCCAACATCTCCTTCCACCATGGCCATCATTCCAACACCCATGGCTCCAACATCCCCTTCCACTGTGGCCATCATTCCACCATGGCCATCATTCCAACATCCATCATTTCACCATGGCCATCATTCCAACATGGCCACCATTCCACCATGGCCACCACTCCAACATGGCCACCATTCCAACATCCGTCATTCCAACATGGCCATCATTCCAGTATCCACCATTCCAACACCCATCATTCCACCATGGCCACTATTCCACCATGGCCATCATTCCAACATCCCCTTCCAGTGTGGCCACCATTCCAGCATCCATCATTCCAGCATCTCCTTCCAGTGCTGTTCCTTCAGCCCAGCTTCCCAAAATCCCAGCAAACTGGGAGCAGCATGGCCAGCTGCTTCCCCATCATCTCCCGGCCTCCTGGTCACTCATCAGCTCCAAGGGAAGCGATTCCGAAGCCCAAATCCAGCGGGAAAAGGAGGGGGAAGACGAAGCCGTCAGCGTTTCCGAGCGGTTCCTCCGGACCCGGCGCAGGGAACACAAATCCAGCTGTAATTAATCCCATTATCTTGGGAAGAGGGAGCTGCGGAGCGCTGAGAGGCTTGTCAAAAACCAGGAATCCGGCTGGGATAAGCCTTTGGGGGAGTTTAAGCTCGGACAGGCACCAGCTCTAAGCTGGTTTTGGGGGAGATCAGAGTGACAGGGAAATAAAGACGGGAGGACTCCGGCCTGGAGCAGGAAAATCCAGGAATGATTCATCCACCACCCTTTTCCTTAAGGAATGAGACAAAAATAACCCAAAAAATCCTCAGCAGCAGCTCCACTGAATTCCCGCAAATCCTAAGCCAGCGGGCAGGAGTGGGATGGAATGTGGGACATCCCATGGAATGTGGGACATCCCATGGAATGTGGGGTATTCCATGGAATGTGGGATATCCCATGGAATGTGGGATGTCCCATGGAATGTGGGATATTCCATGGAATGTGGGATATCTGTGTGTCTCCCACCCGAGGATCCACATCCTGCCCCGTGGAGCTGCTCCACATCCAAAAGATCCTTCAGGAGAGGCGTTCTGGGGCAGGAAAGGCTTTTCCAGGGAGCCTGGGGGATGAGGTTGGATTCCAGAGCCAGAGCAGGATCTGGAATCTTCCCAGCTCCCTCAGCTTCTCCCCTTGGCACCCTTTGCTGGCAGAGCCCAATTCCCAGGAAGAGCAGGGAACAATGATCCCTGATTGAGGCAGCTGCCTTGGATCCGCAAACTTGGAAAACTCTTCCCAGCAGCTCCAGATCCTGGGAACAAGACCTGCAATGTCCTGTGTCCATCTTTTCCATCCCAGTTCCCACCACACCTGGAACATTCCATGTCCATCTTTTCTATCCCAGTTCCCACCACAGCTGGAACGTTCCATGTCCATCTTTTCCATCCCCGTTCCCACCACACCTGGAATGTTCCATGGCCATCTTTTCCATACCAGTTCCCACCACACCTGGAACGTTCCATGGCCATCTTTTCCATACCAGTTCACACCAGCACACAGATGGAGCCAGAGAGGAGTTTGCATGGAAGTGCTTCCTTGGGAAGAGCAGCCAGGAGGAAAATGCTTGGAATTTCCTCTGCATCCCTGTTTTTAGCCCAGGAGAGCACGGAGAGCTGGGGCNTGGCCATCTTTTCCATACCAGTTCCCACCACACCTGGAACGTTCCATGGCCATCTTTTCCATACCAGTTCACACCAGCACACAGATGGAGCCAGAGAGGAGTTTGCATGGAAGTGCTTCCTTGGGAAGAGCAGCCAGGAGGAAAATGCTTGGAATTTCCTCTGCATCCCTGTTTTTAGCCCAGGAGAGCACGGAGAGCTGGGGCTGAGTTGGGATGAGCAGGACAGGCACCTCCTCAGCAGGGACTGGCAAACTTGGGAAGGGCAAATCCTCCTCAAGGAGGGAGAAAAACTCATCCAAAGGCAAAATATTCCTGGATTTCTCCCCTGAAATTCCCTCTGCTCCATTTACCCATTCTGGAAATCCTGGGAAGGTTTTCCAAATGCGATGAGCCCCCACGAGTCTGAGACACTCCCGTTTCCAACCTCTCCTTGTATGGAAGCTACGGAATGTCTTCCATAGCCCACTTTGGGGGTGGAATATTCCCGGATTTCTCCCCTAAACCCAGCTCTGCTCCCTGTTTACCCATATTGGAAATCCAGGGAAGGTTTTCCAAATGGGATGAGACCCCACAAGTCGCAGATTCCAACCCCTCCTTGCGTGGCAGATTCCAACCCCTCCTTGCAAGCTCTGCCCACCTTGGGGGTGAAATATTTCCGTATTTCTCCTCTAAAATTGGCTTTTCTTCCTGTGAACCCACACTGGAAATCCTGGGCTTTCCAAACGGGATGAGCCCCCACAAGCCATGGACACTCCAGTTTCCAACCTCTCCATGCATGGAAAGAACCCCTCCTTGCATGGAATACACGGAAGTTCTGCCCACCCTCGGGGTGAAATATTCCCGGATTTCTCCCCTAAACTTGGCTCTGCTCCCTGTTTACCCATATTGGAAATCCAGGGAAGGTTTTCCAAAGGGGATGAGCCCTCACAAGTCCCATTCCCAACCCCTCATCCCATGGAATTCCCAGGAGCCGCTGCCGCCTGCGGAGCTCGTCTGTCAGCCCCGAATGCGGCCAACGTTGATTATTTTTAGCCGGGGCCGCTGCGGTGTTTGTGCGCAGGAATCAGACCATGAAATCCCTGGATCCGGAGCATTCCCAGCCCTCCAGCGCCCGGAGCAGCTGAGCCATGCCGGGGTGAGGCGTTAAAAGCCTCCGAGTGTCACTCGATGCCACCTGATGTCCCCAAGGCGGGCGCCGGAGCCGCGGCCGGTGTCGAACACGGGACCCCGGGGGAGGCAGGAGCGGGGCCTGCCCTGGAATCAGCCCCCTGACCCAAATTCCCAGCCTGGAATGGGAAATGTGGGAAAAGCCTCGCTGGCCTCGGAAAATCCAGCTTGGTGCCCGGCTCAGAGAGAGCGGGAGCAGCAAACGCGCGTTTCTTTGGGATCATTTCAGCCCCCGGCGCTGGATCGGCCCTGCGGGGGCGGCGGCTGCCCATGGATCCCAAGGATGCAGCAAGGGCTGGTACAAGGAGAGGGGAATATCCCCGGGAGGGTTGGGATGAGCAGGGAATATCCATCAGCAGCTCCCATTCCAGGGCTCAGGAATGTCCATCCCACCACTGGGATGCTCCCCATGGAATTCCATCGGAGCCCGTTACAGGCGGAAATGGATCCAGTCCCGGGATGAGCTCCCGACTCCCTGGGCTGGGATTTCTCCAGTTCCTCTGGAGAGGCCAGAAGTAGAGGAACGAGGGGTGGATTTTCCCTCCATCCCACCCCATTCCCAGGGGGAAAAGAGGAAATTTTGGGGGTTTTTAACTGATTTTTAGGATGTGCAGCTCCAGGGGGGTGCATCAGAATCCCAGAATTCTGGGATGGGGTGGAATTATCTTAAAGCTCATCCCATTCCATTGGAACTCTGCATTCCCAGGCTGCTCCAAGCCCCATCCCAGAGCATTCCTGGGGAAGCAGAACCCTCGGAATGCTGCCCCCACATCCCAGAAAAGCCCCGAAGCCACAAACCAAGGAAACCACGGCCATTCCTATGTGATTTATTTCCACACTCCCCCTGTTTTCCTTTCCTCGGGAAGCTGAGCAGGCTCAGCTCCCAAATCCAGGGGATGTCGGTACGGAAGATCCTCAAATTCCCAGTTGGGAATAGGAGTGGATATTGCAGCCGGCACCGCTTTTTCGGGAGCTGCTCCCACTCTTCCCGGCATTCCCAATATATACAGATTCCTTCTTTTTACAGGTAATAATTTACAGCCTATTTATAATCCAGGGATTTCTATCTCTAGGGATTACCCCCCCCACCCACACACACACAGGGAAACCGGGAAATCCCGCCGCTCCCAACTCCAGATCCGCTGGATTTGGGGGAGAATCCCGTGCTTTTCCCAGTTTTTTTCCTCGCAGCGGCTGAAGCGCCCAGGGCAGCGCCGCTCCCGGGAATTCGGGGGATTCCTGAGGTAGGAAATACGGGAATTCCGGGCGGGCTCACAGCGCCAGCGGGAGCTGCCAGATGAGCAGGGAGCTGTCGGCGGCTCCGGAGCGGCGCGCGGATTCCGCCCGGAAATCCCGGTACCCGCGGCCTCCGGAGACGATGGCCACGGAGGAGATTTCCTTGCGGGAAGAATCCCGGGAGCAGGGCCGGCTCCGCACCCACACGTCGGGATCGTCGGCCAGCTCGTAGATGGATCCGTCCTCCTCAGCGTGTCCCGGCGTTCCCGGCGTTCCTGGCGCCGCTTCCCGCACGGAGAGCAGCTGGCCGGGTAGGTGTGCCGTGGAGCGCAGCCGGTATTGTAACAAAATCCCTTTTTTCCGCATTTCCCGCGGCGGGAGCCCCTCCGGATCCGGGGATTTCTCCTCCTCGGCCTCCTCGGCCTCATCGTGCTCGGCCCGGAGGGCATCGGGGGCCAAAGTGCTCAGAGCCAGCGCCAGGAACTGCACGGGGCCGGCGTGGCCGTTCAGGGACACCATCCCCTTGCCTGGAAAACAGCAGGATCGGGCTGGGAATGGAAACAGCGGGACTGGGAACGGGCTGGGAATGGAAACAGTGGGATGGGAATGGGGCTGGGAACGGGCTGGGA